>JAZKJV010006816.1:0-475229 GCA_037367405.1 Ottelia alismoides | reverse complement strand
TAAAATTCAGACCACCAAATAAAGATCAAAACACGATAAAACTCAAGGTAGAGGTCTCGTTATTGGAGTAGCCTGGTATAGCGACCAGGGTCGAACTCAAGGAGCACGGGTTGGCCTTGCGGCCTAGGAAGTAGTCTAAAATAAAAACAAAATAAAGAAAATTATTTTTGGTGGGTTTTTAATATTTTTATATTTTTTTTGAAATTTTTAATTATAAAGAAAATAGGAAAACAACCAAAACTAGCAACTTGGACCAATTATTTAACTACTCAAAATTAGTCCAAAAATTCAAACAAAAATAGTTTTATGTTTTTATATTTTTTATGTTTTTGGTGAATTTTGGTAATTTTCTGATTGTTATATAAATTTATAAAAATGAAATAAGAAAGGGAAACAGTGCTGCTGTCCAGCCGGGCTTCAAAGGCCAAAATAAAATATATAATGACCTTCAAATAGCCTGGAGGTATTTTTCCTACAAACTAGAGATAAAAAGGAAAAATTAGAGACTGGATTTATTAATTTTTGATTTTTCTATGATTTATTAAAATTTTTATAAGTTTTCAATGTTTTCAATTTTTATAATTTTTAGAAGTCCAAAAATGACCAAAATTGGTCAGAAAATAAAACACAACAAAACAAACAAATTCTAATTTTTTGTAGTTTTTAAAGATGTTTTAATATTTTTTGTCAATTTTATATCTAGACAGTAAGAAAAATGGGTGTTTTTGAATTTTTAAAAATACTAAAAATGCTCAAAAATGTACTAAATTTTTAGCAGAAATTTTACACAGTGGCAGGAGCCACGTATCCAATTGTCACGAAATTTGGACTTGATTTGATATTTTATTAAAATCAAACAACAAGGCACAGTGCATAGGGACCCAAATGCAAGGAAAATAAGTTCCAGGGACTGATTCGTAAATAATATAAAAAAATTGGGGGTCCCTCGTGCAAAATTTCCAAAATAGCACGCGCAAAGCATGTGTCCTGGGCACGGAGGGACCTATGTGCAATAAAAAATACTTCCGATGACTAAATAGCAACAGGTGCTAAAAGTCCAGGGAAGATATTGCAATTTCACCAATTAATTCAGCACATGTCTCAATAAACTACTCATAAGGGCAAGGATGCAAATAATGAAAACTATATTTCATTCCTGAACACCTTAAAACATCAGTCCTAATGTTGCAAATACACCACAAACATCACGTGACGATGCACGTGTTCCACATAAACAGGGGTACAAATGCAAATAAAACAAGCATGAGGTCCTAAATGCAAAATGTCCAAAATAAAAACAACTTAACTAAATATTTACAGAACTAGAATTTAAATGACAAAGCATGAGGGGCCTAAGTGAAATTACCCCTTATTCTGATCAAGGGCTGAGAGGCTGCCACGTAGCTGATCGAACGGCTGGAAGTGGTGGCACCTCAATGAAGAGACCTCGGTGCGGATCCAACGGTGGAGGGCTCGCCACGTGTCTGATCGTGTGGCTCTAGTCAAGGCTCGCCTCTCCTCTGCCATGGACGGTGCAGATGGCGCCACGTGGTGATCTAACGGTGCTGGTTGATAGCACAAAATCCCGAGAGACTAAGGTAAAGGTACTGAATCGATGGTCGTTGCGACCTCAATCACTCGGATGTGTCTATCAAGAAAAATCGAACCACTCAATACAAATAAAATCAATCAAAGCAAGGAAGCGGTCCTGCTATATGTTTAACCTGGTATAGCACCCAGGGTCGAACTCAAGGAGCACGGATTGGCCGAAGGCCTACGAAGTAGTAAAAATAAATAAAATAAAAGACAAAACATTTTTTAGTGGTTTTTAATTATTTTTATATTTTTTTTGGATTTTTAATATGTAAAGAAAATAAGAAAGACAAAAACAATCACACTTCAACAAATTATTTCAAGCCACAAAAATCAACCCAAAATTAAAACAAAAATATTTTTATGTGTTTTATAATTTTTTATGTTTTTTGGTGAATTTTTGAGATTTTTCTGATGTATATTTTATTTTCTAAAAATCAACCAGTAACAAACAGCAATGGCACTATCCAGCCAGGCCAAAGTCCCTAGATAAAATATCTAAGGGCCTTAAAATGGCCTGGAGGTAATTTTCCTATAAAGTAGGTAAAACAAGGAAAATTCAGACACCAATTTTATTGTTTTTGGAGTTTTAATTTATTTATTAGAATTTTTATGGGTTTTTAAGTGTTTTAACGTTTTTAAGGTTTTTAAGCAGTGAAAAATAGCCAAAATTAGCTAGAAAATAAAACAAACTAAACTAAACAGTACCTAATTTTTGTAGAATTTTTAGAGGTGTTTTTATATTTTTTGTGAGTTTTCAATCTAGACAGTAACAAAAATGATGGTTTTTGAATTTTTAAAAATAACAAACGAAATCAAAAATGTCCTCAAAAATTCACAAAAATCCTACACCATGGCAGGAGCCATGTGTCAAATTTTCGTCGAATTTGGAGGTGATTTGATATTTTATTCAAAAATGACAAGAGGGTACTGTGCACAGGGACTAGAATGCAAATACCCAAAGTTCTGGGGGTCCCGGTGCAAAATACCCAACAAAACACGCGCCAAGCGTGTGCCTGGGTCACTCAGGGACCTATTTGTAACAAAAATAAGTCCCGAGGACTTATTGGTAACACGTACCAAAAGTCCAGGGGCCTTAGTTGCAATTTACCCAAAAAATGTCGCACATGCGGAAATAAACCACGCACAGGGGTATAAATGCAATTAATTAAAAACTTTCATTCATTCATAAGCATCCAGAACTACAAGGGCATCAATGCAAATATCCCAAAAGAACACGTGTCGAAGCACGTGACACACTACACATAGGGGCATACATGCAATAAGAAAACAAGACAGGGTCCAAAGTGCAATTGTACCAACGTAAATAAAATACGAAAAATATTTACAGGACTGAAACAAAACAAGACTAAAGCTAAGGGCCTAAGGGATAAATTACCCTTTATTAAGTTGGCCGTCGGATGGGCGCCACGTATGCTGATGAACGGCTGGAAATGGGTGGCGCCCAACGCTGATATCCCTCGGGTTGATCGATCGATCTAGGCATTGCCACGTGGGAGATCGAACGGTGGAGAGGTACTGTGGCTAAACCTCGGGCATCGATGGTCCAGATCGCTCCTCAGATGGATCTAACGCTGCTGGTGGCTCCTGAAGCGGACGGTGGCGATCAAAATTGGAGCAGGAGGGCAATCCAACGGCTGTTGGAGGTCGTCGAAGAACAAGAGGCCGACGAACTTCGCCGGCCCAGTACGCGCGCTCCGAGCTTCCGCGGGGGCTTCTGATGATCGAGGAAGCTTCGCCTTAGCCTCCCGCGTCTGTGGGACGTCTCCGATGAATCAACGGAGCTCCGGGGAGCTCTGTCGACTCCAGCGGAGGAGAAGCTCCGGTTCTCAAGTAGGAGGGCCTCAGACAGCCCTCGATTGACCTGCAAAACGCAACCAAAGAGCTCCTGGGTCGAGGGTAAACTGCCTCGACCCCGTTAGCGGTAGTGCAAGTGGACGGTGCGGTGGTGCGGGCGAACCCCGACGATGCGACGGCGAAGGGGTTCGAACCCCAGCTCCTGTGCGAGCTGGGTTGAACGGAGGGGCGGAGAAGGTGCGCGGAAAGAAGGCGAGGGCTATGGCTATGCCTGATGATCGGATAGTGGTCGGAATCGGGAGGAATCGAAGAAATACGATGACGACGAAGATTGGGCGAAAATGGAAATCAGACGAAATGGCTGAGCTAAGAGGTTACCTGGGTGAAGGAATAGACTGTGGCGGAGCTGAGGAAGCTCCCGGTCGTCGCCTCAAGGGATGTCTCTGCCCGAGGCTCGAAGCTCGCCCAGGTGGCGGAGCTACGGCGGGTGTGTCGCCGGATCGATGGTTTTCACCTCCTCTCCTCGCTGCAACAGGACGAGGCGCGAGCTGTCACCTCTCTCTCTCTCTCTGGAGCTCACTGGAGAATGAAGCAAATGGCCAAAGATGCATGAAATGGGTGGCGGAGCTGAGCTTAAGTATGCTGGCGGGTCCGGGAAGAAGGGCGCGGGTAGGGCGATGTAGCGCGCGGATCCCGAGGCGAAGGCTCCGGCGAGGTTCTCGGGTATGATGTGAGCAATCCGGACCCGGGGTTTGGGCAAAAAGGAGTCGGGTGTGCATGGGAAAAGTCCGAGAAGATGGGTTGGGCAGGACGGACCCGGCTCTGGTGATCCTGGGGGGGGAGTTGACCGGAGGTCAACAATCCCCCGTGGACCAATCAGAGCCCGTCAAGCTTTGAGTTTTTATTTGATTATTTTGGGCCAGAAAATGACCGAATTTTCAAAAACTTAAAACATGAAATATTTTTATTTTATTTTTTTCTATTTTTTTGTGATTTTTAATTAATTTTTGGAAGTAAAAATAAGGTATTTACATTATATAGCTATATATAGGTATATATACAATATGTAGGTTTTTGATTTTCGATTTTTAATTATTAATTTTGTACAATTTTATTCCTAGTTTATATTTTATTTATTTATAGTATAAAATAAGGAATAAAAGGGTGTTTTTATTTTATTTTTATTATTTATATACATAGGTAAAATAAATAGTTATGTACAACTATATACAAGGTATATGTACAATGTATTTTTTGTATTTTTAATTTTTCTATTTTTATTTTGTTTTGGTTTTGATTCTTTTTATTTTATTTATTTACAATATATAGCAAAGAATATTTACAAAAAGTTTGGAAAATAACTTTATTTATTTACAAGGTTAAATAAATACATAGATGTGATATATGTACATGATGAAGGGGTCTTTTTAATCTTTTTGATTTTTAACTTTTTATTTTGTTTTTATCTTTTATAAATATATACAAGTATTTACAAGCATATTTTTGGGTGAGGAAAACATTTTTATTTTATTTACATAAATATATACACATGAGCCCCTATCTCCCTCTACTTGGCTTTTATGCGGTCAGGCCCATGCTGAGCCCTCCCTTGGGTTAGGTTGCTCAATATTTATATTTCCCTCTTTTTATTTTTAATCTTATTCTTTTATTTTTGCACAAAAACATGCTAATTATAGGTTTTTACACAATGCATGCTTTTGCTAATTATTCCTATTTATATATATCTACATGCATTTGCAAAGGTTTTTGTAGCTAAAATATAAGAATAAAGAGTGATGAATGGGTATTCATCACCCCCCCTATACTTAACTTTGCTAGTCCCTTAGCAAACACTTATTTGAAAAAGAAAGAAAGAAAAAGAAAAAGAGGATGTACATGGATCAAGGTTGATTATTAAACTTGCCTTCATTAAATTGGGGTATGGAGCTCGATCAGATCTTTGGATTATTAATGTGTCGGAACCTTATTTAGACTTAAGCTTAAAACCTAACAGCCTCTAAGTTCCACTAATCCATAACCAAGACTCCTCAATGCTCCAGATCAGAACAAGTCATCAATCACAAACCCTGAAGACCATGAATCTTTTCTTGTCCTGTGAATGTGAAGTCTAAGCTCTCCACCTCAGACATGGCAACTTGACAACCCTCCCCAACAAGGTAACTCTATGACCTCAATCTGGCCACTCTTTCCTCGAGGAGCGGGGTATTCCCTTCTAAGTTCAAGTACAACCGGCTCAAGAAGAGGGGGAAGAAGAGAATGGGTCAAGGCCAGTGTAGCCAAGTACCCTTGGGAGCTTGACCAGTGTAGCCAAGTCTCCCTGCTGCAAGCTACAACAGGTGGATCATGAAACCAAGCTTTGCTTATTGCACTCTATATACATACTCCGGTGGGATTATCATTTTCTATCAGACCCACCACTTTTTTGGAGTTCTTTTCTTTTTGCACACATTTTTTTTTCAAGTGCATCTGTACAACATATACATGTGCAGCATATATACAAGGAGTTTTTCCTCTTGAGCCAGTAGACTATCCCTCTTTTGAAGCTTTATTGCAACCCACAACTCCGTCGTTAGACCTCATGGCAACCAGACCAAGTTGAGACGCACTTCCTTCACTATAAGAAGAAGAGAGGTTCCGCCTAGAAGTACTACCCTCATATGCTACCCCAAGTCAAGGAAGACTGCCTCCTCACCACCTCATCCGTAGAGAGCTCAGTGCATAGTGCTGGTGTCCAAGTAAAGCCATAATCTATATGAGTCATGTGTTGTTGTTAAGTGCTCTACGTAGGCTCATTGAGATGACATGTGATCATAGCCTAGTGGCCTCAAAGAATTAAGTCACCATGGACCTGAAAAGCCTTAAACCTAAGTCCTATAAGGTTCCTCTTAGAAATTAGGTGGATTAAGATCTTAATCAAGCTCCATTTCTCAATTTGATTCCAGGCTAGTTTAAATATCAACTATCGTCCAGAAAACTATATACATATGTACAAAAAGATGCTTATTTACACAAATTTTACAATCATGCAAAATTTTTGAAAAATGTTTTGAAATCATGAATGGATGATGCATGAAGTGCAAGTTTTGCAAAAAGATATTTACACACATTTACACAAGATTTTTGCAAACTTTTTATTTTCAAAACATTTTGGAAAAATTTTGTACTATATACATAATTTTGATACAAAAATATTTACCCAAGCTTTACACAAAAGATTTTTGAAATCATTTTTACAAAAATAATTTGTACACTAGCTATGTATGTGCAAATAAAAGAAGATTATGTACATGAAAATTTTTAATTTTTGTGGTTTTTAGCCATTTTTATTTATTAACACACTCACACAAAGTACGAGTTATGGCTAAAGTATATATGAAATATATACACACCCCCCTATACTTAGCTCGAACGATGTCCTCAGAGTCAAGAGCGATGAAGAAGACATAACTCGTGCTAGGTATAGGAAAGTGAAAAGAAAGGCTATACAAAAGGGAAATGAAAAGTCAAGAGGGACTCAGGTCTCCCCCCTATACTTAGGATCAAATAATCCTAAGTATAGCAGGCTGTATACTAAGGGAAAACCTGAGTGCACAATGTACAGGATCTACCCCCCCTATACTTAGGGTGAAATATCCCTAAGTATAGGCAGCAAAAACAGGGGTAGACAGAAACAAAAGAAATACCCGAAAGGCCTCACATCCCCCCTATACTTAAGGTAAAGTGCACCCTAAGTATAGCATAATCACAAGATGAAGAAAGGGATGTGGGACTAAAGAATGTGGTGATATGGATATCTGGATCTATATACAGCGGAAGATCAGTGAAACTCAGGCGTGAGATGCATTAGATATGAGTCAAAGACCACACCTCACGCAAAATGAATAGGGGCAAGATCAACGACCCGCGGCTCATGATCTAGAAATGGTTTGAGCCGCTGGCCGTTCACTCGAAAGGTACTCTCAGAAGATAACTCGGATATATCTATGCTACCGTTGTCGTGTACCTTTCTAACCAGGTAAGGTCCCTTCCATTTGCTCTGTAGCTTCCCTGGAAATAATCGTAGCCTCGCATCAAACAACCATACTCTCTGTCCAATCTCAAAATGCTTGTGGCTGATATGAGAATCATGCCACTCCTTGACTTTCTCCTTATAATGTAGGCTGCTTGAGAAAGCTGCATCTCTAAGCTCCTCCAGGGCAGCTAGCTCTGCCCTCCTCTGGTCTCCCATACCATCTGGATCCATCAAAATATCTGTAACTTCCCAAAGTGACTTGTGCCTCAGCTCAACAGGTAAATGGCATGGCTTGCCATACACGAGGCGAAAGGGAGATGTGCCCAAAGGTGTCTTGAAAGACGTCCTATATGCCCACAAGACCGAGTCCAAAAGCTGTGACCAATCCTTTCGGTCAGGGCGGATGACTTTCTGCAGAATAGTCTTGATCTCCCTATTCGACACTTCAGCTAGACCATTCGGCTGTGGATGGTAAGGTGTAGCAACACGATGATCTATGCCGAACTCGCTAGCAAGTGCCTTCACCTGGTCGTTGATGAAGTGAGATCCCCCATCAGAAATCAGAACTCGTGGAACCCCGAACCGCGTGATGATGTGCTTCCTCAAAAATCTGCAAACGGTCCTCGCATCAGCGGCTCGGGCGGGATAGCCTCCACCCAACGACTCACATAATCAACGGCCAACAGAATGTACTCAAATCCCTGACTCTTAGGGAATGGACCCATGAAATCGATGCCCCATGCGTCAAAAACCTCACAGAAGTGAATGGGCTGCATCGGCATCATATCACGCTGTCCACAAGTGCCCATCCTCTGACAGTCAGTACACCTCTTCACGAACTCATCAGAGTCCTTGAAGAGGGTAGGCCACCACAAGCCGGATTGGAGCACTTTCTGTGTCGTTCTCCTCCCAGAATGATGTCCTCCTGCCTCAAGCTTGTGGCAGTAAGTGAGGACGCTATGGTGTTCCTCCTGAGGAATACACCGACGCCAGACGCTATCCCCTCCTTCGTGGTAAAGGATGGGATCCTCCCAATGGTAAGACTTGGCCTTCGCGAGGAAGGTCTCAAGCCTCTGCTTGGGCCAATCTTGTGGGACTTTCCCAGCAACGAGAAAGTTCACAATATCGACGTACCATGGGAGTGAGGCGATAGCAAGGATCGCCTCATCTGGGAAGGTATCTCTAATAGGGTCAATCTGCTCAGAATCCTCAGGCTGCTCTAATCGGGAGAGATGATCCGCCACCACATTCTTGACTCCAGGCTTATCCTTGATCTCAATGTCGAACTCCTGGAGTAGAAGGATCCATCTAGTCAGTCTGGCCTTGGCATCCTTCTTTGCCATGAGGTACCTGATGGCGGTGTGATCTGTAAACAAAGTCACTCTAGATCCAATGATATATGATCTGAACTTATCCAGGGAAAACACTACAGCTAGCATCTCCTTCTCTGTGACCGTGTAATTCCGCTGGGCGGAATCCAATGTGCGGCTAGCATAGTGTATGGCAAATGGAACTCCATCCCTCCTCTGTCCCAGCACTGCCCCTACGGCAAAATCGGAGGCGTCCGTCATGATCTCGAATGGGAGAGACCAATCAGGCAGCTGGAGGACAGGAGCCTCAATAACACACTGCTGGAGAGTCGCGAACGACGAAAGACACTTGTCATCGACAAGGAACTCGGTGTCTTTCGTCAAGAGATCAGTCAACGGTCGGGCAATCCTGCTGAAATCCTGAATAAACCTCCTATAAAATCCAACGTGCCCCAGGAATGACCGTAGCTGCCTCAGATTGGACGGCGGTGTGAGTTTCCTAATGACATCGACCTTGGCCGGATCAACCTCCATGCCCCTGTTGGAGATGATGTGGCCAAGCACCGTCCCTTGAGTCACCATAAAGTGACTCTTCTCCCAAGATAAGACCAAATGAAACTCAATACATCGCTGGAGCACCCGGTCTAGGCAGTCAAGACAAGAATCGAATCTGTCGTCGTAGACCGAGAAATCGTCCATGAAGACCTCCAAACACTCCCCTACCATGTCCGAGAAGATCGACAGCATGCACCTCTGAAAAGTTGCAGGGGCATTGCATAGCCCAAATGGCATGCATCGAAAAGCATATGTGCCGAAGGGACAGGTAAAGGTGGTCTTCTCCTGATCCTCAGGAGCGATGGCCACTTGGTTGTAGCCCGAGTACCCATCCAGGAAGCAATAATGGCTCTTCCCTGCCAGTCTCTCAATGATCTGGTCAATAAAAGGCAGGGGGAAATGGTCCTTCTTGGTGGCCTGGTTGAGTCTCCTGTAGTCAACACAAACCCTCCAAGAGGTGGGTACTCGTGTAGCGATCTCCTCTCCCGACTCACTGATCACAGTCGTGATGCCCGTCTTCTTGGGCACCACATGCAAAGGGCTGACCCACTTGGAGTCGGAAATGGGATAAATAAAATCTGCACTCCACCATTTCGATATTTCCTTCATCACGACCTCTCTCAGGTTGGGGTTCAGACGCCGCTGGAACTCACGCAACGGCTTCGCCCCCTCCTCGAGATAGATATGGTGGGAGCACACTGATGGGCTAATCCCATGGAGATCTGCTACGCTCCATCCGATCGCCTTGCGGTTCTTTTCAAGAACCCCCATCAAACGGGATTCTTGATCTCCAGTCAACTCGGCGGAGATGATGACTGGGTGCATCTCTGGCTCGCCCGCAAGGAATCGATACTTCAGCGAAGTAGGGAGCGGCTTCAGCTCTGGAATGCTCGGTGCTGGCAAATCTGGCTGCGGAAGAAAGTGAGTGAATGCTGCTAAGTCTGCCAAATCTTCCTGGGAGAAAGAAAGCGCACTCTCGCAAACTGGATCGGGAGAAGGCTGCTCAACTACACTGTCTCTGGTCTGCTCTGCATCTGCCTCCTCCTCATCTGTAGGCTCAGGTGGAATCAGGTCTGGCATCTGATCATCACAATCGACCCAATCGGACTCTGAATCCGAGGGATCTGTATCAACCGCGGTGGCATCAGTACCACCGTAAAGCAAGGTGGCCTCAGCACCACCATCACTGAAAATCATGTCACGATCAAGGACCGGCTCTGCTCCCTCTGTGGTATTCTGAACCAGGGCTGTGCTCTCCAGACTCTCCTCTGCTGTCATCTCGGCATCAGCTGCATCTGAATATGAGAGGATGGTCTGTGCTGCAGGATCTGCCCAAGCTGCCTCATCGTCTGTGATCACAAAATCACAGTCCTGGTGGATGTCTAGCTCTGCGTCTATCAGCAGCTCTGAATCTGTACTCGCATCTGAGCGGGCTCTCTCTCTAGCTCTGTAGTCCTCGACCGTCTCTATTTGTATACTCTTGCCCTCGACGCGAAAGTACACCTTCCCGCTATCATGATCGGTCACCGCCTTGGCTGTGGCCAAGAACGGACGACCAAGGATGATGGGGGTATCGGCCACTGACTCAGGGATCTCCATGTCCAACACTACGAAGTCCACGGGGAATTTCAGGCCCTGAATCGTGACGATAACGTCTCGTAATAACCCCTTCGGCCTCTTGACAGATCGATCAGCGAACTGAAGGACGGTCCTGCTCTGTCGAAGAGTGCCCAACTCGAAGCGGTCGAGAAGGGCTGCCGGAAGAAGGTTGATCGACGATCCGCTATCTAGAAGAGTACGGTCGAACCTCTGCTCACTAATCTGGCATCTGACATACGGGGCCCCTGAATCTGGCCTCTTGGCCGGCAGACGGTTCTGGATCGCAAAACACGTGGCTTTCGTCAGCACATGTATCTCTGAAGTGTGGTTCCTCCTCCTCCTCCTGACTGTAGTCCTCTCTCTCAAAGATCGCTGGAGAAGGGGGATGTGCTGCAAAGCCTCCTGGAGGGTCAGCTGGATGTGGAATCGATCGATCATGCTCTGGCTGAACTCCTCAAGCTCTCTCTTTTTTGGATTTTCTTTTTTCTTCCCCTTCCCCATCTGAAGGGCTCTAGGGAAGGGGATCACAGGGTCCTTCGTAGATGAAGGACTAGGAAAAGGCCTAGACGGTTCGATGACCGGATCCACACATACATCATGCACCACAGTGGGACCAGAAGAAACTAAACCTTTTCCTTTATTCACAACAGTATTCTGAGGTACATGAACTGAAGGAAAGACAACATCTCTATCACGACAAACACTGGTGGCCTCAGTACCACCATGGGTTGGCTCTGCTGCTGCTGCTGGTAGACGTCTCGCGGCCTCAGAACCGCGGGCTGGCTCGGCTATCCTGGTGGCGTCAGTACCACCTCCTCGATCTGGTGAAGCGGCGGCCTCAGTACCGCCGGTGGGATCAGCATCCTTGGTGGCCTCAGTGCTACCGTCATCATCTGGAGCAGCCTCAGTACCGCTCTCCTCCTCCTCATGTGGCGCCTCTGAAGTATCCTCGTGGTGAAGCTCAGATGAGGTGCCGCCGCCTGCTGGGGTCCTACCGCTCGTAAGTGTGACAAAATCAGCATCAAATAGATCCGAAGATGTATCAACAAATGGGTCACTAGGAGTGGCAAACTCAGTGTGTACTACCTGCTCAGATTTCCTCTTGAGGTTATTCGGATTCGGCTCAATCTAGGCTGGAATGGCGGCCTTCCCTCTCACCAAGTCCCGCATCTCCTGGCGGAACTCGTCCATCTCCTGTCGGAATGTGGCCTGCTGGTCCGTGAGGAGGCGGGCGATGTCATCCAAAGCGGGGCTCTCGTGGGAGCCCGACGGGTAGCCTCTCTGGGGATGAGGCTGCTGGAACTGCTGCTGGTGGTAAGAGGGGTATGAGGAAGGGTGCTGTTGCTGAACTGGGTGAGCCTGATGCTCACGTCTCCACGACTGTCCCTGCTGCTGATAGGGACGAGGACCGAAGGATGACTGGTGCTGCTGGTATGCTGGGTGCTGCTGCTGTGGCTGCTGGTGATCTCTCTGCTGGGAGTACTGCCCTCCCTGTCCTGACGGCTGCTGCTGGGGCTGGGCACCACCACTCCCCCACCTGAATCCGGGGTGGTCTCGTCGGATCCCAGGCTGGGGGCGGTCATACCAAATCCCGTTGACATCCATCAACGGCTCTGCATCGTAGGGGGCTGGCGGGAGTACTGCCAGAGGCTGGTCCGGCTGGTAGACCACCATCTGCATCTCTGGAGATGGTGGGGACTGGTAGGTGGGCTGCGGCTGCTGGTACGGCTCCGCCTGTACAAGGTGAATCTGTCTAGGCTGCACAGGGGTGCTGGAGCGCTGGGACGAGCTGCTGCTGCTGCCGGAGTCGCCTCGCGACTGAAGACGGGGCTGAGGAGCCGTCTGTGCCTCCTGGAGACACATGAGCTGTGTCTTCATGTCACTCAGAACCTGTGCCATCTGTTCCATCTGAGTGATGCTCTGGCACTGCTTCTTCTCAATCAGCTCCATGCGGTCCAACTTCTCGCTGATAATGCCCATGTCCGCAGCTGTCGACTCTGCCTGTGCTGCTGCGGCTGCGGACGAACTGGATGGACCTGCATCTACCCGTGCTATCCGCTGGTACTGCACGGGTCCTGGCTGTTGTGGCTGGGGTCTCTGAGTATACAACCTGGTCTAAGACATCACCATATAGTTCTCAGCCATCTCCTCGAAGATGGCCCAGACCTGGTCGTGGTCCTTGGTGAAGTAGGACCCGTCGCAAGAAGCATTCACCAGGCCCTGTAGCTCTGGTGTCAACCCGCTGAAGAAGCTCTGCACAAGGTTCGGCTTCATGATGTCGTGGTGCGGGCATCTGTCTAGGAGCTCTCGGAACCTCTCCCATGCCTCGTGAAACTGCTCGTTGGGGAACATGGAGAAGTTGCTGATCAGGGCCCTCGCTGCATTCGTCCGCCCGAGTGGATAGTACTTGTTCAAGTACTCGGTGCGGAGCTGCTCCCAGGTGTAGACAAACCTCCCAAGATGCTTCAGCCAGGTGGTTGCTCTATCTACCAGTGAAAACGGGAAGGCTATCATCCGGATCGTGTCCTGGTCCACATGGCGATCGTGGATAGTGCTGCAGATCATCAGGAACTCCTGGAGGTGGAGGTGGGGCTCCTCAGTGGCAAGTCCGTGGAAGCGGGGTAGCATCTGCAAGGTGTTCGGGGGGAACTTGAAGTCCCCCACGATCGCCGGCACCACTACCCAGTGATGCATCAGAGTAGATCCGGGATTGTGTAAATCCTGCATCGGTCGTGGTGGTCCTCCTGTCGCGGCGCCTGCCGCTGCGGCGGCTGCGGCTGCTGCTGCTGCGGCTGCGGCTGCTGCGGCTCGTGCCTCTGCATCAGGTATCTCTTCAGGCTCGCTCTGCTGGTCTCTCTCTGCTCTGAGCCTCTCCAACTCTCGCCTCATCTCTATCATGAATGCCCCCTGATCGCGTAACTGCTGCTGGACTGTCTCAAGTGATGCGATCAGGGTGGAGTTGATCGCTCCCTGGTCAAGTACAAAGTGCTCGGGCTGACGGGAGTGATCATCTGAACTGCCGGCTCCGGCCATAGCGACGTCTGCAAAATCAAACGAGCCCAACTCGGGTGCTGTCAAATCAATCAGTCTCTCCTCGGGCTCGTGTCTCTCAGGTAGAACAGAAATGGGGTCGAGGGGGAACAGGGTGGAGTCGTACTCGGGCTCGGAGAGCGGGTCTGAGCTCTCGCGAGCCAACCTAGATGATGAGGTAGACGTGCCCGAAAGCGGTGCAGCCAGAGGCTGCCTAAGAGAGCGTCTACCCATCATCTTGATCTGGCGAGTAAGGCGGATGAGATCTGGAAAAAATATGATCAGAAAACAAACCCCCGGTTCACCAACGCAACGCGAGCTGAAGACCGTGAAAGTTCGATCAAATTATCTTGTCAATTTTATTTGGTGAACACACAAAATATCAGAGCGCTTACGTGACCTGTTAGGATATCCAATGCTAACCCAACCGACTGGCCCGCACGGAAAAGTCGGTAATCAGTCGGGACTAGCACCGGGGGGCTCTACCTAGGGTGCGGGTCACTCTCTCGTGCATCCAAACCATACAATGAGGGGGTTGCTCTCCCCAAGACAGAATTTTTAGGGTGAGCGGTTTTTAAGATCAATAGAATTAACCAGTCCCAATTTTATGGTTTCACTTTTTAGTATTTTTCAAAGCAAACAAATGGCTTAACGAATTTTTCGGTTCTCCTGATTATTAAGTCCAAAACAGGGGGGAGAAGACGAAAAAACCGATGCGCGATAAATCAATGATGCATGCTGAGTAAGAAATGCGTACCTGTCTCCAGCACTCTACATGCAAGATGATCCGCGCAGAATTTAAAGACTGAAAAGAAACTAACCTAAATGATGCAGCGGTAAAGTCGAGTCCTAGATGAGCAATTCTAGCGATGAACCGTCTAACCGGTCACCGACCTCCAAGCCAAAGAGTCCGGTCTTGGCCCGTCCCTCCTCTGTCCGACAAATCAGGGGTAGGAGTAAGCGCTTTATAGGACGGGCTGCGGCACGTAGGCTACAAAGGTAAGTGAATCGATTATTTTTATTAGTGATTTTTAGTAGGTCCAATTAACGATCTATGGGAACAGATAAGCAATTAGGTGTGTGGATCCTACTAATTACGGCACAATCAACAAAAATTCCTAAGTCTAGGGGCTCGAGCAAAAACCGCGTAAACACCGGAAAAGGCAGAAAGAAAAGAAAAAGAAAACCGTGAAAAACCGCGAAAAACCGCGAAGGTCCTAAGGGTCCCCCGAGCACACCGGTGCTCGGCAAAACAGACCCGCTACGGCAGAGGAGTTCAAGTGTCTGAGAGTGTCATGTATTATTACAATAATAATATAAATGAAAATAAAAAGCCTCGCCCACTCAGCTCTCTCTCACGCTCTCCTGCGGCTCCGCGAAGAAAAGAGCCGCCTCCGAATCCCGCGGTTGTGCCGGCTCTCGAGAGTAGCCGCCTCGGTCCTCGGGCCCTCGCAAGAAACAGCAAAGTGGTCAGAACCAAAAAAAATAAGCAAATAATAAGAAAAATAAAATGAAAGAAACTGAGGGTATATATGTAAAAATGCAAAAATAAAATAAACACACAAAATAAGACAAAAACAAAAATAAAAGAAAAAGGAAATAAAACAAAATAAAATAAAAAGAAAATATAAACAAAAAGCCGCGAAGAGCCGCGAGCTCTGAAAGAGCCGCGAAAAGCCGCGAAAATCAAAATGAAAAGAAAAGAAAAACTACTAAGCCGTGCTCCCCGGCAACGCGCCATTCTGATAGCACAAAATCCCGAGAGACTAAGGTAAAGGTACTGAATCGATTGTCGTTGCGACCTCAATCACTCGGATGTGTCTATCAAGAAAAATCGAACCACTCAATACAAATAAAATCAATCAAAGCAAGGAAGCGGTCCTACTATATGTTTAACCTGGTATAGCACCCAGGGTCGAACTCAAGGAGCACGGATTGGCCGAAGGCCTACGAAGTAGTAAAAATAAATAAAATAAAAGACAAAATATTTTTTAGTGGTTTTTAATTATTTTTATATTTTTTTGGATTTTTAATATGTAAAGAAAATAAGAAAGACAAAAACAATCACACTTCAACAAATTATTTCAAGCCACAAAAATCAACCAAAAATTAAAACAAAACTATTATATGTGTTTTATAATTTTTTATGTTTTTGGTGAATTTTTGAGATTTTTATGATGTATATTTTATTTTCTAAAAATCAACCAGTAACAAACAGCAATGGCACTGTCCAGCCAGGCCAAAAGTCCCTAGATAAAATATCTAAGGGCCTTAAAATGGCCTGGAGGTAATTTTCCTATAGAGTAGGTAAAACAAGGAAAATTCAGACACCAATTTTATTGTTTTTGGAGTTTTTATTTATTTATTAGAATTTTTATGGGTTTTTAAGTGTTTTAAAGTTTTTAAGGTTTTTAAGCAGTGAAAAATAGCCAAAATTGGCTAGAAAATAAAACAAACTAAACTAAACAGTACCTAATTTTTGTAGAATTTTTAGAGGTGTTTTTATATTTTTTTGTGAGTTTTCAATCTAGACAGTAACAAAAATGATGGTTTTTGAATTTTTAAAAATAACAAACGAAATCAAAAATGTCCTCAAAAATTCACAAAAATCCTACACCATGGCAGGAGCCATGTGTCAAATTTTTGTCGAATTTGGAGGTGATTTGATATTTTATTCAAAAATGACAAGAGAGTACTGTGCACAGGGACTGGAATGCAAATACCCAAAGTTCTGGGGGTCCCGGTGCAAAATACCCAGCAAAACACGCACCAAGCGCGTGCCTGGGGCACTCAGGGACCTATTTGTAACAAAAATAAGTCCCGAGGACTTATTGGTAACACGTACCAAAAGTCCAGGGGCCTTAGTTGCAATTTACCCAAAAAATGTCGCACATGCGGAAATAAACCACGCACAGGGGTATAAATGCAATTAATTAAAAACTTTCATTCATTCATAAGCATCCAGAACTACAAGGGCATCAATGCAAATATCCCAGAAGAACACATGTCGAAGCACGTGACACACTACACACAGGGGCATACATGCAATAAGAAAACAAGACAGGGTCCAAAGTGCAATTGTACCAACGTAAATAAAATACGAAAAATATTTACAGGACTGAAACAAAACAAGACTAAAGCTAAGGGCCTAAGGGATAAATTACCCTTTATTAAGTTGGCCGTCGGATGGGCGCCACGTATGCTGATGAACGGCTGGAAATGGGTGGCGCCCAACGCTGATATCCCTCGGGTCGGTCTAGGCGTCGCCACGTGGGAGATCGAACGGTGGAGAGGTACTGTGGCTAAACCTCGGGCATCGATGGTCCAGATCGCTCCTCAGATGGATCTAACGCTGCTGGTGGCTCCTGAAGCGGACGGTGGCGATCAAAACTGGAGCAGGAGGGCAATCCAACGGCTGCTGGAGGTCCTCGAAGAACAAGAGGCCGACGAACTTCGCCGGCCCAGTACGTGCGCTCCAAGCTTCCGCGGGGGCTTCTGATGATCGAGGAAGCTTCGCCTTAGCCTCCCGCATCTGTGGGACGTCTCCGACGAATCAACGGAGCTCCGGGGAGCTCTGTCGACTCCAGCGGAGGAGAAGCTCCGGTTCTCAAGTAGGAGGGCCTCAGACAGCCCTCGATTGACCTGCAAAACGCAACCAAAGAGCTCCTGGGTCGAGGGCAAACTGCCTCGACCCCGTTAGCGGTGGTGCAAGTGGACGGTGCGGTGGTGCGGGCGAACCCCGGCGATGCGACGGCGAAGGGGTTCGAACCCCAGCTCCTGTGCGAGCTGGGTTGAACGGAGGGGCGGAGAAGGTGCGCGGAAAGAAGGCGAGGGCTATGGCTATGCCCGATGATCGGATAGTGGTCGGAATCGGGAGGAATCGAAGAAATACGATGACGGCGAAGATTGGGCGAAAATGGAAATCAGACGAAATGGCTGAGCTAAGAGGTTACCTGGGTGAAGGAATAGACTGTGGCGGAGCCGAGGCGAAGGCTCCGGCGAGGTTCTCGGGTATGACGTGAGCAATCCGGACCCGGGGTTTGGGCAAAAAGGAGTCGGGTTTGCATGGGAAAAGTCCGAGAAGATGGGTCGGGCAGGACGGACCCGGCTCTGGTGGTCCTGGGGGGGAGTTGACCGGAGGTCAACAATCCCCCGTGGACCAATCAGAGCCCGCCAAGCTTTGAGTTTTTATTTGATTATTTTGGGCCAGAAAATGACCGAATTTTCAAAAACTTAAAACATGAAATATTTTTATTTTATTTTTTTCTATTTTTTTGTGATTTTTAATTAATTTTTGGAAGTAAAAATAAGGTATTTACATTATATAGCTATATATAGGTATATATACAATATGTAGGTTTTTGATTTTTGATTTTTAATTATTATTTTGTACAATTTTATTCCTAGTTTATATTTTATTTATTTATAGTATAAAATAAGGAATAAAAGGGTGTTTTTATTTTATTTTTATTATTTATATACATAGGTAAAATAAATAGTTATGTACAACTATATACAAGGTATATGTACAATGTATTTTTGTATTTTTAATTTTTCTATTTTTATTTTGTTTTGGTTTTGATTCTTTTTATTTTATTTATTTACAATATATAACAAAGAATATTTACAAAAAGTTTGGAAAATAACTTTATTTATTTACAAGGTTAAATAAATACATAGATGTGATATATGTACATGATGAAGGGGTCTTTTTAATCTTTTTGATTTTTAACTTTTTATTTTGTTTTTATCTTTTATAAATATATACAAGTATTTACAAGCATATTTTTGGGTGAGGAAAACATTTTTATTTTATTTACATAAATATATACACATGAGCCCCTATCTCCCTCTACTTGGCTTTTATGCGGTCAGGCCCATGCTGAGCCCTCCCTTGGGTTAGGTTGCTCAATATTTATTCTAAATATTTCCCTCTTTTTCTTTTTAATCTTATTCTTTTATTTTTGCACAAAAACATGCTAATTATAGGTTTTTGCACAATGCATGCTTTTGCTAATTATTCCTATTTACACATATCTACATGCATTTGCAAAGGTTTTTGTAGCTAAAATATAAGAATAAAGAGTGATGAATGGGTATTCATCACTGGTGCGGGACGCCTCTTCGCATCAATGGATGGTCCAGATTTAATCTGGCACTCCGGGGTCGAATGGACGGCAGAGGAGGGACCTGGAGGAGCTCCTCGCCGGCGAACTTCGCCGGAGGAATGTGGGCACGCTGGACGTCTGCAGGGGCTGCTGATGGTCGTAGAAGAATCGTCGGAGCCTCCCGCGTTAGAAGGGGGCCTCCGATGAAGCTGGAGGCGTCGGAGATGCTCCGGCGACCAAGGCGGAGCTGGAGCTGCTGCTCCTGAACGTTCAAGCCCTCAGATGGGCATGTCTTGACCTGCAAAGTGGCGCAACAGACTCTTGGGTCGAGGGCAAAGTGCCTCGACCCGGTTAGAGGTGATGGGGGTCAACGGTGCGTCAGGACGAAGGAGTTCTGACGAAGCGACGGTGAAGGAACTCGACTCCCAGTTCCGTGGCAAACTGGGTTGAGCGGAGGGGCGGAGAACGTGCAGGAGAGAAGGGCGAAGGTGATGGTCGGTTCCGATGATCGAGATGTGAATGGATGTGGACGGAATCGAAGGTCGACGCCGAAGGGGCGATTTGGGGTAAATGAAAATTAGCGAAAACTAGAAAGAATTGTGGTTACCTGATGGTCGATGTCGACTGGGGACGAGCTGACGGAGCTCTGGGTCCTAGCCTCGAGGGTCGTCGATGCCCGAGGCTCGAGCACCACGTCTGGGCGGCGCACGGCGGTGCTAGGTCGTCGGATCGATGGTCCGATCACTCTCTCCTCGCTGCGACACCGCCAATCGCGAGCTGTCACTCAGGCGAAGGTGGTGGAGGTCCTGGGTAGGGAAATGGGGAGCCAAAGATGAGTGAAGGAGCAGGATGAGCTCAGATTATATACGGCTAGGGGTCCGGCTAACTGGGTGTCGGGCGATAAAATTGGAGCACGGACCCCGATGCTAACGTTCGGGCGTGGATCTGGGTGGATCAGGGAATGATTAGGACCCGGGGTTAGCGGTTTTGGGGCTCGGATCAATGTGCCATAAATGAGAGAAGAAGCGGGTCGGGCGGAGATCCGCGGGGGAGTGGTCCAGGGGGGGAGTTGACCGGGGGGTCAACATCCCCCGTGGACCAATCAGAAGCGGCCACGCCATAAATGATTTGGAAATTCAAAATAAAATAGCAATTGGCCGAATTATTCAAAACTCAAAACATGAAAAATGTTTCCTTTATTTTAAACTATTTTTGTGATTTTTAATAATTTTTTTGAAATAAAAATAAAGTATGTACAATATAGTATAATATACATAGGTATATACAATATAGATTTTTAATTTTTGATTTTTAATTACTTATTTTTGTGCATTTTTATCCCAGTTTTATATTTTATTTATTTATAGCATAAAATTTGGAATATTTTGATGTTTTTATTTTATTTTTATTATTTATGTACAAGGATTAAATAAATAGATATATACAATTATGTACATGGTATATTTACAATATTTCTTTTGATTTTGATTTTTTTCTTTTTATTTTATTTTTGTTTTTATGGTTTTTATTTTATTTATTTACACCATGAAGTAAGGAATATTTACAAGTTTTATGGGATATTTAATTTATTTATAGGGGTAAATAAATAGCTATGTGGTCTTATGTACATGATGAATATACAAGTGATGAAGATATTTTTATTTCTTTTTAATTTTCTTATTTTTATTTTGGTTTTGTATTTACAGAAATTTACAAATAAATACAACCTATTTTTATTTTTATTTTTAGAGGAAAATATGTTTATTTATTTACAGGTATATTTACACACATGAGCTTCCTTATCTCTCTCTACTTGGGCTTTTATGTGGTCAGGCCCATGCTGAGCCCTCCCTTGGGATTAGGTCGCTCAATATTTATTCTAAATATCTCCCTCTTTTTCTTTTATTTCTTTGTTCTTTTATTTTTGCACAAAAACATGCTAATTATTTATTTTTACACAATGCATGTAATTTGCTAATTATTAATATTTACAGATATCTACATGCATTTGCAATGGTTTTTGTAGCTAAAATATAAGAATAAAGAGTGATGAATGGGTATTCATTAGAGAGCCATCTACCTCAGCAGCCCCTACAGGATTCCCAGTCCAGGTCCCCATACCAGCACGTACATCGATGGGTTCTGACTCTCCTTCTTCTGGACATCCAAGCACATCCGTGCCTTTACCTACTGCAGTTGGACAGACGTCGGCGTCCCACCCTTTGTTGGAGGTTACAACTGATGGGAGGTAAATTTTTTATATATTTTATCTTTAAATATTTTCCAAATTTTTATAAATTGTATCAAAATTAAATTTTCTAGCAAATGCATGGATTTTGTGAATAGAAACAGGGTGGCAAAGGAGATAACCAACATAATAAAGACACACTTGACTTCCATGCAATTTAGATGGTATCGCATCCCTGCTGCAGAATAGGAGAGACTGTTTGACATGTTTCTGGTAAGAAATATTTCTAAGAAGTGATACCGATTTTTTTTGGTCAAGTTTTTTGTATCTTATAATTTGTTGTAATTTTCAGAGTAGGTTTCGCCTTGGCTCTGGTCTGGGGAAGGAGGCTTATCATAGAGCCTTCATTCATTTGGCAGAAAAGAGAATGAGCGATACATTTTTCAAGGCAAGGAGAGACTCGCATGCGAAGACGGGATACGAGGAGATGAATTTTGAGGAGATGAAGAGGTTCCCGCCAACATGGTGTACGGAGGATAGGTATTACACTTGTCAAATAATTTATAATAAACTTTTTAAAATAATCAATAATCATAACATAATCCTTCCAGATGGGCGAATTTCTGTGATGCATTCGTTGCGGATGATGAGTTTGGAAGAAGATCTACGGCGGGAAGGACAAACCGCCAGAAACAAAGGATTAAGTCGACAAGTGGCTCTAAAAGCCACAATCAGATTAGAGCGGAGATGGTATTACGATTTAGAATTAATTTTTGGATATCTACTTTAATATAATGCAATGTTGTTATTACATCTTAAAAAAAATTCAGGCAGCTAGGTTGGAAAGGGAACCCTCTTTTCAGGAGTGGTGGTCGAGGTCCCGCATGAGTGGGAGAGAAGGAGAGTCGCAATGGTCCACTCCTGAAGCAGGACAATTGTTGGTAAGTATATCAATTTATTTGCAATTAAATGATATATTATAACTCATTTATATATATTAAACTTTGTATTTCAGGATCGTTATCTGGCACTATCTGTAGAAAAATGGGGTGTCAATCCAACTGGAGAGCAACCACCATTTGATAAAACGATCTGGAAGCAGGTATATATAGATAAATATTATCTTACTATATTCATTTCTAATATATAATTTTATATTAAACAATGAAAATCTTATAAGGTGTTGGAGGAGAGGGACGTTTTGGCGAACAGGAAGTAGACGCTTGGTGGTCTTTCTCCATATTATGTGGAGGAAAATCGTCACTCCTATTCTGCATACTCTCAGCCGTCGTACACGCAACCACATTCGTCCCAATCATCAGTTCTAATGGAGTCGCAGATGGCGATGATGGTGGAGCAGGTGACGAAGCTCCGAGAGGAGTTCACGGCGTATATGTAAGTATTCTTCTTATAGAATGAGTAATAATTTTAAATTTCTATATCTACAAAATACATGTAATAGATATATATCTTCCATATATAATATAGGTCGCAAGGGCGTACATCTCAACCTGAAGAGATTGAATCTAATGACGAAGAGGAGGAGGAGAACGACCCTGAAGAAGAGGCACGCATGTATGCGAGGTTCAAAGAAAAGGAGAAGGAAAAAAAGAAATCAAAGCAGGGTTTAATGTCTAAAATTTTTAGATCAAAGAAGAAGTAAATTTTTGTTGGTTTGGACCTATATTTTTGTTAAACTTTTAGCACATCTTTTAATTTATATGAACTTTGTTGGCTTTGACTTGTTTGTAATATTTAGATGTTAAATTTGATTGTTTATTTCTGAATTCATGTATATTGTGTGACTTTCAATTGTTAGTGTTGGTTATCTTAGTCAACGAACTGCTATAATATATATACCCTTAGAGAGCTCTTATAAGTACTGCAGTGGTTTATTGGCAGGCTATACAGGTTCGACGAGGCATCAAAACCCTGTTGAACCTGTATATTTTTTTTCCTGGAAATCAGTTTGGGCGAGCACTTGTGCTCGCCAGGTGCTCCGTCAGTGATCGCAATCTTTAGTGGAGGCGATCACATCGGCGAGCACATATGTGCCCACCAGAGAGAGGGCGAGCACATAGTGTCCCAATGTGCTCGCCCACCAGCCGGAGCAACTCTCATATAAGCGAGCATGCGCTGAACGAGCACATGTGCTCGCTCACCTCTCGGGCGTGCACATGGCGGGCACTAGGCGTGTACGTAACGAGCTTTTATGTGCACGCAAATCCCGCCTTTTTTGTAGTGATTGGTATGATATCATGGTGACATATGGTGATTTAAATCCCCCTAGGTTTCATTTCAAAAGTATAAAAAATCAATGAAAAAATGGCCGGGTGCAGCTAGTTAGCTACACCCCTCGGGTGCAGCTTCCCCAGCCCCATATATATATATATATAGAGAGAGAGAGAGAGAGAGAGAGAGAGAGAGAGAGCATGGGGAGCTTGCACCAAGGTGCATGTAACTTTATATGCACCGACGCTTATATCTTCCACATTTTTTTACTTTTTGAATAATATCACCATGTATATTCATCCATATATCCCTCCAATATGTCACTCAAATTTCGTCAGAAACAGAGACTCCTATGACCTCCATCCAGAACAGGTAATTTTAACGGTCTTATAATTGCTTTAATCGACCTGTTCTAGATGGAGGTTATAGGAGTCTCTGTTTCTGACGAAATTCGAATGGCTTATTGGAGGGATATATAGATGAATATACATGGTGGTATTTTTCAAAAAAGTAAAAAATGTGGAAGATATAAGCGCCGGTGCATGTAAAGTTACATGCACCTTATTGCAAGCTCCCCATCCTCATATATATATATATATATAGGATTTTTATCCAATGCGCACAGGGCTCATTAGCGTTTCGGTGAGCACCATTTGTAGGCCACACACGTGTATTACCAATTAAGTGGTTACCTATTTCGAAGGATGTTGTTTTTGTAAGGAGATTAATATGCAAAGCGATTTAACAATAAGAAGTATACCAATTATATCGCGTCCTAAAAAATAGGAAGATTGTTTTGGAAAGAAAACATTCAAATCGATGATTTCTTGCAGAAAATCGAGATCCAAATGTTCAGGTCAGTAATATATACACAATGAACAAGTAAGTGCTTGTTGTGAAGTCAGTAATATCCAAACAACGATCAGTAATTTACATTCATTTTATTACATGGTGCGGATTTCAGTAATATATACACAATGGACAAGTAAGTGCTTGTTGTGAAGTCAGTAAAACCATAACAAATGGTCAGTAATTTCCATATGTTTTATTACTTTGAACAGAATTCAGTAATTTAGAGATGATATTCAAGTAATATATACAGTTATCAAGTAAATTATTGTTTGTGTTCAGTAATGTATATATCTATGTCTTATACCACATGTTCAGTAATATGTGTACGATTCTCAAGTAATAACTACTATGAGATCAGTAATAACAAAGTAATGGTCAGTAAGTCATAGGCGTTGCTCAAGTAATAACAAAGTAATGGTCAGTAAGTCATGGGCATTGCTCAAGTAAGAAAGTAACTATTTGTTAATACAATACACATTACATAGACAATGGTATTACTAACCATTTGTTATGTTATTACTGATCTCACAACACACATTTACTTGACCATTTTATACATATTACTGAATTCTGTACAATGTAACTATTTGGATGTAAATTATTGATCATTGTCTTGATATTATTGATCTCACAATAAGCATTTACTTGACCGAATTATATTTATTACTATCATAGCGTTTGGATCCTTAATCATCCGTGTTGAATCATTTATTTGAATCGTTTCTTTCCAAAACCGTCTTCCAATTTTTTAAGGACGCTGTATAATAGGAAATATAGGATTTTTTAAAATACGTGGTAGCCTATAATTAGAAATATAATTATTACTAATACACGTGTATGGCCCAGAATGGGTGCTCATTGAAACGTTAATGGGCACAGGGCTCATTGGATAAGCCATATATATATATATATATATATAGGAAATATTTCAGATGAGGTGCACCTTTCCTGGGTGCATGGAAAGCCCGCCATCCTAATCATCCATAGTCAATCTGATGGTTATCATTAATGGCTCGTTATCTATATTTGTTAAATGTCGAAAAACCCATTATGGTCATTTTGGTATATTCTATATTTAGAATGCAACAAAATATCTCCTAAATTATCTCACATCTCTCTCTCTCATGTCTCTCTCTCTCTCTCTCGACGACGGCTCTCTCTCGACGACGACTCTCTCTCTCTCTCATGTCTCTCTCTCGACGACGGCATGTGGGAGGAGGCTGCTCCGACGTCCTCCATCGCCTCCCCAACAGATCACGTTCACCTACGTCGCGAAGATCATCGATGACGGCATGTGGGAGGAGGCCGGTCGATTCCACAGGTTCAAACGTCGAAGGAGAAGGTTGAAGGAGTGCGTGAATGGAGGTGTGTGGGCGGAGGAGGACGTGTATGGAGGAGGTGGGTCGTGGAGGAGAAGGGCGGAGGAGGTGCGGGTAGAGAGGATGATGGAGATGGAGGGCGTGCCCAGGTTTTTACAATACAATGACCTATTTTGCAATCTCGAGTTTTTGTTTACAATCCCAGATCGTATTTTACAATAGCATATCATCTTTTTACAAATTTCAGACTGTTTTTTTACATTTATACGCGTGGAGGAGGTGGATCGCGTAGGAGACGGTTGAAGGAATGCGTGAATGGAGGTGTGTGGGCGGAGGAGGATGTGCATGGAGGAGGTGGGTCGTGGAGGAGAAGGGCGGAGGAGGTGCGGGTAGAGAGGATGCTGGAGATGGAGGGCGTGCCCAGGTTTTTACAATATAATAACCTATTTTGCAATCTCGAGTGTTTTTTTACAATCCTAGATCGTATTTTACACTATAAATGACCTATTTTGCAATCTCAGACTGTTTTGCAATCTCGAGTTTTTTTTACAACCTCAGATCGTATTTTACAATTGCATATCATTTTTTTATGACTGTGATCTTATTTTACAATGCAGGATACAAAATTACAACAGGGATTCGATATTTATAATGATGCTTGGCATATGTGAAAAAAGCACATAATAAGATCTGATGGATTTACAATCTTCATACAGATTTTACAAAACGTACATGATCTTTTACAATAGTGCTATCAAAATTACAATTATTATAATAGAAATATTACTAATTGTGATTTTATTTTACAATGCAGGATGCAGTTTTACAATATCAAGCGGAATTTTACAAAAAAATCTGTTATTCTACATTGCGCGAAAATTCTACCATGTTGGCGAAAATTCAGTAATTAAAAGGCAACAAAAAATACCAAATCAGACACGCTAAAAATGGAAAAAATATAAAGACGAAATAAATTTCAAATTCGAAATTAAATTCAAATTTAAAACGAAAATGTATGGACTAAAATACCCTTTTGGATGAAAATCCGTTAGATCGAGATCTAACGGATCTCGTGATGGGCTTTCCATACACCCAGGAAAGGTGCACCTCATTGGAAGGGCCCTATATATATATATATATATATATATATTAGTGGGGCCCTTCCAATGAAGCGGGTCTTTCTTGAGATTCAGAAAGCCACTACTAAATTTGTAAATTGTGTAACAATTTTGTAAATTTAAACTACACATTGTAAAATAATAATGATCATACTGTTTTGTAAAATATATCATCCATATTGTAACAAATATTTTGTCAAAAATATATTAATATTTTCATAAATCTTTTGTGATATACATATCATGTTAATATCTATTATTAAATTTATAGAGTTAGAAATTGTAAAATAAATAGAAAAATATCTAAATTGATGTGACTTTCCACAAGAAAGATCCACCTTATTGGAAGTTTCCCCTATATTATATATATAGGGGTTGGGGAGCATGCACCCAGGTGCATATAATTTTACATGCACCGGATTTTATATCGTCCATTTTTTTTACTTTTTTGGAAACCATTACCATGTGTATTCATCTATATATCCCTCCATTATGCCATTCGAATTTCATCAGAAACAGAGACTCATATGGCCTCCATCTAGAACAGGTCGATTACAACAATTCTAAGACCGCTAAAATTACATGCTCTGGATGGAAGGCATAGGAGTCTCTTTTCTGACGAAATTCGAATGTCATATAGGAGAGATATAGGGATGTATATACATGGTGATATTTTTCAAAAAAGTAACAAAATATGGATGATATAGACCCTGATGCATGTAAAATTACATGCACCTATATATGTAGGATTTAATGGGGCTGCCCCGCCCCCTATTTCGGCATTTTTTATTTTTTATTTTAAATATCGTCATGTATATTCATCCCTATATCCTTCCTATATGTCATTCGAATTTCGTCGGAAACAGAGACTCATATGCCCTCCATCTAGAACATGTAATTTTAACGGTCTTAAAACTGTTGTAATCGTACATGTTCTAGATGGAGGGCATAGGAGTCTCTGTTTCCGACGAAATTCCAATGGCATATAGGAGGGATATAGAGATGAACATGGTTATATTTTTCAAAAAAAATAAAAAAATACCGAAAATGGTGCGGGGGCAGCCATGTTGACTGCCCAAAGGGGCATCCTCATTAATCTCATATATATATATATAGAGGGCATATCCAAAGAGCACTATGCCGATTTGAGTTTTTTTGAGCACCAAACGTGGGTTCGCCACGTGTATTTTCATTTGAATGGTTTCCTATTTCGAAGGACATGGTTTTGGAAGGATATTAATATATTTAAGCCTTTTCTATTTCCAATTATATCGAGTCCTTAAAAAAAGGAAGACGGTTTTGGAAAGATAAATTCAAATCCTTAATTTCATTTCGAATAAATAGTCATTGTACATTTGATCAGTAATGTATATATTATATGTAAGTAATTATGTGTTGCGAGATCAGTAATATTGAAATAGTTGTCAGTAATTTACATCTGTAATATTACATTGTACTGACAGTCAGTAATTCATTCATTTTACTCAAGTAATACATATTCAGTTCTCTAGTAATTATTGTTGTGAGATCAGTAATTAAGTTACTAATGTCCATACAAGAAGAATTGATTACAATTATCCATTTTACAGTACTCATTTTGATTGTTACTAATGTCCATCCCCGCCTTCTTTACTGATGTAGTCTATTTAGTTACTTGCAATACGTCAAGTGTTACTGATAGCTACGTATATATTACTGATGTAGTCTATTTAGTTACTTGCAATACGTTAAGTCTTACTGATAGCTACGTATAAATTACTGATGCAGTCTATTTAGTTACTTGTAATACGTCAAGTGTTACTGATAGCTACATATAAATTACAGATGTAGTCTATTTAGTTACTTGCAATACGTCAAGTGTTACTGATATCTACGTATAAATTACTGATGTAGTCTATTTAGTTACTTGCAATACATCAAGTGTTACTGATAGCTACATATAAATTACTGATGTAGTCTATTTAGTTACTTGCAATACGTCAAGTGTTACTGATGGATACGTATAAATTACTGATGTAAGTCTAGTTAGTTACTTGCAACGTCAAGTGTTACTGATAGCTACGTATAAATTACTGATGTAAGTCTATTTAGTTACTTGCAATATGTCAACTGTTACTGATAGCTACGTATAAATTACTTAACTTGTATTTGATAGAAAGAACTTGTATTTTCTTAAGATACATAAGTAACTATGAATGGATTTTAATCAGTAAGAATGATAAAATAGAAAAGTAATACTTGATATATTATCAGTAACATATGCAAATGACATCAGTAACTTGGTATAATTTTTCTGAAATAATGATTTCGCTATCTAAATCCAATTGTAAGACATCCATCTTCGCTCCTTTTGATACGATCTTTTCACGATTCAAATCCATCCACGAAGCATCGTTCATCATTGCTTCTTTGGAATCATGATCAGTTTCCATTCACAGATGATCCATCGCATTTGAAACTGAAAATGAGAACTAAAAAACAAACGATCAAATTATACAAAAGAACAATAAATAAATGTCTAATAAACAACGAAAAAACTTACAGATCGAGGACTTGAAGACGACTTTCTTTCGTCGCTGGAGATCTTGAGATTTCGCATGAAGACGAATCCATAGATGATTTTGGAAATTTCGAAAATAAAAACAATGCAACGTCGGAGAGACTTAATTGCGAATCAAAAAAGGAAATCAGACACGAGGAGAATGCGGGGGGAGTTTGTTATGGTAAGGATTGACGCTAAAAAAAGGGAATAGATGAGAGAAAATAGGATCATTAGATCATGATCCGAAGGATGAAAGCAAGGGCTCATTTGAACTCAAATGGGCACAGTGCTCTCTGGATAAATTCCCTATATATATATATATGATTTAATGGAGTTCCCATCCCCCTATTTCGGTATTTTTTTATTTTTTTTTGAAAAATGTCTTCATGTATATTCATCCATATATCCCTCTTATATGTCATTCAAATTTCATCAGAAACAGATACTCATATACCCTCCTTCCATAACATGTAATTTTAACGATCTTAGAACTGCTGTAATCGTACATGTTCTAGAGGGCATACGAGTATCTGTTTCTGACGAAATTTGAATGGCATATAGGAGGGATATACAAATGAATATACATGGAAATATTTTTAAAAAAAAATTGCCAAAAATGTCACGGGAGCAGCCATGTTGGCTGCCCCAAGGATCTCCATTAACATATATATAGGGGTTGGGGAGTATGCACCCAAAAACATGTATTTTTACATTCACCTCGGCATATATCTTTCATGTTTTTTTTTATTTTTTTGGAAAATATCACATGTATATTCATCTATATATCCATCCGTTATGCCATTCGAATTTTGTCAGAAATAGAGACTCATATGCCTTATATCTAGAATCGGTCGATTACAGCAATTCTAAGACCGTTAAAATTACTTGTTCTAGATGGAAGGCATAAGAGTCTCTGTTTCTGACGAAATTTGAATGTCATATAGGAGAGATATAGGAATGAATATACATGATGATATTTTTCAAAAAAAATGAAAAAACATGGAAGATATAGACCTCGGTGCATGTAAAATTACATGCACCTGGGTGCATGCTCCCCAGCCCCATACATACATACATGCATATATATAGGGGCCTTTCAAATAGGACGTAGTCCTTCCTGAGTTCAGGAAGGCCGGCCCTTTTTTGTATAAAACACGAACACTTTAGTAGAATACGTATACAGTTTGTATTATAGGTGCACGTTATAAATACAAAGCCGCATACCAAACTGCGCATTATAATACAAACATTAAAACTACACATTATAATACAAAACTGTATATGTATTCTACTAAAGTCATACTATTTTATACGAAAAAGGGGCTGGCCTTCCTGAACTTAGGAAGGACTGCATCCTATTTGAAAGAAATCCTATATATATATATATATGGGGTTGGGGAGCATGCACCCAGGTGCATGTAATTTTACATGCACCGGGGTCTATATCTTGCATATTTTTTTAGTTTTTGAAAAACGATACCATGTATATTCATCTATATATCCCTCCTATATACCATTTGAATTTCATCAGAAGCAGAGACTCATATACCCTCCATCTAGAACGGGTAATTTTAACGGTCTTAGAATTGTTGTAATCGGCCCAATCTAGATGGAGGGCATATGAGTCTCTGCATCTGACAAAATTCGAATGACATATAGGAAGGATATATAGATGAATATACATGGTGATGTTTTCTAAAAAACTAAAAAATATGCAAGATATAGACCCCGGTGCATGAAAAATTACATGCACATGGGTGCATGCTCCCCAACCCCTATATATATAGGGACCCTTTCAAATGAGGTGGGGTCTCACCAATATTGTGGAGAGCCATCAATCGGATTCGTCAAATCACAATCTGACGGTTGCATCAAAAATATTATCCAAAAGGGTATTTTCGTCATCTCATTTTTTGTAAATTCGAATTTCATTTAATGGATTTGAATTACCATTTAATGTTTTCTGGATTTGTTATTTTTAATTCATACCATTACTGGTTGTTTTCCAATTTTGCACCGAACGAATTAGATTCAACCATATCTTTGTAAACGTCCGCGAGTTTTTGTGAAAATGTAATTCCTTTTTGTAATTTCGTTAATGATTTCGTTTTTCACATTTTCATTTATAAATTATTATTTCCGTTTTGTAAATGGGTACGTTCGTTTTGTAAACTCCAATGAGTTTTTGTAAGAGTAATTATCCTCTTTGTAAACTTCGGTCTTTTTCTGTAAACGTATATATTCATTTTTGTAAAATTTGTGTGATTTTTTGTAACTGTATCGCACACTTTTGTAAAATTCCTGGAGAGCTCTGCAAAATACGATAAAACAACAATGAGATTTGTAAAAAAGTGAATCAATATGTAAATTGAAAGGCTAATTATGTAAATTATTAAACCTCAATGTAAATCCATGCATTACCTCACAGACGACCGTCGCTCGATGCAGTACCTCCATCGCATTTGGAACCCGTCGCTGGCTGATATTTCTACCGCGTCCGCCACCATCGACGTCTACCGCAATCGGAGGAGAGGAGTCGTCATCCGCGTCCACCATCGCTGCTCTGCTTCGAGCCTCTACGACTTGCAGATCGCAGCCGCTCAGCCCCTCCGTCGACCACCGCCTGGAGGAGAGCATGCGCCACCACCAGGGGTGCGTGTCGCCCCTCATCTCGCACGAGATCCGTCGTCGTCCACCACGCCGATGACAAATCGTGAGAGAGAGGAGGGAGGGGGCACGCCGTCAATCAATGGAAAGAGGAGAGATATTAGGTCAAATAATTGTCACATTCTATATTTAGAATGTGATGAAAATGACCAAAATAAGTTTTCAGTCATTAAATTAATTTAATTAATGCCTCATTAGATCCAGCCATATGATCAAAAATAAAAGGACGAGATTGAGGGCTCACTATAATATTGGTGAGACCCTGACTCATTCGAAGTTTCTCTTATATATATATATATATATGATTTTCTTTCAATAGGACGCATCCATTCCTGAGTTCAGGAAGGCCATCCTTTTTTTGTAAAAAACATAATGGCTTTTAGTAGAATATGTATATATTTTGTATTATAATGTGCAGTTTTAATGTTTGTATTATTATGTACATTTTTGTGTATGATTTTGTATTAATAATGTGCAGTTATAATACAAACTATATATGTATTCTATTAAAGTGCTGGAATTTATACAAAAAGAGAGTGGCGTTCCTGAACTCAAGAATGATGCATTCTATTGGAAGGCCCCCCTATATATATGGGTTAAATGGGTCTACCCCTTCGGAGAGTTAACTTGGCTCCCCATCCCATTTTCCTTAATTTTTATTTTTTTTAAAAATGAATCCCTTGATTTTTATTACTATATCCTTATATTTTGTCGTTCAAGTTTTCTGTGAAACAGAGACTCCTACGACATCTCTAGACAATCATTTTTTAACGGTCGTAGAATTGCTGAAATCGACCCCGTCTCGATAGAGATCATATAAATTTATGTTTTGCACGAAACTTAAATGACATAATATAGGGATAAAGTGATGAAAATCTCATGGATTCATTTTTCCAAAAAAATAGAAAAATGAGAGGTGGGGAAGCAAGTTAGCTTCCCCCCCATAGGGGCAGCCCCATTTTACCCCATATACAAGATAATCTATAAAATATTTCGGCTCATATTTGATGTGTATTTATTTTATATCTTTAACAACTTTAAAGATATGATATGCAACGCATTTTTTGTAACCATCCATATTTCTATTTGCACCTATATTCATATTTTAAAACGAAAAAAAGATATATATATATATATATTTATTTATTTATTTATATATTTATTTATATTTTTATTTATTTATTTATATATTTATATTAATATTTGTATCCATATTTTGGTACATTATGGAGTGTAATTTTCTCTCTATATATTCTAAATTTTGGTTATTGTTTCAATAATCCAAACCCATAAATGGGTTGCTCATGTTTGAAATAAATAGATTGCAAAGTTATATAGGTCTACATAAAATATGTTACCATAAAAGATCTATAATCCTACTAAAGCTGGGTTTTTTGCCCAGGAATTGACACGTGACTTTGTCTGCATCGATTCCTCTTCCCACATCAGCTGCTTTTGCATTATTTCCCTCTTTCATTTTTCTATTCCCGCTTCTCCTCATTTGAGGATGAGTGTGCCTATTTTTGTTGTCACGTGTCCTTCAACTGTCGGACATTTCGTCTCCCATATCCGCCCCCATTTCCTTTCCCCGCAACCTCCCTCCTTTTCCATCAAAATCTCCCTTCCCACTCCAAGGGTTCGTTTGATTTCTGGGTTGGGTTAACCCTGTGAATAGTAAACTGTGAGGAGGATTGAGAGGGTTAGAAGGAGGGGTACACTGGTGTACCCCAACCCAACCCTGCCCAACCTTGCAACCAAACGAAGCCTAAGAGCCAGAAGGATGTCCAGTTGGTTTTTTGGCATTTTCCCGACACGTGTGCATTCAATCTTTGTTCTTTCTCAGCCACAATCATAGCCCATTTCTTCATAGTATTTTGACCACATGGTTCCTTTCCCTCCTCCAATGCTCACCGCTTTGAATGTCTCTCTCACGCTCACCCCAATTTCTCATTTGCCCCTACTTTCCTCATCATAATATTAATCATCTCCCATGGTTGCAGCTAAGCTATCCATCCGGCACACACTTCTTATTTTGTCGTCACCTTCCACTTTAATTTATTATGTGAAGATTTGTTTAAAAATCTTACTTTATTATTTTAATCTTTTGGTGATTTATTATTTAAGTAAAAGTATTGTTAAGGATTTTTTTAAATATCCACTTATATTATTCATTTGATATTTTGATTCATGTTTTACTCACTAATTAGTTATATAGAATTTTTAAAGTTTATTTTCTGGTTTTATACTGATGTACCAATATTTGAAAAATCTAAAGTAGATTTTTATTTTTGCAACTGCTATCTTTGGAAACAAAAAATGTAAATTTTCAAAAACAACTCTTTCCCATCCTTCGTTTATAATATAAATTAATGTATTTTTTGATAGGTACTACGTAGATATGTTTGTAACAACAATTATAATCTGATAAGGTTAAATAATATGTTACGAAAATAATAATTTATATTTAATCAATCCATGTATTTTTAGACATTTGAAGTATATATTCTCATAAAAATTGAACTCAAAGCACCATCACCATATACATTTATATATGCATGTACGTATATGCATGTTTATGTACAAAATATTTCGACTAAAACTGATAAGTCGAGGAAGTGAGATCACGATCCTACAACTCCCGATGGTCACCACATTTCCCATTGAGGGAGAGTAATTATTTATAAATTCCACCACCTTCTAATCACCGATCGCTAATAACGTACAATGTTTATGCAAATTCCGATAAACATGTGTTCAGATGAACGTGAATGTATCAGATTTTGCTTAATATCGTCCTATTTATTTTTTACGAATTTTATTTTCAATCTAATCTATTAAATATTTGCATTGATGATCATATATTTCACTACATTTCAAATTGTATTAAATTTTTGATACTTTCATTCCCTTAAAATAACAGTCTCATGTTCACAGTGCTTGACATTCAAATTTTAGTTTGATTGTTGGGTTAGTGGATGTTGTGTTTTTTATATTCTAATCCTAAATTCATCTTTCTTTTCATTTCATTCTTAAATCAATGAGTTGTTATATGTAAATACAATAACAAAAAATGAGTAAAGTGACAGTGGATGAAATATGTACAATGGAATAAGAAAAGGAGTTATCGATTTTAGTATTTCATCTCTTTCACATTTTTTTAAAATGTAATCCGTGGTATCACATACGAATATATTAAACGACACATGACATTTAAAAAGGAATCACATGTATATGCAATGTATGGACGTCCATATGTACTTTTGACAATGGTCACATATTTAAACTTCTTTAATCCAATATAATTTGTTAGAATGATAAATCAAATCATTACAATATTTCATGTTAAAATCCTATACAAGATTTCTGTTGTTCAATATCCACCGAAAAATTATATCTTCATTTCTTTGGATGTGGGACTTTAAAAAAAACTATTTATTAGATAATGCCCAATTAAATAAAGGGATTTTTACCCGGCAGACCCTATAATCTTTTCCAATTACCTCTACAACCTTTGAAGCATCCTAATTCCTCCCCCGCCCCCGTAAACTTGCTAACTGTTACCCTACAGACCCTGTGGTTAACTCCCGTTCATTTAGCCGTTTAAATTAATCGGATTTCGTTATATTCTTTTATATTATACCCCATTTGTTCACTAAATTTACATTGAGTGCCCAGCTCCTTCCCTCCTACCCGTTCCCGCCCCACCGCCCAGACATCCTGCTCCCCCTCAGCTGATGGAGGCCCACCCCCTCGCCGTCTCCGCTCCTTGCTCCCCCGCTGATGGAACCCCCTTCAAGCCGTCCCCTGGAGCCCCGGAGCCCCGCGCCCCCTGGAGCCCCAACCCCCCTCCTGGTCCCAAGCTCCCTGGAGCCCTGGAACCCCGTGCCCCCTGGAGCCCCAACCCCCCACCTGGGAACCTCACCCCCCCCCCCGCCCCCGCCCCCCAGAGCCGCGCCCAACCCACCCCACCGGAGCCCCGTCCGCCGTCTAGAGCCGCGCCCCGGCTCTGCTCCCTGCTTCCCCCCGGCGATGGAGACCCCCTCACCGCCGATGCTGCTCCCCTGTTCAAGCCGTTCCCGTCACGCTCCCTGGAGCCCCGGAGCCCCACGCCCCCTGGAGCCCCAACCCCTCGCCCCCAGAGCTACGCCAAACCCCAGGAGCCCCCCTCGCCGTCGATGCTTCTCCCTGCTCCCCCCCCACCTCCCCCCCGGGTGATGGATGTTGCTCCCTGCTCCCCCCAGCGATGGAACCCCCCTTCGGCCGATGCTCCCTGTGCCTCCCAAGCTTCATGCTTTTTTTCTATTTTTTATTATTTTGGCTAATCCTAACCATTGGATTCTAAATTGGTTAGGTTAACTCAAGACTAACCCAAGTAATTGACTCAAATATAGTTAAAATTGACGGCAGGGTTTGTTGGGTAAGACGGAGCAAGTTTACGAGGTTGGGGGAGGAATTAGGATGTTTCAAAGGTCGTAGAGGTAATTGCAAAAGATTATAGGGTCTACCGAGCAAAAATCCCCTTAAATAAATGGCAGAAGTTTCGTTTTTTTTAAAAAATATGTCTAATTCAGCACATATCAGCATCTTTGGGATGGTTCTTCTCTATTGCATTTGCAAATTCCACCTATTACATTTAGATTTTATTTCATTTATCCAAACAACATTGATTTTGTATACGAGGTTAGAATTTATGAACAACATATAAACATATATGTATTTGAATATTTGTTTTTTATTTGTATTTTACAGGGTGCATATATGTGAATGTGTGTCATATAATATGGAAGAGTATAAATAGAAGATACATTTTAAAAAATCACTACATATTTCATCAATTCATAGTAAAAGCATTACATTGTTATCATAAACAAGGAGTTCAATATCTACAAAATCCACCTCTTTATAAAATCACACACTCTTCCTCATCTTTATTATAAAGCTGCAGTTTTTAAAATGGAAATTATATATTAATTTTTTTTACCTAATTTCATACATCATGTTTATTCCCTCTACTCTTTTTTCATTTTTTTCATTTTTATTTTAATCTAAATATTTTAAATTAATATTTAAATCTATATTAAATAATCAATTTATATTCCACCGTGAAGTGCGGGTTACATCCTAGTATAAGCCTATTTGCTAGAAGCCGAAGGTGAAGGTATTGTATTCAACAATCTAGTCGTGGAGTTTGCAATGGAAAAAATGGGGCTGCCCTCACCCTATTTTCCGACATTTTTTTTTCAAAAATAAAGCCATGCATTTTCATCACTATATCCTTGTAATATGTCATTTCAATTTCGTCAAAAACAGAAACTCCTATGCTTTCAATCTAGACATGTAATTTTAACGATCTTAGAATTGCTGCATTTGACATTTTTTAAATGAAGTGTATAGAAGTCTATGCTTCCGACGAAATTAGAATGACATATTAGAGGGATACAATGATGAAAGTACACGGCTTTATTTTTGAAAAAAAAATAAAAAATACCGGAAAATATTGGTAGAGGCAACCCCGTTGAACCCATTCTGCAATACTATCATTTATTCGAACTCCCTTAGGGCCCGTTCGGTTCGGGAATAAACAGGAATGGGGATTGGAAATAAGGAGAATAAGAGTCTATTCTTTGTTCGGCTGGAGGATATGAATAAGGAGAATAAGATGAAATAAAGGTAGGTAAGGTGGGATAAAGATAGGAATAAGAGTGAAATAAGATGAAATAATGGGGAATAGTCGTACCATGGGGAAGCGTGTTGGGAGGAAAATGACCCCTTATTTTCCTCTATTCCCAATCCTTATTCACGTACCGAACATGGCCTTAATGGTCTGATGACAGAAGCTATGGGTCCCACTTTGAAAGGACAAGAGTTCGAATCCCTCGTTCTAAGAGGAAAAAATACTGTCATTTATTCGACTTTTACAAAAATAACAAGAAATGGCCATAACTTTTTACTTGTCGGCATGCTTATGGTTTGCGTGTCTGTTGGGTGTTTATTTCCACTAGTTTACCCAATCCAACCCATGTTTGGATGTGGATTACCTACATCTCTATCATTCTTATGTTAGAATATAGTTCAAGCCTCACATTTTCCTTCTTCCAACATATCTAACCACTTTCAAATAAAAAAGTCAACATCTCTAATCATAAATACCATGAATGTACTATAACAACAGTATTAAATCAATGTAATTTATTAGTCCATCCCTTCTGATAATTAGAATAACTATTAACTACTATCTAACTTTGGATTATCCATGTTACTAACTTTGGGAGAAGAGTTCGCAGCAATCCATCCCAACCCAATTCTGTTTATTTACCGAGTGAATGGATCAATGGCTAACTAAAATGCAGAAATTATGATACAATATTATAAGAATATGGAAAAGTTGAGTGGAGCGAGACTGCCCCCATCTGCCATGATGTACAAGTAGTCGACGTTGGCTTTCCCATTTATTATCGTTTATATTTTTTAAAAACTTCTCCACATTTAATTTAATTATTAAAAAAGGCCACTGCCCAACAACTACCTTTAAATGGACGAAACAAACAAAACCGGTGGACCTCTCTGGCCGCAAAATTTACATACAAACAACCTCTTCTCTTCTCTCCCCGCGTTCTCTTCGTTGACCTTTCTCTCCCTCTCCCTCTCTCTCTGGTACAGGGACAATTTCTACACAGATTCCCAGAATTTTCGGTGCATATTCGAAGGATTTTTTTAATAATGTTGTTCTGGAAGAAAGTGTTGCCTCAAAGTAACAAACGAACATTCATTTGGAATAAAAAAAGAATTTATTTAAAGGTAAAGATTAGATATATTGCAGGCCAGCAAAATGTTACTTTTTCTTCGACCTATTTAGGCATTAAATATATTTAATGCACGTGATTCTGCACGTGTGCATTTCTGAGCTTTCCATTAACACATGCCCCTAACTTTCTTGTAATATGCATCCCTATATTCTTGCAAAATTTCATAATATTACTCTTTGTTAGTGTAATATTTGAGCATCCCTGTAATAATAAATTGACACTACCGTGATTTTTTAGAGCATATGAATGCAGTTGTAATTGCAAGAAAAATCGAAACATAAGCGAATTATTGAAATAATTCAGTAGGGCACAAATATGAACATCACTTAATATATTTTGCACTACATAAATACATCTTGTGGGTAAAAATGGGGTTCTAACCAACTAGCTAACCCCACTTTCTCTCTCTCCATTTCTTATAGTGTTCTTTAATAAAACTTTAGAGGATTAACTTAGAGTAACAAGAAGAATACATGTGTCGAATTTAACGGAAAATAAGAATTCTTGACCTGTACATATAAAAGTTTATTTTCAGCAATTTTTAGACTGTGAAAAATTGATATGCTTGATAGATGAGATGCGAGTCTACTTGAGTTGAATTTTGAATAATATTATGTGATCTAAATATCCAAAGTTTGTATTAAAAATACCCAAAAAAATAAAAAATAAAGGTTTGTTCCCCCACATATCTCGTATATGAGATATAATATAGAAGTCGTCGCTCTGAGTCTTCTTTAGCTCGTGAAAACACATTTTCCCTCCAGCCCCGCAACCCCTTCTGTCCTTCTTCAACTCCGTCCATCTCCCCATCCCCACCGACGTGAGCTTCCATAAAGGTGGAGTCTTTGCCGGAGATTTCTCTGGAGCCATGGGTGGATTGACTGCTCAAGAGGAGGAGAAGAAAGGTAGATTTTTGAAGAGGTTATTGAGTTGTTTTCCGGTCATTAGTACTTAGGTGTGATTGGGTCAGCAAAACCCATGTTTTTTTTATTTGTGTTTCAGTTGCTGTATACAAAATTGCCACTTTTCTAAAGATAGTTTTCAGTCATTAGTACTTAGGTGTGATTGGAAGATGTGATGGAAGTTTTAGTTGTGGCTTTTTGTTGCTCTCCAAGGAAAAAAGATAGAAAGGCAAGATGCGCATCCTTGTTAATCAGTTGTATTCGTAACTCGTAGCTCTTTTGACATCTAACTGTTTGTGCATATGCTCCAACCAAAGCGTTTCCTATTTCTCTTTTTACTGAAGTATGTGAGGTTTTAAGAAATTGAAATTCAAATCTTGCTTGGGTTTCTCGTGTGTAATGTATTTTTTTTATAATGATATATACTTCGTATTTTAAATATCTTCTTCACAACACATTCGTATATGTTCTTTAATGCTAAAAAGCTTACATTAACTAAAATCCAGCAAATGGTAATGCATGTCATGCACCTCACTTGATTAAATTGTCTAGTGGTTAAGTAGTTTGCTTCTTGTCCTAGAGGCTAGGGTTCGAATTTATTGTTCCCCGGGGGAAAAAAGTCTTGCACCAGGAGTTGTCGTCTAATGGGATCTAGCGGTTGTTATTACAAGTAATTTAGATTAAATGTGTCAGACCAACAGAAATTGCAAGACGCAAAAACATAGAAGATCCGAATTTGGTGCCTTGGGTTCTTAAATACCAGAGACAACTATAAAATTTGCTGCATCTACTTCTAATAATTATCTTTAAGAAGCGAGGGAGGATGTTCAATATTGTTTTTATATGGAAGGCAATATTTGTTGATGGCAGAATTGATAAATAATGTCCAGGACATAATTATAAACATATCCTAGCTCATGATATTCTTCTTTCCTTTGTCTAATTCCTCCTACCAAACAAACTTATCTAAAAAATTTTCATGCAGTCTCGTAAAATGGTAAATGAAACAGTTGATCACACTATCAGTATATCGTCCTGAGAATGATGTCAAGATTCAGCAGCAGGGCACGCAATGTGAGTATGTCAAGTGAGGCAGAGATTGAAGAGCTGGGAAGAGACTCCATTGTCACCAATAATGAGAAGGTGGAGGATAAGATCTTCATTGCAGTGGGTACGGATTTTGAGGCAAATAAGAGCAACCTCACGTGGACACTCCTGACATTTGCCAAGTTAAAGATTGTGCTTGTACACGTGCATTGCCCAGACAAATATATCTCTATCAGTAAGCTCTTCTTACTCATCGTATTTCTTGATTTTTTTGGCTTCCTTGAAGGGAATCAACATCCAGAGCTTCTTTTCTGCTTTATGAATATTGTTGTTGCTTTCAATGTTTAATTTCTTGTGTAATCACAAAAGTAAATGCCATTTTTGTTGATTGATGAGCTCTTATCTATATTAGGAACGTAAAGCTATAATCACATTAGCTTTGATATTTTATCTAAAAACAATTTTATTATCAACTTACTATTGTCAATGGATGGTCATGAATCGCAATTCCATGCTCATCAATAACTACTTATTTTTTCTGCTTATCCCTTGATGATTATTTTCGTCAACTAGGGCTATTCATGGATTTGAAAGAAACGATACGAATTTGTTAATGTGGAAGAGAGAAATGAATTGTTTATTCATGAGGCCCTAGGGTTCTCTTATATAAGAGGAGAAACTTGTTTGGGCAAATTACATAATAGAGATTGAAAGAAAAGAAAAATACATAGACATATGGAAAGATAAATAATATCTTAACACCCTTTCTTAAGATAGAGCATAGATATTAATCATGCTCAACTTGAAACAACACTGCCAAAATGACCCTCTAGCTAGGGCCTTGGTGAACACATATGTAGTCTGTTCCCCTGAGCTGACATGAGAGGTGGAGATAAAACCCTCCTGAATCATGTCTGGAGTGTAGTGATAGTCGAACTCGATATGAATATGGTTGGTCCTCTCATGGAAGGCAGTATTGTTGGCAATGAAAAGAGCAGCTTGGTTGTCACATTGGAGATGCATGTGAAGAGGCACCTCAATAGTTAGGTTAGTCAGAATGGATCTGACCCACATCATCTCTGTACTCCCATATTCCATGGCTCTGTACTCTGACTCTGCACTCGATCTAACAACTACCGTCTGCTTCTTGCTCTTCTATGACACCAAGGAGCGCCTTATGAGCACCGCAAATCTTGAGGTAGACGTACTATTCTTGGGACATCTCACATAATCTGCATTTACACATGTTGTAATGGCAATAGATGTTCCTTTGCTAAATAAAAGTCTAGCACAAGGAGATATGTTCAGATACCTCAGAATCATATGGACTGCATCCATGTGTGCTTGTCTAGGCTGCTCCATGAACTAGCTCACTCCGCTCACTACAAATGATATGTCTGGTATGGTAATGGTCACATAGAGGAGCTTCCCAACCAGCTTCATGTACCTCTTCTTGTTTACCTCCTCCGTATCATCATCATATAACTTCATGCTCAGGTCCATGGGAGTAGTGATATGCCTATAATCTGCCATGTCTGTCTCAAAGAGAAGATCTGTAATGTAATTCCTTTGGGTCATAACAAGACCTCATTGGTTCTTGGAGAACTTAACTCCAAGGAAGTAACCTAAAGCACCAAGGTCCTTGGTTACAAATTGCTGACCAAGGAAATCCTTAGCTGCACCAGTGCCCTGCACATCATCTCCTGTAACAATGATATCATCAATGTATACCAATATAGCAACTATACCTCTCTGAGTCTTCTGAACGAACAATGAGTGATCTGCGATCGATCTCATGAACCCCTGCTACTCTATAAAGTCTGAGAGCTTCCGAAACCATGATCTTGGACTTTGTTTAAAGCTGTAGATAACCTTATGAAGTCTACACACCATATGATACCCTCCCTCAACAGAGAGCCCTGGCGGTTGCTGTATGTAGACTTCCTCCTACAAGTCACCATAAAGAAATGCATTCATTACATCGAGTTGGTATAGGGTCCAGTCCCGTGTCATTGCAACAGAGAGATAGATCCACATTGTAGAAATACGAGCCACATGAGAAAATATCCTGATAATCTACCCCATATGTCTGGGTGAACCCACGAGCCACAAGCCTCGCCTTGTAGCATTCCTGACTGCCATCTACCAATGCTTCAATGTGAACATCCACTTGCATCCTACGACAGATGCCATGTATGAGCTGTAGCAATGCTTCGTGGATAGTCAGTAGTATCGACGATATATCACTGATATATCGATATCGACGAGATGTGGGTGCCGATATTCATATAGATTCCCTTTTCTAGGATATCGTCCGATATCTCACAGATATTGGCGATATATTTCCATATTGAGCCATATCGCTCGAAATTGAATGGTTTCAGTATAAAATTTCTCGAATATCGACTAATATCATCGATATTTTGCTGATATCTCCGACATTTCACCGATATCTATTTATATCAATTATATTAGCCTTGTAAGCTTGATGTCACTACTTATTTTGCTACTCCTAGTATTAAAACACCTCAACGAGACCCCCGTATAGTAGGGTATGGTGCTACAAGGGGTGTATACGATGGTTCTTCAATTGATGGACTTCTCCCTCTTTGGCAATAAAGATGAAAACAAGTCTAATGTTGATCAAGTTAAAATTGTAGGTCCAGAATACATCTCAACAGTCAGCTCAGCAGTCAGCATTGACAACCATCGATTTGTGCGATATAACGTGTATTAGTGTGCTAAAAATACCTCATTCTTGCATACAAATGTGTATTTGTACATTATTTATTGTTTTAATAACCATGATGATCTTAATTCATGAAAAAAATTGCTTTTTATGTCATTTTCGACCAGACGGATCGATACGATACCGATATCGATATTTCCTACCTTGCCCTTCACGGAACTCTTGGTTCTAAACCACTCATGAATAGGTAATTTCTTTTATAATATTGCATTAATTTACAATTTTTCATTTATTTATGTGAATAGATAAATCTTTATACCAAAGAAACACTGTCTCAATAATCATTATGTATATTTTTTGAATCAAATGACTCATCTCAATGCCATTCATTATCTTCCATGAACAAAATAGGTGTTCTTAGTGTGCTTAACTTAGTTACTTTGATTCCAATTCCAATGTTTATTAATCACCAAACAACATTAACAACACTATGTTCGATATGACCGATATATGTTATATAAGGGTCATATATGATCTATTTGTGTCATCTAAGTGTATATTTGTAAGTTATTTAATGTTATAAGAACTTGGATTAAATCCATTTCCAATATTAGCAATCAACATTAACAGTGATATGCTCGATATGGCAGATATGTGCGATATATGGGGTATAAATGACTGATATGTGTGATAAGTATGTATTTGTAGGTTATTTGTTGTTTTAATATCTTGGATGATCTTAATTTATGAAAAAAATGACAAAAAATGTTTTTTTGATATATTTCCGACATTTCCATCGATATTGTCGATATATCAGCTTTATATCCTAAATATCTTTTTCTGGACGGACCGATACGATATTGATATTTCCTACCTTAGCTCCACGTGGCACATGACTATAACACGACCATCTCCTCTTCCATGGCAAGACTTCACTGACTGTCGTGTATCGTCTCCTGGTATGTCCATGGTATCTCCACGACTGACAGTCCCACTACTAACCTCCTGACATCCTCCGAGAGACATCCCAAAGAAACATGGTCTGCAAGAGGATAAGTAGCACACATATGTCTCTGCTTATCCAAAACAATAGGTACATCAAGATCACTTGCCTCCTCAACGTGTACAATTCTCTCCTGAGAGGGCACAGGGTACGAGAATTTCGGTATAGGACCATCGCTCTAATACCATGCATGAAAAGATGAATGAATTGTTTATTCATGAGACCTTAGGGTTCTCTTATATACGAAGAGAAACTTGTTTGGACAAATTACATAATAGAGTCTAAAAGAAACAAAAAATAGACATATGGAAAGATAAATAATATCTCACCAGTTGTAGAGAGCAAGAATTCCATGCTTCGTATGTAATCCTAGTAAAATCTAAGAAAGAATGTTCTCTTCTCATAAGAAACCAAAGTTAGAGAGGTCTACATATACTAATAGGTGGCTTGCTTGATCTAGTGTATGGTTTCTGTATTAATAAAGATCCTGTTGTACATACTACATTGGGTTTGTGTCCTTTTTCTAAAAGAAAATTGTATATTGGTTAAGAAAAGTCAGGCATCTGCCTTTCATTTTTCAAAAGAAATACAAACAAAGGTCACGAGCTTGAGAACTTGGTTGCAAGAAAGGAACACAAATTCTTTTGACAATTATTTTTGTAAAGTTATGACTTGACTCATGATGCCTTTGTTGGAATTCGACGAATGTTCAATACTTAATTATTCCTGAAATATATCCGTAGTAGCTTATTAGCCTTAAAATAATATTTCTCATTTTTTTGTAAAAAATATGTGTGACAAGAAAGACCGCTAATGGACGAAAAATTGTATTTTCTTTTGCAGTGGGAGGGAAGTTTCCAATAGACCAAGTCTCACCTGAGCAAGTGAAGGCACATCGAGTGCTTGAGCAAAAGCACGTGCATAAAACTCTTGATAAATATGTGCTTTTTTGCAATTCTGCTAAGGTTTAGTTCTATATTATTTTTACTCTATTGATTTAAATGTATAAAAAAGAAGGGTCATTTTAGGCAAAACAAATTTTCTCGTGTTTCCTCGTAATTAAGTTTATTTATTAGCAATTATTCTAAAGCAAAAAAGGTAATTCTACTAAAAATTATAATGTTTTCTCTTCAGGCACGGACTGAGAAACTGGTTATTGATATGGATGATGTTGCGAAAGGATTAATAGAGCTGATATATCAACATCAGATTACTAGGCTTGTCATTGGAGCTGCTGCAGACAAACATTATTCAGCGTATGGGCGTGCTCATCTTTATTGCATAAAATTTATCCAGGTCAAATGTGTTACTTCGTGATGGCATTTACTCAACTTCTACATAAATTTAAAGAGATCCATTTACCTTTCAGGGTACACAATGTTGTGATATGTGGGTAACTCTTTCATAGCAACAAATCAATGAATCATATGACTCTCCTATTCAAGATAAGAGAAGTCCACCAAGACTTATACATATGGTTGAACAACGTAATCTGAATAATATGAAGCAAAGAAATTCATTTATTTTTTTGATTTTTTAAAAGGAAATTGGCTAAAGAGATGATATGATGCAGCAAACTGAAATAGATCCAAGATAATTAAGGAGAAGAAGAATAGGGAGACAGAATTTATCACCAATGAGACAACTACGGAAAATTTAAAACTACTAGCAAATACTCGTTCTCGACTTGTGACACTAACACAAATTAGCACGTTAGTGGTAGAAAAAATAAAAGCTAGATGCAGTTAACTATTGAAGCCAACAACAATGGAACCGTGCGAGAAGGGGAGGTCGGTGGAGGCGTCCAATGGCATGAGGTAGGGATGCTCACACAAGTCTGAAGGTAGTTTTTAGTTTGTGATAGATTGTCGTGTCATCACGACATAATGGGAGACGTTGTGGTAGTGGAGGCCGATATAGGAACATGGGAAAGGAGGAGTGTCCGAATGAGATTATGGTGGTAGAGTAGGACTATGGTGGTAGAGGAAGGAAAGGGAATTAGAGAAAATAAGTAATAAGAAGGGTGACGTGAGAGGAAAGAAATGAAGAGGAAGAGGGAAAGCAAGAATGGTTGTGGAGAGATCAGTAAAGGGAGATAAAGAGAAATGTTTGGGAGACTAAGGGAGAGGTTTCCTTCGAAAGAATTCAAATGCTTGTTGTTGTTTCATTCCTTCAGAAAAAAAATCTTATTATAGGCGAGCCATAAGTAATGGTAGAAAATACAAGAATGTTCTAGAATATTTCACAATGTTGTGAGTAATGGAAGCAAACACGAACAAACAAACAAGCAAACCACATGCACATAGATTTACGAGGTTTGCCCTTCATCGAGCTACCTTCCCTCGATCGTTCCACTATATGTAGAGAATGGGAAAATACAGGGGATATTGAGAACTCTAACCCCATGGAGTTTATATAGTACTCGATACAAAGTACAAACAGTTTCCAAAGACAAAATGGATCCAATAACCAAATAAGAGTTTGTTTCAGAATGGAGGCACTGCCCATTACAACCCCCACAGGGGGAGCGCACCTGCTCGCCATGCATCAAGAACCTTGTATGTGTGGGGTATGGCACGACAGCGGGGTTCGCTCGCCCTTCTGATGAAGGGTGTTGAAAACGGTTCTTCAACTAGGTTCAATAGAACGAATGGTTAGGATTCAAGGTATATCAACATACACCTATAGAAAACATGAGAAAAGAAAAGAAGATCCTAAAGAATCCTAATCTAGAATAAGAAGAAGAGGATTCTAGATCCCTGCATTCCCTTAAAATAAAAAAATACAAACTTTAACTAGACTCTTTGCGTTTAGCATGTTACAAATTATTCCAGTGGTTGTAAATATGAGCATTAATGGGTTTCATCTGTAAATATGAGCATTAATGGGTTTCATCAGCTCCCTTCTACTAAGAAAAATCTCACTTTCGAGATTGCCTCAAGGCTCAAGGTAATTCTAGAGAAGATGTGATCGATGTTGTCCTTATTTGTCTTTGTCTATTCATGTATATTAGTTTTTGGATGTAAAAAGAAATGACAATGAATACCTCGATGTATAGATATATCTCAAATGTCTTCAATGTCTTTTTTGAACAACAATTAATACCTCGATGTATAGATATATCTCAAATGTCTTCAATGTCTTTAAGTGCTTCAAAATCTATTGCTTGTGGACTTCGAAAAAGTAACTTTGCTCAGTTCTTCAGCAACAATTGCATTTGACAGATTACCATGATATGCAAAAATGTTGGAAACATTAAAGACCAACGAGATGGGAGTATTCAATGGAAGTTTGAGAAGATACGAGTTTTGGTCTTTTGAGGACTCTAAATGGACTGAACTTGCATTGAGTTACTTTTTAGTAGGGACTCGAAGGAAACCTCACTCTCTTGAGGTGACACATCACATGATCTCCTTTGAACTATTATTATGACGATAAGAAGAGGCTAAACGTAGAAAGCTACAGATCTCGGTTATTTTTTTTGGAGTCAGGCCAAACCATGATCGATTTTGAGTTGTTATATGGGCACAATGTACCTTAAGAAGATAATAGAGTTGGTAAAATAGAGCACTTCTTCAAATTGACATGTAGACTATGTTTTCTCAAAGTTTTCAAGGCTCATCATCATGTGTTTTAGATGATCATCCATTATCATGTTGTAGATCAGGTTGTCGTCAAAATAGACTGCCATAAATTTTCCAGAAATAGTTCAAAAATATGATTCATAGTATAGATGAATGTACTTGATGCATTCGATAGTCCAAAAGGCACGATTCCCACTCATATAGACCTTCTTTAGTTTAAAAAGATGGCTTCCATTCATCTCATGGTCTAGTTCGGAGTTGGTGATACCCACTTTTTAGATCTATTTTGGAGAAGACATCAATACCACATAGCATATCTAACAAATCATTAAGACACGAAATAGGAAAGCATTACTTAGATGTGATTTCATTGATTGCACTATTATTAACACACATTCTCCACAAACCATCAGTTTTAGGTGTTAAGATAGTTGGGACGACCACATGACTCATACTTTCTCGCAGGCATCCTTTGCCTAATAGCTTATTGACTTGCCTTTGCATCTCTACAAGGTCGCTTGAGCTCATTTGATAATGTAGCAAATGAGGTAGGCTAGAACCATAATATGATATTGTATGTCTCTCAAAGGTTATTGATTTGGAGAAAGCTTATGATTCTGTCCCACGAGAGATATTGTGGAGAGTTTTAGAGAAGAGACAAGTACCCGTCCTATTCATTAACCTCATAAAGGACATGTATGATAGGGCTTTATCTTGTGTAAGGACCCCGTCTGGGAAGACTGACTATTTTGACATCAATATTGGTTTACATCAAGGTTCAGCTTTGAGTCCATTTCTTTTTATTTTGATTATGGACGAGTTGACAAGTCACATTCAGGATGAGTTACCTTGGTGTATGTTATTTGCTGATGATATTGTGTTGATTGACGAGACTAGAGATGGAGTAAATGAGAAGCTTGAGATCTGGAGACATGCATTGGAGACTAAAGGATTTCGTATAAGTAGGGCTAAGACGGAATAGATGGAGTGCACCTTTGATGGAAGCAATAGTGAAGGAATTGAGGTGAAGATTGGTGACAATACCATTCGGAAGAGAGATTCTTTTAGATATCTGGGATCTATTTTGCAACAGGATGGGGAAATTAATGGAGATGTTACTAATAGAATTAATGCATGATGGCTAAAGTGGAGAGGAGCGTCTGCTGTTCTCTGTGATAAGAAAATTCCAAGGAAAGTTTTACAAAGCAACCGTGAGACCTGCTATGCTCTATGGATATGAATGTTGGCCTATGAACCATAGACATGTGCAGAGAATGGCTGTGACAGAAATGAAAATGCTAAGGTGGATGTGTGGACACACACCTAAAGATCAGATTCAGAATGATGCAATCAGAAAGAAAGTTGGTGTAGCTCCGATCGAGGATAAGATGCGAGAAAACCGCTTAAGATGGTTTGGTCATTTGCAAAGAAGATCAACGGATGCACCAGTTAGGAGGTGCGAGTGTTGAGATATTGAGCCGCCTAAGAGAGGGCGAGGAGGGCCCAAGAAGTGTTGGAAAGAGACTATACGAAGGGATCTTAGTTTTTTGGATATAAGCCCGGGATTGACCCAAGATAGATCTGAATGGAGGCGAAGAATCCATGTAGCCGACCCTACTTAATTGTGGGAAAAGGCTTTGTTGTTGTTGTTGTGATGTCTCTCAAAGGTGGAAGTCCATAGGGTAGCTCTTCATACATGATATCACTAAACTAATTCAAAAGGGGTTCTACTCCCGGTGGTACTTCTAAAAGGCTTGACTCGCTAACATTCTTCCAAACCAAGACAACAATTGTAGATTCCTGAACGTCTTACTGAAAAGGTGCATAGTCTAAGATAATAATGGATTCATGTCTTAAGGTGAAATGACTATTGGAGACCTATTTGGATGTCGATAGTTCCTTATGTGCAACTATATGAATGAAGGAGGCCATCTGTCTCGGGCTTAACACACCTTTTTGAGGTCGAAGGGTAATGCGTAGCTTGTTCATCATGGAGGTATATGTATTCTTTCTACCCTTATACTCAGTTGCCATGTCAAATTGCCAGGGTCAATGTTCAGGAAGGCGCTATGCGGTATTCAGTCGGAAGGGTCACTGAATAGAGAGTATGCAGTATGCGGGAGAGTATGCGGGGAGTATGCGGTTTTATGCGGTTTGGTATTTTTTATTATTAAAAATATAAATAAATATTTAATATTATGGTAATATTCTCAGTCGAGAGAGTATGCGGGGAGTATGCGGTTTTATGCAGGAGAATATGCCGTTTTATGCGGGGAGTATGTTGTTTTATGCGAGGAGTATGCGGTTCAATGTTATCATGCGGGTGGGATTATTTGGTTTTAGATTAAATAAAAAAAGTTCTATCAGAAAAGCGGCCGAGTATGCGGCCGCATAAGGGGTATACTCGGCCGAGTATGCGGGTCAATCCGCATACATGTCCGTTTCATCATACTCGGAGCGGCAAGGCTACCGAGTACGAGTATGCGGCCGAGTATGCGGCTTACTCAGCCGTTTTTCTGAACATTGGCCAGGGTCATCGACAAACATCCATTGGAGATACATGACACCATACTTCATCTTTTAAGTAGGTCCAATTGAAATATGGGCAAAACATTTCCTTTGAATTAGCAAATATGTCTGTTGCAAATCACGAAGCAAACACACATGAACAATCAAGCAAACAAGCATGAAAACAAACAGATTTACAAGGTTCGCCTGTAATTTGGCTATGTACTTGAATGACAATGATCGGTTTTAACTATGTGAGAAAGAAGGATACACAAGATACAAGGAGCCCTAACCCTAGGGGAGTTTATATACTACTCTCGATACATATAGATCCTGACTAAAACTGATTCGAATACCCAAGTAGAAAAGGAATAGTTAATAAAAAAAATTTGCCGCAATGTGGCAAGTGGGGTTGCATACGGTGGTTCTTTAACCTCGTTCAGATGGTTAGGATTCAAGGAATATCAATAGAGCTTCTCTCTATCCTATGTTTCTTCTTTTTCCACATGGAGAAAACAGATCGTCTCCACCCAAGGATGTAACCTAGTTACATGTGAACCTTGTAAATATGTGTCTTCATGCTTCCTTGCTTGTTTGATGGTTTATGCATGTTTGCTCCGCAATTCACAACAAACTGCCTTGAACCATGTTATGTTGTATGGTCGTTCCAAGGGATGCGAATGCAAATGTAACTTCTCTACCATCTTTTCGAATACAAAGTTATATACGCTCCCCCCATTAATGATAAGCAAGCATCGATGACCACCTACAAAGCAAGTGGCATGGAAAATGCTGTGTGTTGTAACCATGCATCTCTTTCAGCCTTCGGGGTAACATTAACTATTGGTCAATCTCGATAGGGTCACAATCTCGTTTAGGTAGCCATCTTGTTCAATCACTATAAAAGGGTCTGTTGGTTTCTACATCAACTTCCAAACATTCCATCTCTTCTTTATCCAAATGTGTAACTTCGGAGACCAATTCAGATTCTTGTCTAGGGTAGATGGAGGCATGTCATCATAGGTATTGGAGACAACATTAGAGACGGATTTGTTTTATTATATTTAGTTGTAAACTCTCGGGCTACTTTTATGTAATTTCTCATTAGTTCCGATCTATATAAGAACCCCTAGACCTCTTGAATAAAATTAATAAATTATGTTTTCTCATCTTTCTCCATAATACGCATCGGATAAAACATGAATGCCAACAACCCTTGAGGAGGGATATTCAACAACTCTAGGACCATTTTGATAACAACAGAAACATGTATCGACGGTGATTGTGGATCATGGTCCTAGTAATCTAGATTCAATGGGTTGTTTCTTGACCAATAGATGTTCCCTACATTCACATTGTGATTGCATGGGCTTTGGGATTTGAACAAGAGGTTGTAGCAGCCTTGTGATATGTAGTTTGGATTCCAGATGAGGTGGTGGCAGATTGTACTAAAAGAGGATGCGGCAATTAAGGAGGCTATTTTGCACTTGGTAGAGGATCTTACCAGTTAGCTGATGCTCTCGCAACTCGATCATAGGCATGATTCACCATCCTATAGTCACGCATGTACAATTCATCTTGGATATTGTTTTGCATCCCATAGATATACCTAGACATTAATTGTTTACAATTTTCCTTTAGGTTATTACAGACGGCCCAAAAGTTGAAATTTCTGGTATTGGATGCTACGATTTCCTAGTCACAAAGATGGAAGCCTATTATATAGGTTTTGGTGATAATCTTTTGGCAATTTTTTCCCTTAGATTACTTTGCGTCTTTGTTTATGATATGATTTGTTCCTTCAAATCGGTGCATACCCCTTGAGTTTAAGGGTTACAGATCGCACATTCCCTTTGCTCGTCAGATCCTTCAAATCATTGCACACTCATCGTGATGTAGTTCTTCTTGAAGACGGTTTCATCAAATTAGTGCATACCCCTTGAGTTTAAGGGTCCCAAATTGCACATTCTCTTTGTTGTCAGATCTTTCCATTCAAAGAACTGAGTAAGTTTGTCGAGCCAACCTTGGAAGGCATCCGGGTCTGATCGTCCCTCAAACTAAAGAACATTGATGTCGATGCCTCGATACCAACTCATATCTTGGGGGACTTAGGCTAGATTACAGTTATTTTCATGCCTATTAAACTTTTCATCCAATGAAGATGGTGACTCAACCACCTCGTGAGTTTATAGATCCTTCACATCCTTCATATCGAAGATTGTTGTGTTTGATTTTGGCATTGTAAGAGTTGGCCTTGATTTTGGGTCCATGTCGATTTACTAGATTTACTAGAGGTCGACATGGCAAATGGGGCGAGGCGTGGTGGTGGTGGAGGCTGATGTAGAAGGGGATATGAGAAGTGACAGATAGATTATGGCGGTGGAGTGGTTCTATGACGGTAGAGGAGGGAAATGAAGGGAGGAGAGAAAGATAGAAAATGGGGAGCGAGAGGGATGAAGGAAAGGAAGTGGAAGAGGGAAAGCAAGAATGGCAATGGAAAGAGTGTTAGAGGGAGAGGGAGAGAATGCGTGGGTACTAGGAGAGAGGTTTCCTTTGAGTGAATGCAAATGCTTCGTGTTGTTTCATTCTTTAGGACAAACATCCTATTTATAGATGGGCCATACAACATAGAACATGCAACAATGTTCTAGTATATTCTACACCTATGGAGAAAAGAAGAAAAGAAAATTCTAGAGAATTCTAATCTAGAAGAAGAGAAACAATATTCAAGACCCTTGTCTCCCCTTAAAATAAAAAAAATACGAATTTCAATAGGAAACTTTACATTTAGCGTTTTACAAATTATTTCAAAATCAAGATCTTTCATGGTTGTACATGTGAGCATTATAATGGGATGCATCATTATATTCTTCTTTGTATATATTTCTTTGTCTTTAAAGGAAATAATTTTTTAAACAAATTCTTGGTGTAAATTATTTAATATGATTATTGTTAGAAAATCGGAAGCGGAAGCGTAACATGGAAAAAGATAATCAAAGAATAAGAACGTAGGAATTTTACGTGGAACCCTACTCCGTGAGGAGCGGGATGAAACCACGGTAGAAGCCCTCAAAGGGGCGGACACTTCATTCCTTTTTCTCAATGAGTACAGGAGGTCTGGGGCTCCTTATATAGCCTCTCCAGAGCCTCCAAGTCCCACCACTAGACGATGTGGGACTAAACACAGGATGGGGTAAATGGATCTTCTCCAGGATCCATTTACCCTGCTACAACTCAATGACGCATATAACCAAGTGCTCCAACACTCCCCCTCAAGCTGGAGCATGCAATGCTCAGCTTGGACAAACAAAAATAAACTCAACTCAACACTATAGGACACTACGGACAATATCAACCCAACACGCACATTGCTGCAGTCGAGGCCGTTGCTTCTCATGCCGTGCAGGTGAGGAGGACAAACGGGCTGGAGTGTGAGTCTGCTGAATCTCCTTGTCGGAGAGCATGTGCTCTGAACTGCACCTGTCAGAGTCACTGCAACTGAACATGAGTCTCCTCGTCGGAGTACTCTGGCCCGCCACAATAATGTGGACAACTGCTCCATCTCTGAAAAGGGCCGAACTGAATAAGAGCCGTGGCTGTGCAATCCTCATCGGAGTCCACGGTCGCTGGAGAATGGAGTCTGAAAATAGTCTCCTCGTCGGAGAACTGGGTCTCTCCCATCTGGCTTAGAGAATGATGCACTGCTCTGGTGTACCTATGATACCACATGAAAACTCTGGCCTGACAACAAGAAGAATGATGGGGACCGCGAAACAAATGATGGCAACTTATGCTCATCTGAAAAATGACCGCAAACTCGTGCGTGTCTGAAACTGGAGACTCGGAAGACAATCGTCGAGTCTGAAACTGGAATGTAGAGTCTGAACAATGTGCACTGGCCTGGAATATGAAGATCTGACATCTGGAGCATCTGAATAGACCTGTGACTCTACATATACTCCCCCTTTCTCCCATACTTGTCGGAAAATGACATCGACAAAGTTGGGAGAAGACAAGATAGAATGGGGAGAAAACATGAACTTGTGGCTATTTGTCATTTTTTTTAATAGCCGTCTTCTTTTTTTTTTTTGAACATAATAGCCGTCTTTTTTTTGAACATAAACCGTTAATCATCATTTTTTTTATCGGCTTTTCGCAATTTTTTTTTGAAATTGCGTACGACTTTTCTTTGTACGCGGCTTTTTTCTTTTTATGTGGCCCATTGGGCCCAACAGCACCAGCCTCCCTTGAGCTCCCCTTTTTTTTAACTATATACGGCAGGCCCCTTTCCCCCTCTTTTTTTTTCACATTACAAAGGAGCTTCAAAATGGGCCCTCTCTCCTTTTTTTTTCAAAATAGGACATGGCTCCCTATTTTCTCTTGGACCTAGTCAATACACATCATTTTTTTTCAACATTTAGGGTTGCGGAGAGCCCATTCAGGAAACACGATCCCCCTCCCCTTTTTTTTAGAGATGCCGCCGTCGCCTTTTAGGATTGGAACCCATCCAGTCCAGAGGACCGCCGCCTTTGGCTTGAGGAGGATGCGCGGAGGAGTCGCTAGGAGATGCCGCCGTCGCTGGGAGGAGGAAGCTAGGCGTGCCGCCGGTGCTGGATGAGGGAGCGCTGCTTCCTAGGATTCGCGTTGAGCAAGATGGCAAGGGTTCACGCCTTGGGATGCTTCGCGCCTGGGCGCAGATGCACGGGGGGGGGGGGGGGGTGCGCGCAAGGCAGACTTGGACAATCGAGGAGAGCGCCGCCTGCGCGCCTGGGGCTCGACTGGGACGAGGGCTCTCGAGAGCACGCGATGCTCACGCGCGCCGCCTGGAATCGCCTGGAGATTGCGCGCACTGGAGATGCGTGCGTGTAATGCGCGAGAGGTGAGCCGCCTCCTGGAGGCTGTTGTTGCTCGAAGATGACCGAGTGTTGTTGCTCGAAGAGAGGCAAAGGGCGGCGCCTCTTGGACTATCGCTTGGACCCTGCGAGTTGGAGAGCGCCGCCAGGGGTTTCTTCACGTGCCAGGGTGGTGCTGCCCGATGCCATCAGATGGTTGGCTGCGGCGATGAGCCATCGGGGCTTCGATTTGACGATCATCTTCGGCGGCAACATGGATTTAGGGTTTTACCAGAAAACCCTAGAACATCTTTGAACAAACTCCAGAATATATTATAATAATCAAACTAGAACAACAATTCTTGATCAGGAGCAACAAATCTTCGCCGTAAAAAAAACGAATCTCGGAAAAAATATAAGAGACAAACTCCTCGAGAATCGACCCGCTCTGATACCATGTTAGAAAATCGGAAGCGGAAGCGTAACATGGAAAAAGATAATCAAAGAATAAGAACGTAGGAATTTTACGTGGAACCCTACTCCGTGAGGAGCGGGATGAAACCACGGGAGAAGCAAGCCCTCAAAGGGGCGGATACTTCATTCCTTTTTCTCAATGAGTACAGGAGGTCTGGGGCTCCTTATATAGCCTCTCCAGAGCCTCCAAGTCCCACCACTAGACGACGTGAGACTAAACACAGGATGGGGTAAATGGATCTTCTCCAGGATCCATTTACCCTGCTACAACTCAATGACGCATATAACCAAGTGCTCCAACAATTATCTCTGACCGGAATACCTAATGTCTTATAATGAGAAATCCCTAATCTATGACAGAAACACCTCCAAAAATACAGAGCACAAATTAACACTGCAAAGGGTTGTCTTTTCTTTCCTTTTTTCTTCTTACGCGTGGTATCTGCATAGCATGATGAGCAATTTGTTTTACTTTATCTTTCCTGATAACCTAATGACTTATTGTAAAATACATCACATGGCAGGAACATAGAATTACCCAATCTAGGATTTGCATAATACCATGAAAACATGCAGAGAACATAGTAGAACAGCATAAATTGATCTATTTTCTTGTTTTTTCATTGTGGAATTTATCTTTTCAGTTAAAAATAATCTCCATATGATGTATCTCTGCATGTATTAAAAAGAATTGTTCTCTTTAACCAAGAACATATTGATGCAATTTTTTTTACTGAAATTGACCTGAACAGCTAACGCCTTACCTTGAAAGCATCGTACTGCAGGACCATGAAAGTACCCAGGTCTAAGACAGCAACTATTGTAAACAAGGAAGCCCCTTTGTCTTGTGAAATGTACTTTGTTTGCAAAGGTGCTTTAATCTGCACCAGGTGAGTTGATATATCTTGTTTTTCAGCAATTTCTTGTCTGATGCAATCACGCTGCATATTTTTTTCATAGGCCTACAAAGCATAAATTGGGGATGGGGTGCCCTTTGTTCTGTTATATATATTTCAAAAGAACCTTTTCAAAATAGCAGGGAAAAGATTGCGGGTAAAGAAAGATCCGTTATCTAGAAGAAAGGAGTGCAATGCATGCAACCCGTCCGGGATAGATCTGTTCCCCGAATAATGTAAAATTCAGTCCAACAGCCATCTTACACACAAATATAGCGAGCACTCCTAAATGAATCCGTAGCTGGATGCAGTTTAGTCGTGCTTCTGAAATTGTTAGGAATATGAATTATCCGGAAAAATGGGGATCTGCCTTCAAAAATTGTAACCTTTAAATAACCTATAGTTATCTGCACAAGTCGTAGTTCTTATGCCCTTCTATAAAATCTTGCTTCATCTAAATGCCTGTAGTTGTCAACCCATGTAAATTTCTGCTTATTTGTCTATTTTAACGAGACCGTTTTCTTGTATTGGTTCTACTTTGTCAACGGGCATGGGAGCCTGACGACCTCATAGTTCAAATAAAATGATTTGATAACGATATAAAAAATCAACCAAATATAGAACAAGGATTTAAAATGGAAACCCTTCAAGGTGGAGGGAAAAACCATGTGAACACAAATTCCTAGACCTCTGTCTCAAGGTATGAGAAATTCTCTTTAGTTGTTTGTTACTTGAGAAAGTAGAGGGGATGAGCTATATATATTTAAACCTACGGATACATGATCCTCTACTATGGCTCATTTTCGTACAAATTTATTCAACAAACCCTCTCAAGTTGTGCATAGAGATTAAATATTTCTGAAAGTTCATCATAAGGAAAACCCTCTATAAATATCTACCATGTAGAGATAGTTTCGAGTTTTATTATCACTTTATATATCTTGTTGTTATTTCTTTATCTTATTTAGACGTCTTTGTAATTTACCCTTAAGGCCTCTCCCTATATAAGAGAGCCTAGGGTTTTTCCTGAATGAACATCGAAGACTCATTTCCCAACATGGTATCAGAGCCGCCCTAGGGCTCTCCACACCCGCCGCCCCTCCATTCCCCACCCGCCGCCCTCTCCCACCCGTCGCTGCTCTCTCTCCGATCCGATCTAGGGCTTCCACGCCGCCCTAGATCTCCCTTCTAGCCGCTGCCAGCGGCTCCAGCCACCGCCCCAGCCACCGCCGAAGGCCACCAGGCGGCCCACCGCCCCTTTGGCCCCCACGCGGGCCCCAACCAAGTCCCGGCGGCCCCCCTTCTGCCGCCTTAGGCTCCCAGCGGCCTCCAGCTCGTCCCGGCGGCCCCCCCTTCTGCCGCCTTTGGCCCCCAGGCTGCCCCGGCGGTCCCATCTGCCGCCTTAAGCCTCCAGTCCGGCCGCACAGCCGATCAGCGGTCCCCAGGCGGCACTCTCTAGCCGCTTCAAGGGCTGTAAGCCTTCTTTGAGGCGTGCCCTAGACCTCTCTTCATCCGATTTATGGATTTGAGTGCGTAAACGTCTACACACGTACTCAAATCCGATGCAGTTGGTGTAGACACTCATCACCGTGTCTATATACCCTTGTTCTTCTCCAAGCAGCATTATGTCAGAATCGAAAGTCGATTTGCCCTCCACCGGCGCATTCAAAGGTCCTGGGCCAATAGTGAAGATGGACGGGTCTAACTATGAGCTCTGGGCTATGCAGTTCATGAGCCTCATGAAGTCTAATGGTAAGAAGCACACTCTTACCGAGGATGAGCCTGCAGAGAAGACGTGGATCTATGCCTCATGGGAGGCTGATGACGCCTACGCAAAGGTCTGGTTGTCTGGTACATTGACGATGGAGATAGCTAACGACGTCCTCCATCAACCCACTGCTAAGGCAATGTGTGATATTCTTGCTGCTACGTATTCGCAGGTGCGAAATGAGACAAAGATGTTGCAGCTTCAACATGACATTTTCATGATGAAGCAGGGCGGCAGACCTCTCCATTCCCTATACACATCCCTAAGAGGGATGTTCGAGAAGTTATACATTACCATTCCTCTCACTGCTACTGCTGAACAACAGAAGACGTTTCGGAACGCCACCATGGTGGGTGTTCTACTTGCTGCTCTTGATCCTGAGTACGATGCCGCCCGGTCCCACATCCTAGCAGATACAGTAATTCCTCCAGTGGAGGATGTCTACAGAAGGCTCAGTCGCATTCCAGTTTCCTCCAGCTAATCTACTCCACCCCCATCAGCGATGGCAGCCTCGCGTGGGAGAGGTGGACCGCCTTCTGGATGTGGTCGTGGACGTGGCCGTGGAACTCAGGGAAGAGGTGGCCGCTTCAGTCAGATGTGCTCCTATTGTCACCGTACTGGACACTCAGAGGAGACATGCTACTCTAAGCATGGGTTCCCAGCATCGGCACGTGTTGCAGAGCATTCACAGTCTCCATTACCGTCTACAGCAGATAATAGATTTGACGAACTTGTGGCCCGCCTCCGTGATATTATGCCACATTCATCTGGTGATTCGTCTGGTGGTTCTTCAGATATTGCTGCCACAGCCTCTACCAGTTCATCAGCCGCTACTAGTACCTCAGGTAGATCAACTGCACTCACACCATCTCATGATATATCTGACTGGGTTATAGATTTCGGAGCCACACATCATCTCTGTCGAGATAGAGGTAGATTACAGGCCTACAGGGATATTCCTCCCGGCCGTTCAGTGCAGATAGCAGATGGTACCCACTCACCCCTTGTTGGATAGGGGGAGGTTTTCCTATCCTCCACTATGCAGCTACAGAACGTTCTACATGCTCCTGACTTCTCAATGAATTTGCTGTCTATTAGTCAGATTACGAAGGATTTGAATTGTCGTGCTATATTTGACCCGTCTTCTCTCATTTTTCAGGACATACTCACGGGCAAGATGATTGGCTGTGGCTCTGAGCAGAATGATTTATATCGGCTGGTTCGGGAATCCTATGCTGGCGTCTCCTTTCACCCCGCTGGACCAGTCTCTCCTTACATTTGGCATCTCCGATTTGGTCACCTTCTGCTCCAGAAAATGCGCCATCTTCTGCCCCAGATCTCTCCTAGTTCGTCGTTTCGTTGTGAAACTTGTCAGTTGGGAAAGCATCATAGGTCGAGCTTTCCAGGTCGTCAGAGTCGGAGCAGTAGCTCCCCATTTGAGTTGTTACATATAGATATATGGGGTCCGAGTCGTGTTCCTGATCATCAGGGGTACAGTTTTTATCTTGTGGTAGTGGATGATTTTTCTCGTGTGTCATGGGTCTTTCTTTTGAAGAATAAATATGAAGCAGGAGATGTGATTAAAAATTTGATTAATGAAGTGCAGAATGTTTTCTCTTCCTTTGTCAAATATGTTCGGACGGATAATGCCCCGGAATTATGTACACGCTCTCTTTCTCAATTTCTTTCATCAAAGGGTATTATTCACCAAATCACTTGTGCCTATACATCCCAACAAAATGGTGTGGTGGAAAGAAAGCATCGCCATCTCTTGGATATTACTCGAACCCTGTTGATTCAGAGTTGTGCTCCTATTTCTTTCTGGGGCGATGCTGTCCTTACTGCTTGTTATCTGGTCAATCGAATGCCATCCTCAGTCCTTGGTGAGAAGATACCCATCTCTCTTATTTTTCCAGACAAGGAGCTATTCTCACTGCCTCCACGTGTTTTTGGTGCTGTGGCGTTCGTTCATCGTCTATCTCCTGGACTTGACAAGCTTTCTCCTAGAGCAGTCAAGTGCGTCTTTGTTGGTTATTCCAGAACCCAGAAGGGATACCGGTGTTATGATCCTACAACCAACATGTACTTCGTGAGTGCTGATGTCACTTTCTTTGAATCGGTTATGTATTTCTCTCCTGCCGGTGACATAATGGTACCATCCACTACCACTGATGATATTTATGTTCCTCCACCACCTACATGGAGTTCGCCTGAGTCGTCCCCTGTGCCTGTTCCCATGCCAGCACCACCACCACCACCACCTCCACCTCCACCCATTCCACGGCCTATCATATCACCGTTTCCTAGATACTATACGCGTCGGTCAGGTCCTGCTCAGACTACAGATCAACCAATCACCACGCCTCAGGTATGTTCAGATGACGTTACTACTGACGGGTCAGGTTCGGTACATGTGCATGATTCCTCAGTACAGGAGGACACAAATGATGATCTTGATGTTCCGATTGCTATTCGGAAGCAGAGGAGGCAATGTGCATCCTATCCATTTGCTTCACAGGTTTCCTTCCACCGGCTCACAGGTAATTTTCAGAAGTTTGCCACAGCCTTGTCTTCCGTGGATATACCACGGACATACCAGGAAGCCTTGAAGAGTGATTGCTGGAGATTAGCTATGGAGGAAGAGATGAGGGCCTTGCAGTCCCGTGGCACATGGTCTTTGGTTCCTGCACCTCCTGATGCATCCGTTGTGAGCTGCAAATGGGTCTTCACAGTCAAATATCATGCAGATGGCACGTTGGATAGGTACAAAGCACGCTTGGTCGCCCGTGGGTTTACACAAACATATGGCGTGGATTACATGGATACATTCTCTCCAGTGGCGAGACACTCGACCCTCCGTATTCTCCTATCCGTTGCTGTGGTCCGTGATTGGAGCATTTCTCAGCTAGATGTCAAGAATGCCTTTCTGTACGGGGACTTACAAAAGGAAGTCTACATGCATCCGCCACCCGGATTTACTGCTGAGGGGGAGAAGCAGATGGTCTGTAGACTTCACAAGGCGATATATGGCCTCAAACAGAGTCCGAGAGCATGGTTCCAGAAGCTGTCCAACCTAATTGAGCACTAGGGATTCAAGAGGTGAAATGCCGATCACTCGTTGTTTGTCCAGAAGTCATCGGCAGGTACCGTGGTTATTATGGTTTATGTGGATGATATTCTTGTTACAGGAGATGATGTTCATGGCATAGAGAGGGCGAAGGCATTCCTAGGCCGTCAGTTCGTTACAAAGGATCTTGGAACCCTAAGATATTTTCTGGGGTTGGAATTTGCAAGGAATGCACATGGCTTGGTGATGACACACATAAGTACATTACAGACTTCCTGATTGAGACTGGCATGGATGGGTGCAAACCATCAAGTATCCCCATGGACCCTAGCATGAAGTTGTATGATGGTGATACTGATGAAGTAGATAAGAGGAGATATAGAGAAATGGTGGGAAAACTCCTCTACATTACCATAACTCGTCCAGACATTGCATTTGCAGTTAGCAGGGTAAGTCAATTTATGGAGCAGCCAAGACAGGTTCACATGGATGCTATACACATGATACTGAGGTACCTGAAGTCTTCTCCAGGGTCAGGGCTGCTATTCAGAAAGAGCACAGACTTATCCATCTCAGCGTGTGCAGACGCAGATTATGCAGGATGCCCTAAGGATAGAAAGTCAACCTCAGGGTTCGCAGTGTTTGTTGGAGGCTCTCTGGTTTCTTGGAAAAGCAAGAAACAAACTGTTGTGGCGAGGTCCAGTGCAGAATCCGAATATAGGGCCATGGCTCAAGCCAGCACGGAAATGATGTGGGTTCGTTCCATATTAGAAGATCTACATGTAGCTGTGTCCCTACCTATGAAGCTTCAGTGTGATAATCAGGCAGCATTGTTCATTGCCAACAATCCAGCTTTCCATGAGAGGACCAAGCATATTGAAGTTGACTGCCATTACACTAGGGACTTGATCCAGAGAGGATTGATATCTACTGCACATGTGAGCTCAGGAGATCAGACTGCAGATGTATTCACCAAGCCACTGCTCAGAGGACCTTTTCAGAGATGTTCATCCAAGCTGAGCATGATAGACATCTATGCTCCACCTTGAGGGGGAGTGTAGAGATAGTTTCGAGTTTTATTATCACTTTATATATCTTGTTGTTATTTCTTTATCTTATTTAGACGTCTTTGTAATTTACCCTTGAGGCCTCTCCCTATATAAGAGAGCCTAGGGTTTTTCCTGAATGAACATCGAAGACTCATTTCCCAACATACCACTTTATCATTGGTCTTAATATAGTACAAGATCAAGTCCTTAAAAGCAATTCGGTTAATGATGAAATATTTGTCAATATGTTAGAGCCATTGTTATATGTAATAGTTGCATGCACGTACTTGAAATGAAATTTTTTTATGTAGCAAAATTAGCAGGGTCCCAATCTTGTGATTTAATGGTGAAGTTTTTGAGCAAGCACCTTAACGGTGTCTACCATTTTTCCTCTAAAAAAGGCAGATCCCTTTATACTGTTAAGGTTACATCCCATGGTTATATTAAAGAAAATGTACCACAATTGATGATTAAGGGAGTTAGATCGAGGAGTCTGCTAACATTTTAAACGATCTCTACTCTAAGAAGATGGCAAATCTTCTCTGCAGGCTGTTATTAGATTGATGTCCTAAATACATGCTCTTTGCTCATGAATAGAAATTCGGATTTATTGAATTGCTGGAGTTACAAAATTAAGTTAATAATATCAAGATATACAACATCACATATCATTGATCTCGTGAAAAAGATCAAAGAGATAGGATAGAACCAACGAAATCAGCCTTTGTGTTGATGTGGATGAGAAGGCTACACAGTCCCGTCATCCATTGCAACAACTTGAGTCATGTTTTGGAAGGACTTCACATGTTGAATTCTTTTATCTAGAGGGCAACTTTCATACAAATAATCATATCAATCATGTCTACTTCTATAAAAACGAAGAGTTGAGGAAAGAAGAAGAGAGCAGTGAGAACCAATTCTTTGCACAAGAGAGAGAGAGAAGGGAAGAGTGATATGCATTGGTGTTTGGTCAAGATGTACATTTGGTTATATGACGAAGAGTGGGTTTTTATCATGGAAATAATGATGTTTTTGTAAAATGGAAAAAATGACTTGAAACAAGTGCAAAAAGATTCCTATAATTATTCTAAAATGTATATGACTCTAAGTAACTGCATATTTTTCAAGATTGTGGAAAGGATTGAAATGAAAAAGTTGTATTCATCGTAGCCCTATAGCTCTCTTATATAGGAGAAAAGCTCTATGGGGAAATTACATAGATAGCTAAAAGAAATAGCAAATTACTAAATAACAATAAGGAGATATAAAAGTCTCAACACTCCCCCTCAAGCTGGAGCATAGAGCTAGGAACAACAACGGTGAAATGGCCCCTTCGCAAGAGCTTTGGTGAACATGTCAGCAATCTAATCGCCTGAAGCAACATGGAAGTGAATATAAACCCTTTTTGAATCAGATCACGAGTGTAGTGACAGTTAACCTTAATGTGCTTTGTTCTTTCATGAAAAGCTGGATTATTAGCTATAAATAGCATAACTTGATTATCACACTTCAGGTGCATAGGAAGCGACAACTCAATGGGTAAGTCAATCAGAACGGGCTTGACCCACATCATTTATGTGCTTCCTTGTGCCATAGCCCTATACTCTCAACGCTGGATTTGGCCACAACCGTCTGTTTCTTGCTTTTCTATGAGACCATTGAGCTGCTCACAAATACAGTGTAGCCTGAAGTAGACTTCCTATCCTTAGGACACCCAGCATAGTCTGCATCCGCACACCCTGAAATTGCAAGGGTCGTGTCTCTCCTGAATAGAAGTCTTGCACCTGGAGAAGACTTGAGATATCTCAAGATCATGTTGACTACATCCATGTGAGCTTGTCTAGGTTGCTCCATAAACTGGCTAACTCTGCCAACAACAAACGATATATCAGGCCCGGTAATAGTGACATACAATAACTTCTCTACTAGCTCTCTGTACTGTCTCTTATCCACCTCCGCAGAGTCATCATCATATAGCCTAGCATTAAGATCTATTGGAGTAGTAGTGGGTCTACATCCTGTCATACCCGTCTCAGATAGGAGATCAATGACATACCTTTGCGTCATCATCATTCCCTGCTGATTTCTTGCAAATTCTAGTCCAAGAAAATATCGCAGCTTACCAAGATCCTTGGTCACAAACTGTTGTCCAAGAAAATCCTTAGTTGCCTGAATACCCTCGTTATCACTGCCTGTAACAATAATATCATCCACATAAACCAAAATAGCAACATTGCCTTTCTTGGTTCTCTTAACAAAAAGAGAATGATCTGCAGTAGATATGACAAAACACTGTAGTTCAATCAACTCTGAGAGCTTATGGAACCAAGCCCTCGGGCTCTGCTTAAGACCATATATGGCCTTATGGAGTTTGCACACCATATTGGACTCTACCTTAGCAGCAAACCCTGGTGGCTGCTGCGTATACACTTCTTCCTGCAAGTCGCCATACAAGAAAGCATTCTTGACATCTAATTGGAAAAGTGGTCAGTCCTTTACCACAACAACAATAATAAGGATGCACAGTGTAGAATGACACGCAACAGGAGAAAAGGTGTATTGATAATCCACCCCATAAGTTTGGGTGAATCCACGAGCAACCAACCTTGCCTTGTATCTATCAATAGAACCATCAACACGGTGTTTAATTGTAAACATCCATTTACTGCCAATAATAGAAGCACTTGGGGAGCGGAGACGACACTCCACATTCCACGAGACTGTAAGGCGACTATCTCCTCGTCCATAGCCAAACGCCATGGACCACTCTGCAAAGCCTCCTGATAGGATCGCGGTATCTGCACTGCCGATAAGGCAACCACAAACCTCTGAAAGCCGCCAGAGAGCCGTGCCAGAGAAACATGAGAAAAAAGAGGATGCATAGTGTTGAGATATTTCTACATTCCATGTATCTTTTCAGGTATTTTATTTCCTTTTGTCTATCTTATGTAGTTTACCCATAGGCTTCTCCCTTATAAAAGAGCCTAGGGTTATAGGAATAAACAACGATTCTTTTTTCCTCCAGCATGGTATCAGAGTGGCGGTCCTGACCGGAGCTCTCGTATCCAAAACCCTAACCCCTCCTCGTGCCCGTACCCGCTCAACGTCGTTCCCATCTCCTCGTGCATTGTCGCCCCACGCGTGCCGCCCAACGCGCGCCACGGCCCCATGTTCATGCGCTCCTCCGTGCGCCTCTACGCACACTATCCTGTGTGCCTCCACGCGCGCAGCCTAGCGCGTTACAACGCCGCCTTGCGCGTTCTCGTGCGTCCACCCTTGGGCATCGTCCTTCGCGCGCGGCTCCTCTACGTGCTGCTCCTCCGAGCACCGGCATCGTTCGGTTCTTCTCATTAATGGATTTGGGGGCATAAGTCTACATATGCACCCAAATCCACGTATGTCTGTGTAGACATTCATCTGTAGTCTACAAACCCTGGTCTTCTACATTCGACAGGATGTCTGAGAACAGAGTTGATGTACACCATAGGCGCATTCAGAGGTCCAGCGCCTATTGTTAAAATGGACGGGACAAACTATGGGCTCTGGGCTATGCAGTTCATGAGCCTTATGAGATCGAATGGTAAGAAACACATTCTTATCGAGGAAGAACCGGTGGAGAAAACTGGGTAAACACCTCATGGGAGGCGGGCGACGCATATGTCAAGGGTTGGCTTTCTGGAACATTGACGATTGAGATCGCCAATGATGTGTTACATCAACCCACTGCTAAGGCAATGTGGGAGATCCTCACAACAACATATTCTCAAACGAGGAATGAGACAAAAATCCTCCAATTACATCATGACATATTCACTATCTAGCAGAACGGACGTCCTCTGCATTCGTTGTATACATCCTTGTGTGGGATGTTTGAGAAACTTCACAGTTTCATGTCTCTGATGGCAACTCCAAATCAGTAGAAGACATATAGGAATGCTACCATGGTCGGGGTATTCCTAGCAGCACTTGACCCTGAATATGATGCTGCTCGCTCTCAGATTCTTGCTGATGCCACTATTCCCCCCATGGAGGAAGCGTTCCGCAGGCTCAGCAGGATCACTATTCCTTCCAGTGTTTCTAGTCAGACTTCCTCGGCCATGGCAGTCTCCCGAGGAATAGGAGGTCATTCTACTCTTCGTGGATGCTAACCTTGTGTTAGAGGAGGCCGCACTCGTCAGCTCTGCACTTTCTGTCACCGCCCAGGTCATATCGAGGAGACATGCTATTCCAAGCATGGGTTCCCAGCTTCAGCCTGTGTTGTAGAACAGATTGTGTCTCCTGCTACTTCTACTCTAGATCAGAGGTTTGATCACCTCGTAGCCATACTGAGGGATATTATACCTCCTTCCGCATCACCATCCTCAGGAGATCGTTCAGATGTAACAGCCTCAGCTTCTGCCAATACCTCTGCTGCTGCCAGCACCTCAAGTACTTATGCTTTTACATCCTGTCATGGCCCTGAGATTTCAGAATGGATTATGGACTCCGGTGCAACACATCATCTATGTGGAGACAAGCATCAGCTTACGTCATATAGACAGGTTAAGCCAGAGCGAACAGTTGTGATAGCTGATGGGACTCATTCCCCGATCACAGGACAGGGAGAGATCACCTTGACACCTCCGATGCGTCTGCATAACGTGCTACATGCTCCAGATTCTCTATGAATTTGCTTTCTATTAGTTAGATTACCAAGGATTTGCACTGTCGAGCTATTTTTGACCCATCGACTCTTGTTTTTCAGGATATTCTTACGGGCAACGTGATTGGGCGTGGCCGTGAGCAGGATGGCCTCTATCGTCTAGTTCGGACTCCATATGCTGGCATATCTTCTCTTTCGTCTGGCTTTGTCTCTCCATTCACCTGGCACCTTCGGTTTGGTCATCTTCCTCTTCAGAAGATGTGTCATATGTTGCTGCAGATTTCACCTACTTCCTTTCAGTGCGAAGCTTGTCAGTTGGGAAAGCATCATCGGCATGCCTTTCCCAGTCGTCAGAGTCGGAGTAGTAGCTCCCCTTTTGAGTTATTTCATGTTGACATCTGGGGTCCAAGTCGAGTACCTGATCACCAGGGACACAAATTCTATCTTGTAGTTGTGGATGATTTTTCATGTTTGTCATGGGTGTTTCTTTTGAAGAATAAATCTGAAGCAGGGGATGTGATCAAAACCTTTATTAATGAAGTGGAAAATGTTTTCTTTGCATTTGTGAAGTTTGTACGAACTGATAATGCGTTGGAATTTTTTACTCGTGATATATTTCATTTCCTTTCATCTAGAGTGATTATTCATCAAACATCTTGTCCTTACACCTCTCAGTAAAATGGTGTTGCTGAGAGAAAGCATCGTCATCTTCTTGATGTCACTCGGACTCTTCTCATTCAGAGTCATGCACCACACTCGGTTTTGGGTGATGTCGTTCTCACAGCATGCTATTTGGTGAACCGTATGCCGTCATCTGTCTTGGATGAGAAAATTCCTTTCTCCATAGCCTTTCCTGAGAAGTAATTATTCTCACTCACCCCTCGTGTGTTCGGATCTGTCGCTTTTATTCACCAGTTGACTCCTAGTCTTGACAAGCTTGCTCCTAGAGCTGTCAAATGTGTGTTTGTTAGATACTCCAGGACTCAGAAGGGCTATCGGTGTTATGATCCTATGCACAAAAAATATTATATCAGTGCTGATGTCACGTTTTTTGAGTCTCTGTTGTGCTTCTCTCCTACAGGTGATAGGTTGGCTTCATCGAACACAGAGGACGCCGTCTATATGCCACCTCCTCCCATGCCTGTTGTACCACCTCCACCAACTCCACCTCCACCACCACCACCATCTCTACCTCCTCCTCCACCCCCTCCTACTACCCAGTCACATGCGCCACATGTTCCATCCCTACCTAAGTTCTACACTCATCGGTCTACTTCTGCTCATGGTTATCGCCCATCTTCCAAGGAGCCCCATGTTTGTTTTGATAACATAGCGTCTAACGATGGGCTTGGAGATGTATCTATGCAATAATCATTGCAGGAAATTACCACACAGAAGAAGGACGTTCCCTCTTATCTGGATATTCCTATTGCAGTTCGAAAGCAGAAGAGATCTTGTGCTTCCTATCCCCTAGCTTCTCAAGTCTCCTTTCATCGTCTAATAGGGGATTTTCAGAAATTTGCAGAGGCTCTATCTGCCGTGGAAATTCCACGGAATTATGAGGAGACATTGAAGGATAGTCGATGACGCTTGGCTATGGAAGAGTAGATGGCTACGCTACAGTCATGTGGTATGTGGAGTCTGGTGACCGCTCCAGTTGATGCGTCAGTAGTGGGATGCAAATGGATGTTTACTGCGAAACACCGTGCGGATGGCAGTGTAGATCGTTATAAGGCAAGACTTGTGGCACGTGGGTTCGCCCAGACATATGGGGTGGACTATCAGGACACTTTCTCTCCAGTGGTTAGGCATTCTACTCTACGATTCTTCTGTCAGTTGCAGTGACAAGTGATTGGCCCCTCTACCAGCTTGATGTGAAGAATGTCTTTCTCTATGGTGATCTACAGGAGGTCTATATGCAGCAACCACTTGGGTTTTCTGCTGAGAGGGAGTGTCAGAAGGTGTGCATGCTTCACAAGGCTATTTATGGCCTTAAGCAGTGTCCAAGAGCATGGTTGCAGAAACTCTCGGACTTGATAGAGCAGCAGGGGTTTGTGCGATCGACTGCCGATCACTCCTTGTTTGTTCAGAAGACCCATAGAGGTACTATTGTCATTCGTGTGTATGTTGATGATATTATTGTTACAAGAGATGACAAGCAGGGCATTCAAGGTGCCAAGGACTTCTTAGGTCAGCAGTTTGTGACCAAGGATCTTGGACATCTACGTTACTTCTTTGGGTTGGAGTTTGCACGGAATCAGAGAGGTCTTGTGATGACCCAGAGGAAGTATGTTGCAGATTTTCTTTCAGAGACAGGCATTGCAGATTGCAGACTTGCCACTACTCCTATTGACCCGAGCATGAAGCTATATGTTGACACCGAGGAGGTCGACAAGAGGAGGTACAAGGAGCTTGTTGGCTAGCTACTATATGTGACCATCACCATGCCCGACATATCCTTTGCTGTGAGCAAAGTAAGTCAGTTTATGGAGCAGCCCAGGCGGGTATATATGGATGCAGTCCATATGATTCTGAGATACGGTTTTATCAGATACCTGAACACTTCACCTTATACATGACTTCTTTTCAGCAGTGGTACATCACTATCAGTTACAACATGTGCATATGCAGATTATGCTGGATGTCCAAAGGACAGAAAGTCTACCTCGGGCTTTGTTGTGTTTATAAGGAATTCCTTGGTTTCATGGAAGAGCAAGAAGCTGACTGTAGTTACCAGATCTAGTGCTGAGTTAGAATACATGGCTATGGCATAAGTTACCATGGAGATGATGTGGGTCAGATATGTTCTTACTGACCTAACTATAGCGGTGCCACTTCCTATGCACCTCCAATGTGACAATCATGCTGCTCTTTTTATTGCCAACAACATCGCGTTCCATGAGAGAACGAAACATATTGAGGTAGACTGTCATTATACGAGAGATATGATTCAGAAGGGCCTGATTTCTACTTCTCATGTTAGTTCAAGAGAGCAGACAATAGATATCTTCACTAAGTCATTATGTCAGGGGGCCATGTCAGAAGTGTTCGTCCAAGCTGAGCATGATTGTTCAGCTATTTTATTTCCTTTTGTCTATCTTATATAATTTACCCATAGACCTCTCCCCTATATAAGAGAGCTTAGGGTTACAAGAATAAACGAGATTCTTTTTCCTTCAACACATAGTACATGCACGCCTCTTCCTTCGTAGAGCAATAGGCACATCCAGGTCCACGGTATCCTCAGAAGGAGTATCATCTATAACATCCTGCACACTCAAATCACCAGTGCCATTAATGGAACTCAAATGTTCAGAACATACCTTGGGCGTGCTAGATGATAGTGGAGGCACATGAGCACGAGGCCGGCGCTGGTAAACCTATGGAAAGAATGTAGGTGGGACAGGAGGTGGTGAAGGTGGTGGTGGAGGTTGTGGTGGAGGAGAGGATGGTGGTGGTGATGTCGTAGTATCACATGGAGTAGGTGAGACCGGAGGTAGAGTCATGTAAACCTCTTCTCCACTCTCTGAAGGAACGAGTTTGTCACATGTAATAGAGAAATACATAATGGATTCAAAGAAGGTGACATCTGCACTAACATAGTACCTTCATCGAGCAGGGTCAAAGCAACGACACCCCTTTTGGGTCTTGGAATACCCAATAAACACACACTTGACCGCTCTAGGAGAGAGCTTGTCAAGACCTGGAGACATACGATGAAAAAAAGCAACAGATCCAAAAACACGAGGCGTGAGAGAGAAAAGATCCTTCTCGGGAAACACAATCGAGAACGGGATCTTCTCCCCTAGAATCGATGAAGGCGTACGATTCACCAGATAACACACAGTAAGGATCGCGTCCCCCAGTAAGAGTGGGGAGCATGTGTAAAGCCTTGAACTTGGCATCTCTCGGATCCTATATAATAAGATCCAGCTCATCAAGATGAAACCAACGGAATTTGTTTCGTGTGAATCGGACTTCGTTTTGATTTGTTATGAATTTTGGAAGAAAGAGAAGTAAGGAGGTTTAAAATATCATTAACCTTTAATGGTTGTCATTAAGACTAATTAGGCATGATTAAAGAAACTAATGATGGATTGGAAATCACTAATGATCATTAGCGAGCACTAATCAATAGTTACCAAAAGATAAGCATAAGTCGCGGAAGTTAAATCGTGATTAGTGAAAGTTAATCACGATTAGCGTTAATTAAGCATCATTAGCGAATCTAGAATCCTCTGGAATATTCTAACTTAAGCCCTAAGTTTGGGATAAGTTTTGGCCAAAACCATGGGCCAAAACTATGGGCTGCTAACCGCGGTTAAGGTCTAAACCATGGTTTTCTAACCATGGTTAGCGGTTTTCTGGAGCCTATAAATACCCCCCTCTACCCATTCATTCTCTACAATTTCCACTACCACCACCACCCCAAGGGCTAGGGTCGAGAGGTCGGGAGGAGGAGTAGGAGGCGAGGAAGAAGCGCTAGCGAAGCGCTGCTGGGAGAACGAGGGGGAGGAAGGTACGATCCTCTCTTAGTTTGCTTCGTGAGTTAGGTTTTCGATTCATGTTCAGTTTCCTTTCTGTTTTCCTTTCGATGATTTTATAGGGAAATTTTTTTGAAATTTTTATAGAAATATATCCCAATATAAGGGAAAACTCTCCTGAAATTTTCCTAGAAATATCACCCGTATAGGGGGAAGCTCTGCTGAAATTTTAAGGGAAAATATGTTCTTCGCGTTCTTCGTGTGTTCTTCACGTTCTTCGTGTTATTCGTTCGTTCTTGGCACGTTCTTAGCGTTTTTTATACGAAAATAAAATTCGATCATTTCAGGAGCTATAAATCATCCTTTTGAAAGAGAATCACGATAAAGCACTGCATACGCGAGAGAGCTCAATTAGGTAACGAAACCCTTCCTTTTGCTGTTGGGTTTTTGTAGAGATATTTCGTAGTTTTATTATCTCTTTATGTAGCTTGTCGTTATTTCTTTATCTTATATAGACCTCTTTGTAATTTACCCTTAAGGTCTCTCCCTATATAAGAGAGCCTAGGGTTTTCTGAATGATTATCGAAGTTACGTTTCCCAACATGGTATCAGAGCTGCCCTAGGGCTCTCCACCCACCGCCTCCCTCTCCCCACCCGCCGCCCCTCTCTCTCTCCTCTCCTCGGCGCGTCCTCCGCCGTCGCCTCTCTCTCTCTCTCTCCATCGCCTAGCGCCCCCGCGCCTAGGGCCAGCCCTTCGCAAGCGCTCTCAGCGGTATCCAGACCTCCGCCAGCGGCATCCAGGCAGCCGCCAGCGGCATCCAACAGCCACTGCTAGCGCCGCCAGTCACCGCCAGCGGCATCCAGCCCGCCGCCAGCGGCCTCCCGGTCATCCCAGGCATCGCCTGCAGCCCCATACCGCTGCTGTAGGCATCCAGCCAGCCGCCTACAACCGCTGCCAGTCACCGCTAGACCGCCGCCAGTCCCAGCCAGTCGTGCAGACATATACGCGATCCCAGGCGGCACCCAACAGGCCGGTTCAAGGGCTGTAAGCCTTCTCTAAGGCGTGCCCTAGTTCTCTCTTCAATCGGTATATGGGTTTGAGTGCGTAACGTCTACATACGCACTCAAATCCGATGCAGTTGGTGTAGACATTTATCACAGTGTCTATATATCCTTGTTCTTCTCCAAGCAGCAGCATGTCAGAATCCAAAGCCGATATGACCTCCACAGGCACATTCAAAGATCCTGCGCCAATAGTGAAGATGGACGGGTCTAACTATGAGCTCTGGGCGATGCAGTTCATGAGCCTCATGAAGTCTAATGGTAAGAAACACATTCTTACCGAGGATGAGCCTGCAGAGAAGACATGGATCTATGCCTCATGGGAGGCCGACGACGCCTATGCAAAGGTCTGGTTGTCCGGTACATTGACGATGGAGATTGCTAACGACGTCCTCCATCAGCCCACTACCAAGGCAATGTGGGACATTCTTGCCGCTACTTATTCGCAAGTGCGAAATGAGACCAAGATGTTGCAGCTTCAGCATGACATTTTCACAATGAAGCAGAGCGGCAGACCTCTCCATTCCCTGTACACATCCCTAAGAGGGATGTTTGAGAAGTTATACAGTACCATTCCTCTCACTGCTACTCCTGAACAACAGAAGACGTTTCAGAATGCCACCATGGTGGGTGTTCTTCTTGCGGCTCTTGATCCTGAGTACGATGCCGCCCGGTCCCAGATCCTAGCGGATGCAGTTATTCCTCCAGTGGAGGATGTTTACAGAAGGCTCAGTCGCATTCCAGTTTCCTCCAGCTCTTCTACTCCACCCCCATCAGCGATGGCAGTCTCGCGTGGGAGAAGTGGACCGCCTTCTGGTCGTAGTCGTGGACGTGGACGTGGACCCCAGGAAGGGGTGGTCGGTTCAGTCAGACATGCTCCTATTGTCATCGCACAGGACACTCAGAGGACACATGCTATTCTAAGCATGGATTTCCAGCATCGGCACGTGTTGCAGAGCACTCTCAGTCTCCATTAGCCTCTACCGCAGATAATCGATTTGACGAACTTGTGGCCCGTCTCTGAGATATTATGCCACATGCGTCCGGTGATTCGTCTGGTGGTTCTTCAGATATTGCTGCCACTGCCTCTGCCAGTTCATCCGCTGCTGCGAGTACCTCAGGTAGATCTACTACATTCACATCAACTCATGATATATCTGACTGGGTTATCGATTCCGGAGCCACACATCATCTCTGTCGTGATAGAGGTAGATTACAGGCCTACAGGGACATTCCTCCTGGCCGTTCAGTGCAGATAGCAGATGGTACCCATTCGCCCATTGTTGGACAGGGGGAGGTCTTCCTATCTTCCACTATGCAACTACATAACGTCCTGCATGCTCCTCAGTTCTCGATGAATTTGTTATCTATTAGTCAGATTACGAAGGATTTGAATTGTCGTGCTATATTTGACCCGTCTTCTCTCATTTTTCAGGACATACTCACGGGCAAGGTGATTGGTTGTGGCTCTGAGCAGAATGGTTTATATCGACTGGTTCGGGATTCCTATGCTGGCATCTCCTCTCACTCTGCTGGGCCAGTCTCTCCGTACATTTGGCATCTCCGGTTTGGTCACCTTCCACTTCAGAAAATGCGCCATCTTCTGCCCCAGATTTCTCCTAGTTTGTCATTTCGATGTGAAGCGTGTCAGTTGGGGAAGCATCACAGGTCGAGCTTCCCAAGTCGTCCGAGTCGGAGCAGTAGCTCCCCTTTTGAGTTGTTACATATAGATATATGGGGTCCAAGTCGTGTTCCCGATCATCAGGGGCACAGGTTTTATCTTGTGGTAGTGGATGATTTCTCTCGTGTGTCATGGGTCTTTCTTTTGAAAAATAAATATGAAGCAGGAAATGTGATCAAGAACTTGATTAATGAAGTGCATAATGTTTTTCTTCCTCTGTCAAATATGTTCGGACGGATAATGCCCTTGAATTTTGTACACACTCACTTTCACAATTCCTTTCATCAAAGGGTATTATTCACCAAACCACTTGTGCATATACCTCACAACAAAATGGTGTGGCAGAAAGAAAGCATCGCCATCTTTTGGATATTACTCGCACACTGTTGATTCAGAGTTGTGCTCCTATCTCATTCTGGGGTGATGCTGTTCTTACTGCTTGTTATCTGGTCAACCGAATGCCATCCTCAGTTCTTGGTGAGAAGATACCTATCTCCATTATTTTTCCAGACAAGGAGTTATTTTCTCTACTCCACGTGTTTTTGGTACTGTGTTTCGTGCATCGTCTATCTCCTGGACTTGACAAACTCTCTCCTAGAGCAGTCAAGTGGGTCTTTATAGGTTATTCCAGGACTCAGAAGGGTTACCGGTGTTATAATCCTGCAACTAAGAGATACTTCGTGAGCGCTGATGTCACTTTCTTTGAGTTTGTCATGTATTTTTCTCCTGCAGGTGACATAATGGTACCATCCACTACCACTGATGATATCTATGTTCCTTCACCACCTTCATTGAGTACACCTGAGTCGTCCTCTGTGCCCGTCTCCACGCCAGCACCACCTCCACCACCTCCACCTCCACCCATTCCACGACCTATCATATCACCGTTACCTAAATTCTATACACACCGGTCAGGTCCTGCTCAGACTACACAGCAACCGATCATCACGCCTCAGGTATGTTCAGATGGCATTACTACTGACGGGTCAGGTTTAGTACATGTGCAGGATCCTTCAGTACAGACAGACACTAGCCCATCCAGTACAGCAGATGATGATCTTGACGTTCCGATTGCTTTTCGTAAGAAGAGGAGGCAATGTGCCTCTTATCCATTTGCTTCACAGGTTTCTTTTCACCGTCTCACTGGTGATTTTCAGAGATTTGCCACAGCCTTGTCTTCCGTGGATATACCACGGACATACCAGGAAGCTTTGCAGAATGAATGCTGGAGATTAGCAATGGAAGAAGAAATGAGGGCCTTACAGTCTCGTGGCACATGGTCTTTGGTCCCTGCACCTTCTGATGCATCTGTTGTGAGCTGTAAATAGGTCTTCACAGTCAAATACCATGCAAATGGCACTTTGGATAAGTACAAAGCACGCTTGGTCGCCCGTGGGTTTACACAAACCTACGGGGTGGATTACATGGATACATTCTCTCCAGTAGCGAGACACTCCACCCTTCGTATTCTCTTATCTGTTGCTGTGGTACGTGATTGGAGTATATCTCAAATAGATGTCAAGAATGCCTTTCTGTACGGAGACTTGCAGGACGAAGTCTACATGCAGCAGCCACCTGGGTTTACTGCTGAGGGGGAGAAGCAGATGGTCTGTAGACTTCACAAGGCGATATATAGCCTCAAACAGAGTCCGAGAGCATGGTTCCAGAAGTTGTCCAACCTGATTGAGCAACAGGGATTCAAGAGGTCAAATGTCGATCACTCATTGTTTGTCCAGAAGTCATCGACAAGTATGGTTGTCATTATTGTCTATGTGGATGATATTCTTGTTACAGGAGACGATGTTCAGGGCATAGAGAGGGTGAAGGCATTCCTAGGCCGTCAGTTCGTCACAAAGGATCTTGGAACCCTAAGATATTTTCTGGGGTTGGAATTTGCAAGGAATGCACAAGGCTTGGTGATGACACAACGGAAGTATATTACAGACTTCCTGACTGAGACTGGCATGGATGGGTGCAAACCATCAAGTATTCCCATGGACCCTAGCATGAAGCTGTATGATGGTGATACGGATGAAGTAGATAAGAGGAGATATAGAGAAATGGTGGGAAAACTCCTCTACATTACCATTACTCGTTCAGACATTGCATTTGCAGTTAGCAGGGTGAGTCAGTTTATGGAGCAGCCAAGACAGGTTCACATGGATGCTATATACATGATACTGAGGTATCTGAAGTCTTCTCCAGGGTCAGGGCTGCTATTCAGAAAGTACACAGATTTATTCGTCTCAGCGTGTGCAGATGCAGATTATGCAGGATGTCCTAAGGACCGGAAATCAACCTCAGGGTTTACAGTGTTTATTGGAGGCTCTTTGGTTTCTTGGAAAAGCAAGAAACAAACTGTTGTGGCAAGGTCCAGTGCCGAATCCGAATATAGGGCCATGGCTCAAGCCAGCACGGAAATGATGTGGGTTTGTTCAGTACTAGAAGATCTACATGTAGCCGTGCCCCTACCTATGAAGCTTCAGTGTGACAATCAAGCAGCATTGTTCATTGCCAACAATCCAGCTTTCCATGAAAGGACCAAGCATATTGAAGTTGACTGCCATTATACTAGGGACTTGATCCAGAGAGGATTGATATCTACTGCACATGTGAGCTCAGGAGATCAGACTGCAGATGTATTCACCAAGCCACTGCTCAGAGGACCGTTTCAGAGATGTTCATCCAAGCTGAGCGTGATTGATATCTATGCTCCACCTTGAGGGGGAGTGTAGAGATATTTCGTAGTTTTATTATCTCTTTATGTAGCTTGTCGTTATTTCTTTATCTTATATAGACCTCTCTGTAATTTACCCTTAAGGTCTCTCCCTATATAAGAGAGCGTAGGGTTTTCTGAATGATTATCGTAGTTACGTTTCCCAACAGTTTTCATACGAGATTATTGAAATTCTTGATTTTATGTTCTTCCCTATGAAGAACCCTAAGTTTAGTTTTTTTTGAGAAAATATGAAAAGTTGCTTCATGATTTCCCACTAAAATAAGGTTAAGCATCGAATTGATGCAGTGGTTCGGAAAGATAGGGTTTGGGAGTTAAAATAAGCATAAATATGAGTGTGCATATATATATATATATAAGAATTAATATATTTATGTGGGGTCTATACTCAATATTGAGGAATATGCAAACTGAAGGCCTAACGGAAGAATTACATCATAGAAATTGATGTGTATTAAGTTGGATCCTGAAAAGAATCATGTGTCACGTTAAGGATGACTGGGAGTAGAACTACAGGTCGGGCATGCAACCTGTAGGTTGTCGGAAGGAACCCGTATTGGCGTGACCCTACTTAGGTGGTACACGATTGCCCTGTTATGATAAGTGCGCACGAAATAAATAATTTGCAACGCGTGGTACCGGGTGTCAATATCTTCAGGTTGAACGATGGAAGATGTAGTCGTGCCATGTGGAGGTACGGATGGTTGGATAGCGGCTGGGTCACGATAACATGTATTTAAAATCGCTAGGTTATATGATTAAATGTTAGTCTGAGGTTTAAGCAACCGAGTCCTCGAGGATGGTGTGCTCCTTTGTTTTCTATGCTAAGAGTTTGAGACCCTGATTAATAAAAGAAAAGGAAATTATCAGGGTAGTATTGGAGGATTGGTTCAGGCGACGTGCGGCAGCATAAGCTTACCAAGATCAACGCAATCTCCAATCTCGAAGTGTTCACAGCTTCGGAGTCCATATAGTAGTGAGGTAATTCCCTGGAATAATCCCTGACATGGAATAGAAAGGAATAGTACTTAAATTAATGAGAAGGAATGAAACTTTTTGTGATAACAAGTTTTGAAAAATTACACAATTTATTTGCTTTTCTCTTATTCGTTGCTTAGCATTCACTAATTTTTATCCTATGATTTATGGAAAACTCAACAGGTGTCGGTGAGCCATCATAAAGACTTTAATAATCCATCCAGTCACAGTAGCTTTTCTTTGTAAGGTAGTTAGTAATCTTTCTGTGTATTTCCTTTCAGCTGATATACATGTAATGGTTGTAATGGGACAATGAATCATGTGAACTGTATTTTTATGGATAGAAAAGTGTTAAAATACTTCCTTCTGAGCATTTTTAATTGCAGTCTGTTTCTGAATGTTAGTTGTGATCGTTGAATAAATTATTGATGAGTAACCAGATCTGGATATGGGAGGATCCGACTGTTACGCCCGCTCCCGCGGATCTGGGAAACCCGTTTACACATCATCCGTAATATCATATTCTCTAGAAATCGCATTAGGGAACTGGAAATTAGGGAATTTTTTTTATACGGATGACATTCACGTTAACTAGCAGGCCACAGAACTATAACATGTCACACTTATATTGCATAAATTTCCATATCAGTTTATATGTAACAACAGAAATTGCATTATATACATGTATCCCAATTTTATTAGAAGAGAAATAAAAACATAAATATCTTGAACAAATTATAACATACATACCTGCTATGTTTTGCTTCAGAAACTGACATTCAACTCCCCTAATACAACGGTGCAGGTATTTTGCCTACAATCCATAGAATAAGGAGAAAAGAACATCAACAAATGTTGAGTAAATCTTAATTAATTAAAAATAACAGGAAATTTTGTGGTTTCAAAAGAAAGTAAGTAATTTGGCCTTGACAATTAAAATTTAGAGCTACTTGCAATGAAACATGCTTTCAAGTTGTTTGGTGTGTAAAACCCCATTCTACTCATCCTACACTACTTACCCACATTAATTATTAATATACAAATATCATATGGTCCATATTTAAGTCATTGTCTTTCTATTAATTATAATATAAGTTTGATTGGTCTTGAGATTGTGAATGTTGAGACTCTGATATAATCATTATCTCTATTAATGCTTATAAAGATGTTTAAGAATCTTGTGGATTGATCATAGTAAGAGTATATGATGGATATGGGGTTTTGATTCTTTTCTTGTTGTTTTTCTCAAGCTTAGTAGATAGTCTGATAAGGATGATTTTCATGATATGGTCTTTTTTCTTTGCCAGGAATTATTGGCAGAAAAGTAACTAGTTCAACGGAAACCAACTCAATTGTAACCAAGCTTCCATGTAACCAATTCAACTGTAATTCAACTTTAGCCAACTCAATTGTGACTCAATCCAATCTCAAATGTAACTTTTTCAGATTCAACTGTAACTGATTCAGATGTAGCCATAGAGGATTCATATATATACATGGATGATTCGGATGTAGCATCGCCAAGTCTGTTGGCGAAAAAATAAACAAAACTCAAGCGGTGATGTAGCCTACAAAAGAGGCTCTTCCGTCTCGCCCTCTAATTGGAAGGGCGGTCCAATAGAGGGATAGGTCTACTCCAAAACTACGCCACTGAGACGGGTGAGAGAGACTCTCTAGAAAAGTCGCTCTAAAAGAAAAACCGGCCCAACCGGTACGGGCTAACGGGCTCGAAAAACTAAAACCAAGGGTCCTCCAGCCTAGGTACCCTAAAGAACAAGGGTCAGCGGAACTGGTCTTTAAAAGAAAACCTGTGGATCCCAGAGAGGCGTAAAAACTGCGAGCGCTCGCGAAAAACCGAGAAAAAGACTGGGATCCTAGACCCGCGCACGAAGCGGCCGCTGCCCTAACTGGGCTTCCTAATCTTCCGCCCAGCTGAGGGTCACCGCCCCCTCGCACAGTCAGGCGTAAAGGTTACCATGACTGGCACTTTTAATTACTAGTCATCATTGAATCATCATCACTAACTTAATTTCTCATCCTCTCTTGAACTCTGATGTAGTCAACTTTACAGATCTAGGTATCTTGTTGATAATTATATTGAATAGTGATTCATACTTTATTGATTTTGAATGATTGATCACAAAGATCTTCAGTCATTGATCATAGATGATCTCATCAATTGACGGCTTGCTTATTGATTTAGATTTATGAAAATATCTCAATGAACTCCTTTTTCAAACCACGAGATCATAGGTTGTTTATTGGAACTGAATTTAAAATTTAATTTAATGTAAAATTTTACTTTTGTTATTTAACTCGTAATTTAGTGGCAAGACTCTTGATCTAATTTTTATAAGTCTCTTGTATGAAAATACCTTAATATAATGAACAAAAGATGAAAAGATGGTCGATGCAATCCTTCCTGGCACTGCAAAATTTCACCCTGAATCTTCTCTTCCACTAGATCTCAAGTCATTCTAATAATGCTAACATATTGAGATTATTATTTACTTATCCACCGTAGCCATCTTTCGATTCTTTATCACTATTACTAAGAGATATTGAGAAATCCTCCCAATTGGATGTATCAAACTCCCAGCTAAGAGTTATACCCCTTTAGCTACTTTGTATCTTCCTACCCTTGCTAAAAAAATATGTCGGATTAGTTACGCGATCTTGATATCATTAAGCTGGATCATAGTTAAATTCTTTGTCTTTCGTCATTTTCAATAGGTGGAAATAGACCTTCTGTGATTGTTCTCGAGATTAAGAATCCAAATAAGTTGATAACAAGATTTCAGAATACTTAATATTGAAAATAATCTCCTGATTATGTCATAAAATGGAATATGCTCCATTGAAAATAATCTCCTGATTATGTCATAAAATGGAATATGCTCCAGCGATATAGATATTGTGCATCAAAAACCATGAAAAAAATGTGGCAGATTCTTAAGTTGACCATACTCTGAAGAGAAGAATTTTGCTTGCATTATGCAGATTTGTCTAATGTTTAAAATGAAGCAGAATACCCAACCTTTAGTTGAATACTGCTATGCTAGGAATTCTAGTTTTAAAAGGCTAAATTCTTACATACATGTCTGTATATGTGCAACACATGGACTGTTCAGATATCCATTGATTGTTGATCTTTTTCTTCCGGATCTGGAATCTCCATATGAGGTCGTGTTGTCACAAAGGATTACCACATCAAAGATTTCTTCTAGTTAGGAGGTACATATTAAGTTGAGTATATTATCTATATTATTTCATACACCTAAGAAAGGTGAGACCACCTCTGCCATGGTTGCTTCTTCTAGGAGGGACAGATTAGTTCCACTCATGCCCACAACCGTGATTGTTTTACATCGAGATGAGCCACATATTATTTTACTTTTCTAGATGTAGTGGCCATAGAGAAGATTGTTGCTGGTTAAAGCATAATAAACTTGTAGCTCATCAAACAGTCTTTTGAGATGTTGATGATATCATGATTTTATGTATACCATCTCAAGAGATAAATATGATGACCTTCTTTATAGGCTTCATTAGTGTAGTATATCCTTACATTAAACTCTAGTTCCAATGACCCTTGTGCAGAACATGATATCACTGCCTTTACCGACCATCATGTATATCTCACAATGGTTTAAATGTTCTTGGGAATCATTTGTACTTCTATTATTAGTATTGAGATGTTATTTATGTATTCACATCATATTAACCAGGAATATACAATTAGAATTTAGATGAAAGTGCAATCTATCTTCTGCCACATGCAATACACAAGTATTTTAGAGTCAAATTTCCATTGCTTTAGATTACCACAAGACCCTTGTTCCCAACATGTTATAATATATGGTAACCCAGTTATAGCATATCTAGAATATACAACACTCAAGCAACCTATTACTATCAAAATGTGTAAAGACCATACATGGAAAGCAGCAAGAGAGGGGAAAAGATTGTACCTTTGATCCTTTAAGTTTGGAAGGATTTTGTGGCTTTATCTAACATACAACAATAGATAAAATACCTGATGGATAGCAACATAAAAAAAACTGAATTAGAAACTTCAACATTGACTTTAATGAGAACAAAGAGGAGAGAGATATGTACCTTTGAATATCTCCACTTTGGAGATCCAAACTTGCTTGCAACATCCTTTTCTTGATAGGAGCTTCAGTTCATTCAAATCCGGATGTTACAAATATAAAAACCTCAAAGGGAGTCTCGTTCTCGAGACTCGGGTCAAGGTCACTTTGTATCTTGTTTGGATCTTATCTGGCCATAAAAACCTCAAAGAATTTTGTACCCATAAAAACCTCAAAGGGAAAACAAGCCGTGTTCTTTCAATATATATAATTAAATGGGCTTGTTTTGACAATTACCTGAAAGAGTTGTGGGTATCTTGCCCGCATATCCATTTTTGTCTTCCATGTTGCCTCTTTGACATCATGTCGGTGACATAGCACCTTTATTAGAAGAATCTCTTTGTTGCGAAGCTTTTTTTTCACAACACTATCGAGTATTTGTACTAACCTTCTATTTGTAAATCAAATTTGACTCAATGTCAAGGTTCTCATAGCTGATGATGTGGTGAAGGTCGTACTTGTAATTCCTTAAATTGATTGGTGTAGAGAAAGGGTTACTCGATAGACCACCTTACACATACGACTAAAAATTTCAAATAATCCAACGTATCGTGGTGTCAACTTGCTATGAGCACTAAATCTCTGTACTCCCTTTATGGGAGATACTCATAGAAACACTCAATCTCCTTCTTGTGTTTTCAGGAATTCCATCAATATGAAGGATTGAGTTAAATATTGATAAGTTATTTTTTGAATCGATTAAGAGAAGAGGATCGGATTACATGAAACTCCAAATTTCTTTTCTGACGGTCTGCATAGCTCTTCTAGCAGCTCTGAGTCATCAGAAGCCTTCCCCTTACAAGATCGATCTTTGAAAATACCAAAGATCCATGTAGCTGATTGAACGAGTCATCAAAGTATGACAGAGGATAATGGTTCTTCACCGTTTCTTGTTCAGTTGTATGAAATCAATGCTTAATGTCATTGATCCATCCTTCTTTCTGATAGAAGAACGGGAGCACTCCAAGGTGCTCGACCTTCAGAAACTTAAGTCAAGTAACTCATGTAGCTGCACCTTTACCTTTCTCAACTCGGTTGGTGTCATGCGGTACGGAGTTATCGAGATTGGTTGTATATCTCGTAGTCATGTAATTTCGAACTCGAACTCTTTATCAGGTGGTAACCTGACAAATCATTAGCGAACACATTAGGGTAATTTGACACTATCGTAATGTCCTGAGCCATCGGCTCTCTACCAGACGTCTCTCGGACAATTGCTAGATATGAATCACATCCCTAATCAACAAGTCTTTGAGTTCTCAATACTAAGATATACTCCATTTTGGAGTCATGTAATGTACCTTTATAGGTAGACTCGGGTAAGTCTGGAATCTTGAAGACAGTCGTCTTCATGAATTAATTACCCAAGGCATGATGAGCTGACATTCAATTCATACCCAAAGTTAGGTCAAACTTATTGAGTTGTAGTAGCAGACAGTCTGCTATCGTCTCATGTCCACCAATCAACATTGGTAGCTATCAGACTATTAGTCTTATGATGATCAACTAGCCACACGGTCCATAATGTGACAAGGATGATCTAAGGCATCTGCACCTCTACCTACTGAAGTTAGAAGTTCAAAGATCATTCATCGTTCCAGAATCAATTAAAAAGAGAGAAAGGTCGGCACTAGATGCCATTGTTCTGTATAAGAACCAATATCCTTAATTACAATAGTTGATGTTCGCGGATATTTCTATTATGCTTTTTCTCTTCTTAGGATACAATATGGAAATAAATTGCAATTGGTGACATCTGTGGTCATTTATTTTGAATGTCATATTTCCCTTTCAGATTCGCGACAAGTCAAAGAACTGTAGCTATCCAATACCTAATGCGATTGGAACTATAATACTACGAATGTATGTAGCAGGGTACCACTGCTCTGATACCAAACTGTGAGGCCCGTTCCTTCTCGGATCTGGGAAACCCGTTTACACATCATCCGTAATATCATATTCTCTAGAAATCGCATTAGGGAACTGGAAATTAGGGAATTTTTTTTTATACGGATGACATTCACGTTAACTAACAGGCCACAGAACTATAACATGTCACACTTATATTGCATAAATTTCCATATCAGTTTATATGTAACAACAGAAATTGCATTATATACATGTATCCCAATTTTATCAGAAGAGAAATAAAAGCATAAATATCTTGAACAAACTATAACATACATACCTGCTATGTTTTGCTTCAGAAACTGACATTCAACTCCCCCAATACAACGGTGCAGGTATTTTGCCTGCAATCCATGGAATAGGGAGAAAAGAACATCAACAAATGTTGAGTAAATCTTAATTAATTAAAAATAACAGGAAATTTTGTGGTTTCAAAAGAAAGTAAGTAATTTGGCCTTGACAATTAAAATTTAGAGCTACTTGCAATGAAACATGCTTTCAAGTTGTTTGGTGTGTAAAACCCCATTCTACTCATCCTACACTACTTACCCACATTAATTATTTATATACAAATATCATATGGTCCACATTTAAGTCATTGTCTTTCTATTAATTATAATATAAGTTTGATTGGTCTTGAGATTGTGAATGATGAGACTCTGATATAATCATTATCTCTATTAATGCTTATAAAGATGTTTAAGAATCTTGTGGATTGATCATAGTAAGAGTATATGTATGATGGATATGGGGTTTTGATTCTTTTCTTGTTGTTTTTCTCAAGCCTAGTAGATAGTCTGATAAGGATGATTTTCATGATATGGTCTTTTCTCTTTGCCAGGAATTATTGGCAGAAAAGTAACTAGTTCAACGGAAACCAACTCAATTGTAACCAAGCTTCCATGTAACCAATTCAACTGTAATTCAACTTTAGCCAACTCAATTGTGACTCAATCCAATCTCAAATGTAACTTTTTCAGATTCAACTGTAACTGATTCAGATGTAGCCATAGAGGATTCATATGTATACATGGATGATTCGGATGTAGCATCGCCAAGTCTGTTGGTGAAAAATAAACAAAACTCAAGCGGTGAAGTAGCCTACAAAAGAGGCTCTTCCGTCTCGCCCTCTAATTGGAAGGGCGGTCCAATAGAGGGATAGGTCTACTCCAAAACTACGCCACTGAGACGGGTGAGAGAGACTCTCTAGAAAAGTCGCTCTAAAAGAAAAACCGGCCCAACCGGTACGGGCTAACGGGCTCGAAAAACTAAAACCAAGGGTCCTCCAGCCTAGGTACCCTAAAGAACAAGGGTCAGCGGAACTGGTCTTTAAAAGAAAACCTGTGGATCCCAGAGAGGCGTAAAAACTGCGAGCGCTCGCGAAAAACCGAGAAAAAGACTGGGATCCTAGACCCGCGCACGAAGCGGCCGCTGCCCTAACTGGGCTTCCTAATCTTCCGCCCAGCTGAGGGTCACCGCCCCCTCGCACAGTCAGACGTAAAGGTTACCATGACTGGCACTTTTAATTACTAGTCATCATTGAATCATCATCACTAACTTAATTTCTCATCCTCTCTTGAACTCTGATGTAGTCAACTTTACAGATCTAGGTATCTTGTTGATAATTATATTGAATAGTGATTCATACTTTAGTGATTTTGAATGATTGATCACAAAGATCTTCAGTCATTGATCATTGATGATCTCATCAATTGATGGCTTGCTTATTGATCTAGATTTATGAAAATATCTCAATGAACTCCTTTTTCAAACCACGAGATCATAGGTTGTTTATTGGAACTGAATTTAAAATTTAATTTAATGTAGAAATTTTACTTTTGTTATTTAACTCGTAATTTAGTGGCAAGACTCTTGATCTAATTTTTATAAGTCTCTTGTATGAAAATACCCTAATATAATGAACAAAAGATGAAAAGATGGTCGATGCAATCCTTCCTGGCACTGCAAAATTTCACCCTGAATCTTCTCTTCCACTAGATCTCAAGTCATTCTAATAATGCTAACATATTGAGATTATTATTTACTTATCCACCGTAGCCATCTTTCGATTTTTTATCACTATTACTAAGAGATATTGAGAAACCCTCCCAATTGGATGTATCAAACTCCCAGCCAAGAGTTATACCCCTTTAGCTACTTTGTATCTTCCTACCCTTGCTAAAAAAATATGTCGGATTAGTTACGCGATCTTGATATCATTAAGCTGGATCATAGTTAAATTCTTTATCTTTCGTCATTTTCAATAGGTGGAAATAGACATTCTGTGATTGTTCTCGAGATTAAGAATCCAAATAAGTTGATAACAAGATTTCAGAATACTTAATATTGAAAATAATCTCCTGATTATGTCATAAAATGGAATATGCTCCATTGAAAATAATCTCCTGATTATGTCATAAAATGGAATATGCTCCAGCGACATAGATATTGTGCATCAAAAACCATGAAAAAAATGTGGCAGATTCTTAAGTTGACTATACTCTGAAGAGAAGAATTTTGCTTGCATTATGCAGATTTGTCTAATGTTTAAAAAGAAGCAGAATACCCAACCTTTAGTTGAATACTGCTATGCTAGGAATTCTAGTTTTAAAAGGCTAAATTCTTACACACATGTCTGTATATGTGCAACACATGGACTGTTCAGATATCCATTGATTATTAATCTTTTTCTTCCGGATCTGGAATCTCCATATGAGGTCGTGTTGTCACAAAGGATTACCACATCAAAGATTTCTTCTAGTTAGGAGGTACATATTAAGTTGAATATATTATCTATATTATTTCATACACCTAAGAAAGGTGAGACCACCTCTGCCATGGTTGCTTCTTCTAGGAGGGACAGATTAGTTCCACTCATGCCCACAACCGTGATTGTTTTACATCGAGATGAGCCACATATTATTTTACTTTTCTAGATGTAGTGGCCATAGAGAAGATTGTTGCTGGTTAAAGCATAATAAACTTGTAGCTCATCAAACAGTCTTTTGAGATGTTGATGATATCATGATTCTATGTATACCATCTCAAGAGATAAATATGATGACCTTCTTTATAGGCTTCATTAGTGTAGTATATCCTTACATTAAACTCTAGTTCCAATGACCCTTGTGCAGAACATGATATCACTGCCTTTACCGACCATCATGTATATCTCACAATGGTTTAAATGTTCTTGGGAATCATTTGTACTTCTATTATTAGTATTGAGATGTTATTTATGTATTCACATCATATTAACCAGGAATATACAATTAGAATTTAGATGAAAGTGCAATCTATCTTCTGCCACATGCAATACACAAGTATTTTAGAGTCAAATTTCTATTGCTTTAGATTACCACAAGACCCTTGTTCCCAACATGTTATAATATATGGTAACCCAGTTATAGCATATCTAGAATATACAACACTCAAGCAACCTATTACTATCAAAATGTGTAAAGACCATACATGGAAAGCAGCAAGAGAGGGGAAAAGATTGTACCTTCGATCCTTTAAGTTTGGAAGGATTTTGTGGCTTTATCTAACATACAACAATAGATAAAATACCTGATGGATAGCAACATAAAAAAACTGAATTAGAAACTTCAACATTGACTTTAATGAGAACAAAGAGGAGAGAGATATGTACCTTTGAATATCTCCACTTTGGAGATCCAAACTTGCTTGCAACATCCTTTTCTTGATAGGAGCTTCAGTTCATTCGGATCCGGATGTTACACCGACGGCCCGGGAATCGGGGTCGTGACAGTATGGCTCTGCATCAGAAGAGTCTTGGTGACATCCAAAAGATGGCGATGTTTCCTTTCAGCCACCCCATTCTGTTGAGATGTATACGCACAATATGTCTGATACAATACCATAGGATCTAAGAAACTGAGAAAGTTGAGTCTTGGAGAATTCGAGTGCATTATCAGAACATATATACTTGACATTTGCAGAAAACACATTCCTTATTTTATTGATAAAAGATTGATTGATAGGACCCGCGTCAGACTTGTTCTTAAGAAGAAAAACCCATGACAATATAAAAAACTCAACAAGATAAAATCTGTCCCTGAACATCAGGGACCCGACTGGGACCCCAAATATCCAAATGAATTTTAACTCAAAAAGACTATGACTACTTTGACCCTGATGACTCTGGAATGTGGACCTATGATGCTTCCCAAGATAGCAGGCCTCACACTGAAAAGTAGAGCAAGGTGAGATCTGAGGAAGAACATGGCGCAACTTTTGCAGAGGAAGATGACCATGGAGAAACAGATCCAATGCGAAGAGAGGATGCACCAACATAAGGAGATTGCACCAGTCTGTAAAGACCTCCTTGCTCACGTCCATTTGCAATCACTCTGCCCGTTAGAATGTCCTGAAACACAAGAGCAGAAGGGTCAAATATGGCGTGACAATGCAACTCTTTGGTGATTTGATTAATTGATAGTAAGTTCATGGAAAATTCAGGCGCATAAAGAATATTATGAAGCCGCATTTCGGGGGTTAACTGCACCTCCCCCTGACCAGTAATGGGGGAGTGTGTCCCGTCAGCTATCACAACAGATCTGCCTGACTGAGTTGGGCTATAGGTACTAAACTGCCCTCTGTCACCATAGAGATGATGGGATGCTCCTGAGTCCTGAATCTATAATCCATTCTGACAAGCATGCCCCGTAACAGCTAGTGAAAGCATATGTTGTACTTGATATGGATGTAGAGGCTAAGGCTGCTACCTCAGATGACCCTGACGGAGAGGTAGTTGATCCAGGAAAAGGCATAATTTCCCTAATTCGCGCTACTAACTCATCAAATCTCTGATCAGATGCAGTTGAAGAACTGCTGCTCTGTTGGATGTGTTCTGTCACACGTGCTGAAGCAGGAAGCCCATGCTTAGAAAGCATGTCACCCCAGAATGGCCTGGTCTGTGGCAGTAAGTGCAGGGATGACGAGGAGGTCGACTACCCCCTCCTCTTCCACGACCACCTCGGCCACAGAACTCAGCAGGACCTCCTCTACCACGAGATGCTACCATGGTTGAGTAAGTTTGAGATAACTGAGTACCACCAGAAGATATGGAGAGCCTACTCAGCCTGTGATATGCCTCCTTCATTGGAGGTATAGTGGCATCAGTAAGAATTTACGCTCTAGCAGCATCATATTCAGAGTTAAGTGCCGCTAGAAAAACTCCAGTCATCACCGAATCTCTATATGCCTTGAGCTGCTCTGGTGTGGCAGTCAAGGGAATGTATCCATATAACTTCTCAAACATACCTCTTAATGATGTGTAGAGGGTATGGAGGGGGCGACCATTCTGCTTAGACGTGAAGATGTCATGTTGAAGTTGCAGAATCTTTGACCCGTTCTTTGTTGGAGAGTATGTTACAGCGAGAATGTCCCACATAGCTTTGGCAGCGGGCTGACTTAATGTATCATTGGCTATCTCCATGGACATCGTCCCAGAAAGCCACACGCGTGCATAGGCGTCATCTGCCTCCCGTAAGGCATTAACCCCGGTCTTGTCAACAAGCTCCTTCTGTGTAAGAATATGCTTCTTGCCATTGCATTGCATTAGACTCATGAACTGTCTGGCCTTTGCCATTGCATTGCATTAGACTCGTGAACTGCCTGACCCGCAATTCAGAGTTCGTTCTGTCCATTTTCACAATGGGTGATGGACCTTTGAAGGCACCCAAGGACGGAACATCCGCTTTGTTGTCCGCCATGATGACAACGACCTTCAAAACCGGGGTTGCAAACTGAAGTAGATATGTCTACACAAACATATAGGAAGATGGTTGTGGGTGTAGACTCATACCACAACATCTTCCATCAATACACGATTCCTTTAGGTACCTAGGATGGTTTTTAGAAGATCATAACCACGTTCTAGGAACCAAACACACGGTGGTGCCCCTTTGAACGTATGAGCGACACCCACGGATTGCAGCCGCAGCGGCGGCGACTTGATCAGGCGGCGACAGCAACGTGAACGGGCGACGGCAGCGGCCTGCTCGAGAGGCTGCTAGCGACAGCGGTGGCTGCTAGGGCTGCAGTGGCGGCCCATTAGGGCAATGGCTGCAGTGGATGGCGGTCTGCTTGCCGAGGGCAGTGCGGGGCCTGTAAAGGACGGTTGGGTCTTACCATGGCATTCGGTGTGTCACCATAGGTGGTGCTTCAAATGCAAAGTTGATGACCACTACGAATTCTTGTGTGAGGAAGGTGTTTTTTTGGAGGAAATTTTGTCCCATGGGTAAGTTAATAAACTTAATGCCCCTGGGTGGTCGCCAAATTTTTTTTGTTATGTACTGTAGGTAAGATGCCTCTTGAAGAGGCTGCTTTGGTTAAGACAAAGCCGTAAAGCCACCTCTTCAGGAGGCGGCTTTTGTCCAGAATTGAAAAAAAAAAGCAGCAATTGCTTCTGCCAGCAGAGTTGCTGCTTCTCTTTCTTTTAGGAAGTATAATTTAAGTTGAAATCAAGAACAAAGATTCACATACATGGGAATTTGTACAACATAAGAACCACAAAACTCAAGGCTACAACCCAAGTCATATAAAGAGTCATATACATACAAAATTCATATAAAAGTGGCATACATGCCTCATATTACAAAAAAATATCACAGATATCGATCTAGCCTTTACGCTCCCTTCTCCGTTTGTATTGCAATTTCACCGTTCTCTCATCTGTCATTGATGCCTCAGATGCGCTTGGTTCAAATCCATGGAGTTGGTTGTGTCGATCGATATCAACAATGTGGCTTATATCCGTCTTTTCAGTTCCACATAAGTCCAATGGAAGGAGTGAGTGACGCGAAGGTCCTGCATCTGTAACTACTAGATCCCTCCGTGGTGCAGGTGGTGTGGCAGGCTCCCTATACGGGTCGCACTCAGGAATGAGAGTCTCAAACTCTATGCCGAACCGTGGAGGTAGCTGCGTCTCAACCGGGACATCTCCCTCGCCGGAAGTCCTGTCTCCCCTTTATCGATGAGCTCGTCCCCGTCCACGTCCTCGAACACGTGAACGACGCTGAGATGCAGCTTCTACCTCAACATCTTCCTCAGGAACCTCCTCATTCGGATCGTCTCTAAATTGCCGCTGGATAGACTCACGTAGACGTAAGCTTGCTTCAGCGGCAAGCTCCCTCATCCGTGGAGCATCATAATATGAAAGATACAATCTCGTCGAAGCGGGACACCTGTAATGGTAAAAACACTTGTCAGAATAGTATAAAATATCCAAACATAATTGCTATTTAAAGTAACTTAGTACTTACGACATAATTTAGGGTGCACCCATATCGACCAATGAATCGTTGGATAATACTACGATACCATGGCAAGTAATCGACGGTCGTATCAGGTCCTCCCAATGGGATGGTAGTAATCGGTACAACGTGGTCCCTGCAGATGTGCTATAGTCTAACGTAAACCGTATGGAACTCCGACGTACTCTTTCCTCGTAAATCAATATAATGTAATTGAGATGGGTCTCGCAAGGCATCGATATCCCCTGAATCCCACCTGACGAAGGACTTTGTTTGTTGTGTGTAGCTCCACAATGCAAAAGTGAATTAATGGTACACAAGTCGCGTGCAAGTCTTGATTCTCCAGACAATATAGAGGTAACTGAGACAACACCTCCTCTGTGTACGGGGTCCGGACCATCTGCATACCATTATATATGTTAACTAAATAAGCAACACATCCTGAAATGGTTAACACAATGATTAAGTCCATACTTGCTCCACAAGTTGGAGGTCAAGTGCATCCCTATATGGTCGAATGACATGTGCCGACTCTGTCTTGATATCAAACTCTGCATGCCATCTTTCCCCCAAAGGCTTCTCTTACCAGACAGGTCGGTGATGAATAATAGAGACGATATGGGGGAAGCGTTCCCAAGCCCACACATGCAACAGAATCAAGGATCCACTAATCTCAACTACATCCGCCCTCGATGCAACACATAACTGCTTGTACAAGCCCGTCAAACAAGCTGAACCCCAATTGTAAGTCCCACAAGTCTCCAAATCCTCGAGAAACAACAGGTAGATCAGTGAAACCTCGTTTCCCGACTTGTCGGGGAAAATCACACCTCCCATGAGCTATAAAATGTATGCCCTTGTGAACTGTAGAATGGTATACTCTGCGGCCTCATCAGGAAGAACTGAAAAATGTTCAAGTAGCCAAGTCATGCGTATACGAGCTCCATCAATGTTGGATCGCTCTGGTCATACTCCAAGTAAAGGCTCGCACAGTCCCAACCAATTGGGCAAATTTGTGGGACCAGTCACGGGAAGGCCATCTATCTTCAAACCAAAAATGTAAGTGGCATCTTGTAATGTAACGGTCATCTCTCCATGGCGCATGTGGAATGTATGTGTCTTTAGGTGCCATCTTTCCACAAAAGCGGTAACTAGATGACAATCCAAAGAAATGAAATCCATATGCATTACTCCAAAAAAATCTTGCCAGGTAAATGTTGGGAACAATGTGTCCGTCCAAGGGAACATGTCTTAATGTGCTTTCCTTCCTTCTACAATGGAGACTTCTCATCATCTGAAACAACCAAAAAGATATAATGTCAATACATTTTTTGTAATGGGATTGCAAATATTGAAAAAAATATTAAGTACACCGCCCGCTTAAACAACTGGCGAACAATGTTCCTGCTGCTGTCGTAAAAGTGAAGGATCAACGGGCCCAGCTCCATCTATTTCAATATATAATTCATTAGAAACAATGTAAAATTATTTAACATGATATAAGAATTTCAAAAATGTAAATTATAAGGTGACGTACTACATATATTAGGACATTTCCTCATATTATGGCCCACTCCACCACAACTACCACACATATTCCAAGTCCTCTCATGTGTACTATTTCTCCTATTATGGCATTCTACACCATATGTTCCGCATTGAGATTGAACTATGTTCTCCCTCGTGTCCATCTCATTATGGATCCTCTTGGACTTTGGTCGCCCCTTTTTTCTTATCCTGATGTCATCCGGAATAACTAGTCGATGGTCGAACCTGTGCCACTTGTCCCTGTCACCAATCGGGTAGAACAAACCCTCGCAAATGTGAAATTGCGATTACCATGTATACCAAGGACCTATGTATTCTTCCACATCTGTGTTCAAGTGAGATATCACATTACAAGCATGAGAGCAAGGGATTCTATGAGTTTGCCATTTCCGACAGGTACATGATGCATCGTTAACCAAGGCTATTGATTTCTTTCCACCTTTCAGCCCAAATAGTGTCATGCGCTATCCTGTAATGACCTCGTACATGTGTAAAGGAGTCCCTTGTATACGAAAACATCGATGCCCATTGCTTTTATCGATCTAACACTTCAACATGTCATGCACATATTTGGTATACATGTCACTTCGAGTAATGCAATTGCACGCCTCCTCCCTGCGGTCACAAAAATAACTAATGCAGTTGTAGTAGGTCTTCAGCACCAAGACCGCAACTGGCAGGCTTATTGATTCCTTAAGAACTGTATTGTAGCTTTCAAAAAAGTTCATTGTGGTATAATCAAATCTGTACCCTCTGTCAAATGCAACCATCCAACGTTCTTTAGGGAAATCACGGGTGTCAAACCACTTTGCAACATTCTCAACACACTCTTTAAGTTTGTCCATGTATGTTTACCACTTTGATTACAAATAGACTTTTTCTGCCCTCACCATTTGCTTCAATGATTGATTCTTGTGAGCATCATTGAAATTGCTACCAACGTCTCTTAGACAGAAGCGCCAATGGACGCATGGTGGAAAAAATCGTACCTCCGGGTATCTAAGTGCTGCACGTATGGCAGGAGCACGGTCAGATAGCATACAAATCTATCCAGGACGATCAATGAATACATGCTAACGCACCCTCTCCAGAAACCAAGCCCAATTAGGGTCATCCTCGTTGTTGACAAATGCAAATGCCAACGGTAGGATGTTGTTAGCTGCATCGCTTGAGCAAGCAATTAGAATCTTATGTTTATACCTTCCATACATGTGTGTACGATCCACACTAATAATGGGTCTGCAATGTCTGAAGGCTGCAATACAAGGCTCCAATGCCCAGAAGCCCCTCTCAAATAGCTCTCCTTCAATCATTGTTATTGTATTAATATCTGTAATCGAACCTGAAATAGCCTCTTTAAAAGCCCTGAAAAGATATGGAAGTTTGTTGTAAGATTTTCTCCAATCTTCATAAGCTATCTCTATTCCCTTCCTCCTTGCATCCCAAACCATCCTTCTGCTCACTTGGAAGCCAAAGTCATCCTGAATTGATGTCTGTAAATACGACACCTTTACTGAGGGAGATATTTTGATTTGATTAAGAAATCTGAGTGCCATGAAGTTGCAATCCAGATGTGGATGATCTTTATTGACAACACGATTTAAGCAATTATATGCCTTATTAACCATTGAGACGACAAACTGTCCATCAATTGGTCGACGATGATCACACAATCTCCACAAGCATCTCTTGGCCCGTTCACTGTAGTGCACATCCCAGATCTTCCTATTTGATTTAACTATCGTGAAGTTGTAATGTCGTTTAATGTGGAACATCTTCATAGAGTATACTAGGTCGGCTTTGCATTTGAAAAACTTCCCATTCTTCAACTCGCTATTCAAGTGATCCCATCATCAAAGTTCATGCAATCTTCACCATTCAAAATATAACCATCACCTCCTCTCATGTTCAGAAATGGTATGTCAGACACGATGATCCTTCTCTATCATCATTTTCCATCTCGCCATCGGTATTCTGTGGCAAGGGTTCCATTATCAAGTTTTGGATCATTATCATGAGTTCCTACACAAGGATCCATATTCACCACAGGAGGAACATATGTATTTCCAATCCGAGGTACAAATCCAGGAGGTATTGATCGAGGCAGAGAAACAGTGGCAGTAAATATCATGGGCCGATATGCAGTATCCATCTCTTCGGCATATTCCACAATCTCTTGAACATCATCAACAAACTCAACGCACCCTATGTAAAACGTTGCGCCATCTTGGGACATTCTATGAAACACCTGTAATTCGACTCCTTACAATAAGTCCATCCTGAACACAAACTTGATGTGCTCAATCAACCCCGTGAATGATATTTCGTGACCAATCTTGTTGGTTTTCATACGACCTCTGACATAGAGCATGTCCTTACTCGACTTCAAAATAGTTATCAGAATGACAAAAATAACGAACCTCACGAGACATCCTAAATTACAATAGGTCAACAATCATTGATTAGTGATGAAAAAATCACATGAAATTTAGCACATCCCACTCAATACCATAAAAACATGAAAATAAAAAACTCACAAAACCCCTAGACCCACAAGATGTTATGGGAGGATCGAGCTATACATTATCTTCAAGAAGTATTATCTTCCTTGAGGTTGGGGATGCGGCAGACAACATAGAGCCGGTGGTGGACGGTATGGAGGCAAGGACGGCAAGGATGGTGGAAATAGTGGGAGGAGGCGTGCTCGAGTGGTCTGGAATGCGTGGGGAGGGTTCTGTTCGCCTGGTAGTTTAATCCTCGTGGAAGCTGCCTCTTGAAAAGGCAACTTTGGACCAAAGCCGCCTCTTCAAGAGGTAGTTTTGTCTTAACCAAAGCCACCTCTTCAAGAGGTGGCTTACCTACGATACATAACAAAAAAATTTTGGCGACCGCTCAGGGGCATTAAGTTTATTAACTTACCCCTGGGATGCATTTTCCTTGTGTTTTTTGTTGTGTATGGGAAGGATCACTGGATCAGGGGGTGCTTATCTAAAGTGGTGTGGCTGAGGAAGGGTGCGAGGGATGTGACGATGTTGGGTGGGGTGGAGCAGGTATTTGTTGGGGTCTTGGCGAGGTCCTGAAGAATGAAGTGGCAACAACAATGGTCAACCTTTGCCTGGGATTTGCTAGTGATGCGGTATGACTTGTTTGGGAGCATTCTGCTTGAGAGGGGTTACTGTTGAACTCACTAGGGAGCTGCTGGCAGGGACAACAATGGAGTGGCCAATTGGTATCACATGGAGAAGATCTCTTTTCTATGATGAGGCCAAGGGAAAGGACATGCAGTTTTTGGTGATGATTAAGGGCTTACCAATGCAATGTCTGACTTTTGTTGCGATCAAGGAGGCTCTCGCAATGCTGGGAGAGGTGGTGGCTATGGTCAATGATGGTTTGAGCTTGTGAAAGTTGTTTAACTTGGCGGTTGAGTTGAAGGCTTGCATGTCAATCCTCAATATGTTATTGATATATTGTGTTGGGGTATATTTTCACCTTGGTTTGTCGGTCAGCATGTTGGACGTTGTAGAGGAGGATGTGACGCCGGCTGATGATGTGGAGTTAAAGTGGTAGATTAATGGTGATGGGCAAGAGGCAGATGATATGCTAGGGAACTTTGAGCTTGAGGTTTAAATGGAGATAAATCATGTAGATATGGAAGCGGAGAGATTTCGATATACCTTCTAATTTATGGATATATCAATGCTGGAGCCTTTGTTTTTGAATCGATAGACACCTCTACGATGGATGTGAGACATTTTGATTTGTTGGTGGATGATCTAGTCAGTCAGTTGGCTTTCTGTAATGGGACCAAGTTGGCAGGTTGGTGCTAGTGGGCCGCCCTAGGCAGGCCGCGATGACTATGACACCGCAGATACATGAGATGGTTTCATTGCTGAGGGGTTATGCTTGCAAGTTGGTCCAGGAAGAGGTAGGTGTTGATTTTGGCAGGGAGGTTGGTGGAGTATGAGGAGGGATGGGTGCTGCAGGTTTTCCAACGCAAGAGGCATCATCTGGAGGATACATGTTTGGAGGTAAAGGAGCTTGCATAATACCCCAAGGGTGTTGGTGGGGAGGTGGTGGTCGTGGATAAGCTTGTAGAGGTGGCGAGTTGTATTGGTGTGAGGTGGGGGGGGGGGGGGGAGGGGTTCACCCCTCTCTACTGTTAGATGAAGCTCACGGCATGGATGTCTAATGCCTGGGGCAACTGGACAAGAGTAGGGCAGTGGGTTTGTTGCTTAAGGTCTGGAAGGCGGATGTGGTGTGCTTGTAAGAGATGAAGGTTGAGTAGTGGGATAGATTTCTGCGAAGATCGATTGGAGGGTCTGGGCTGACTAGGTGATCCCTTAATAGGGGCTTCAGGGGGCATTCTAGTTGGTTGGAGCAAGGACTTGCTAGAAATGGTGGACTCGATGTATGTTATTTAGGTTCTTTGTATTTTATTGCAGATACGCTCCAATGGGATTCTTTTCTTGGTGTTTGCAATCTATGGTCCGTGAATATGAATATATTCGTATCCGATCCGTGTTTGCATTCATTTTATACATATTTTGACATTTGTATTTGTTTTAAAGTCGATGTTGTAGAGATATTTCTATATTCTATGTACCTTTTTCGGTTATTTTATTTTCTTGTTTCCACCTTATGTAATTTACCCATAGGCCTTCTCTATATAAGAGAGCCTAGGGTTCTTTGGATAACAACGAATCCTTTTCTCCCAACATGCTATTAGAGTCAAAACCCTAGGCTCCACCTCTCTTGCCGCTGCTGCCCCCCTCCCACCCTCTCTCCTCTCTTGCTGGCCCTCCTTCCACCGCGGGCCTCCCCCAGTGCCGGCTCCTCACAGCGTCAGCCCCTCCCAGCCGCCAGCCCCTCCCTGCCGTCGGCCCCTCCCGCCGTCGGCCCTCTCCCATCGCCGGGTCTCTTCCGTCTATGGGTTTGAGTGCATAGGTATACATATGCACTCAAATCCAGTGATGTTTATGTAGACATTTGTTCTTTGGTCTACAAACCCTAGTTCCATATCTCCGGCAAAATGTTAGAAAACAAGGTTGATATGCCCTCCATAATCACTTTCAAAGGTCCATCGCCTATTGTCAAGATGGATGGGACGAACTATGAGCTCTAAGCAATGCAGTTCATGAGTCTCATGAAGTCGAATGGTAAGAAGCACATTCTTACCAAAGATGAGCCGACAGAGAATACTAGGGTTTATGCCTCCTGGGAGGCTGATGATTCGTACGCCAAAGTCTGGCTTTCAGGTACACTGTCGATGGAGATTGCCAATGATGTCCTCCATCAGCCCACTACTAAGGCAATGTGGGACATACTTGCAACAACATACTCGCACGTGCGTAATGAGACCAAGATCCTTCAAATCCAGCATGACATATTTACAATCAAGCAGAACGGACGGCCCCTTCACTCATTATATATATCCTTGCGAGGGATGTTTGAGAAGCTCTACAGCATCATTCCTCTTACAGCGACTCCCGAGCAGCATAAGACCTTTCGGAATGCTACTATGGTGGGGGTCTTACTTGCGGCACTTGACCCTGAATATGATGCTGCCCTCTTGCAGATTCTTGCAGAGGTTACTATTTCTCCAATGGAGGAAGTTTACCGCAGGCTTAGCCGCATTATAGTATCGTCCAATGCTCCTTCTCAGCCTCCTTCGGCGATGGCGGTCTCTAGAGGCAGAGGAGTCTCTTCTTCATTTCGTGGCCGTGGACCTCATGGTAAAGGCGGCCATTTTCGTCAGCCATGCACCTTTTGTCATCGCACATGTCACGCGAAGGATACACGTTATTCTAAGCATGGTTCCGGCCTCGGCACGTGTAGCCGAGCATGTTGCATCTCCATCAGTATCTGCTTCAGACCAGAGATTCGAGGAGCTTGTTGCTAGATTGCGTGATATTATACCCCCTGCCTTTACAGAATCTCTAGGAGGCACCTCGGATATTGTTGCTTCAGCCTCTACCAGTACCTTAGCCACTGCTAGCACCTCAGGTAGTGCTCATGCCTTTACCTCTTGTCATGGATCTGATTTTTCAGATTCGATTATGGACTCCGGCGCGACACATCATCTTTGCCGAGACAAAGATAAACTTACATCCTATAGGGGATTCCACTGGGGCGATCTGTCGTGATATCCGATGGGACTCATTCCCCCATTATTGGACAGGGGGAGATTACTTATCGCCTTCCATTCTTCTACAGAATGTGTTACATGCTCCTGATTTTTCGATGAATTTACTTTCTATCAGTTAGATTGCGAAAGATTTGCATTGTCGCGTTATATTTGACCCATCGTCTCATGTTTTTCAGGACATTCTTACGGGCAGATTGATTAGTTGTGGCTCTGAGCAGGATGGTCTTTACCGTCTGGTTTGAACCCCTTATGTTGATGTCTCCTCTCAGTCAAGTGGACCAGTCTCTCCATTTACATGGCATATACGCTTTGGCTACCTCCCTCTTCAGAAGATGCGTCATATCTTGCCTCAGATTTCACCAAGTTCTTCCTTTCAGTATGAAGCATGTCAATTGGGAAAGCACCATAGGTCTACCTTTCCTAGTCGTCAGTCTTAGAGCAGTAGCTCCCCTTCTGAGTTATTTCATGTTGACATTTGGGGTATGAGTCGTGCTCCTGATCACCAGAGGCACATGTTTTATCTTGTGATTGTTGATGATTTTTCTCGACTGTCGTGGGTGTTTTTGTTGAAGAATAAATCTGAAGCAGGGGGTGCGATCAAAAATCTTATAAATGAAGTGCAGAATGTTTTTTCCTCTAATGTGAAATATGTGCGTACATATAATGCTTTGGAATTTTGCACTCGTGTTCTTTCACAATTCCTCTCATCTCGAGGTACTATCCATCAAACCACCTGTGCTTACACGTCTCAATAGAATGGAGTTGTTGAGAGAAATCATCGTCATCTTCTTGATATCACTCGGACTCTACTTATCCAGAGTTATGCCCCCATTTCTTTTTGGGGTGATGTTATCTAGTGAATCGTATGCCATCCTCAGTTTTAGGTGAGAAAATTCCTCTTTTTGTTGTCTTTCCTGATAAGGAATTATTCTCACTTACTCGTGTCTTTGGCGTTGTTGCCTTCGTTCACCAGTTGTCTCCGGGACTTGACAAGCTCTCACCTAGGGCTGTCAAGTGTGTGTTTGTTGGTTACTCTCAGACTCAGAAGGGTTACCGATGCTATGATCCTATAAATAGGAAATATTTTTCCATTGCTGACGTCACATTCTTTGAGTCTGTAATGTATTTCTCCTCTGCATTTGACAGTTTGGCCTCATCCACATCTGTTGATGAGATCTATGTACCATTTCCTCCTCTGTGTCCGCCCTTTCCCGTTCCAGTTCATGTTGTCGCACCACCACCATCACCACCACCACCACCACCACCACTTGTTTCACCCTTATCGAAATTCTATATCCGTCGGTTTGAACCTGCTCATGGTGCTCGTCAATCATCCATCATGCCTCAGGTATGTCCAGATGTTATCACTAACGATGGGTCTGATAATGTGCAAGTGCAGGGATCATCTTTGCAGGAGAATAGCATACCGACGCATATTGTTTCTAATGATCTGGATGTTCCTATTGCCATACGGAAGCAGAAACGTACATGTGCATCATATCCACTTGCTTCACAGGTTTCCTTCCATCGTCTCACAGGGGACTTTCAGAGGTTTGGTGTGGCTCTATCTGTCGTGGAGATACCACAGAATCATCAGGATGCCTTGAAGATTGGCTCCTGGCGTTCTTCTATGGAGGAGGAAATTGCTGCTTTACAGTCGCGGGGTACATGGAGCTTGGTTCCTGCTCCCCCAGGAGCATCTGTTCTCAGCTGTAAATGGGTGTTCACTGTCAAATATCATGCAGATGGCAGCCTTAACCGATACAAGTCAAGGCTGGTGGCGCGAGGGTTCACTCAAACATACAGTGTGGATTATATGGACACCTTCTCTCCAGTTGCATGTCATTCGCCTTCTTGTATGGGGATTTGCAGGAAGAAGTCTACATGCAACAGCCTTCGGGGTTTGCTGCTGAGGGGGAGAGTCATATAGTGTGTAGACTTCACAAGGCGATATATGGTATTAAACAAAACCCATGGGCGTGGTTTCAGAAGCTTTCTAATCTAATTGAAAAGCAAGGGTTCAAAAGATCAAATGCATATCATTCTTTATTTGTCCAAAAGACTTCTAGAGGTATGGTTGTTATCATGATGTATGTTGATGATATACTTGTTTCATAATATGATACACATGGGATAAAGATGGCAAAAGCATTTTTGGGTCATCAGTTTGTTACTAAGGATCTTGGCACTCTACGATATTTTCTGGGGTTGGAGTTTGCCAAGAATGCGCAGGGTCTTGTGATGACCCAAAGAAAGTATATTACAGATATGCTTGTTGAGACGGGCACGATTGGGTTTTGACCCTCAACTACTCCTATGGACCACATCATGAAGTTATATGATGATGATACAGATGAGGTTTACAGGAGAAGATATAGAGAAATGGTGGGTAATCTTCTCTATATTACTATTACTAGACCTGATATCGCTTTTGCAGTGAGTCGGGTGAGTCAGTTCATGGAACAACCTAGATAAGTACATATGGATGCCATATACATGATACTGAGATATCTAAAGTCGTCTCTAGGCACAAGATTACTGTTCAAGAAAGAAACAAACATTTCTGTTTCTACATGTGCTAATGCGGAATATGCAGGATGCCCTAAGTGTTGGAAGAAATGAGCAACTTGTTATTCAAGGGAACCCTAGCCTCTCTTATATAGGGAGAGGCCTAATGGATAAAATACATAGTAGTCCAGAGAAGAATAAGAAAATATTAAAAGGTACACAACACATAATAATAATACTCTCTACACTCCCCCTCAAGGTGGAGCATAGATGTCGATCATGCTCAGCTTGGAAGAGCATCTCTGGAAGGGTCCTCTGAGCAACGACTTGGTGAGTATGTCAGCAGTCTGATCCCCTGAGCTCACATGAGATGTAGATATCGAGCCTCTCTGGATCATGTCTCTAGTGTAGTGGCAGTCAACTTCTATATGCTTTGTTCTCTCATGGAATGCTGGATTATTGGCAATAAACAATGCTACCTGATTGTCACACTGAAGCTGCATAGGTAAAGGTACGGCTACATGTAGATCCTCTAGCACAGATCGAACCCACATCATCTCTGTGCTTGCTTGCGCCATGGCCCTATATTCAGATTCTGCACTGGACCTTGCCACAACAGTTTGCTTCTTGCTTTTCCAAGAGACCAAAGAGCTCCCAACAAAAACGGCAAATCCTGAGGTTGACTTTCTATCCTTAGGGCGTCCTGCATAATCGGCATCTGCACATGCTGAAATAGATAGATCTGTGCCCTTTCGGAATAGCAACCCTGAACCTGGAGAAGACTTTAGGTACCTCAGTATCATGTATATGGCATCCATATGAACTTGTCTTGGTTGCTCCATAAATTGACTCACCCAGCTTACTACAAAGGCAATATCAGGTCGAGTTATGGTAATATAAAGGAGCTTACCCACCATTTCTCTATATCTCCTCTTATCTACTTCAGCAGTATCATCATCATACAGTTTCATGCTTGGATCCATGGGAATACTCGATGGTCTGCATCCAGCCATGCCTGTTTCAGTCAAGAGATATGTAATGTACTTCCTTGGGTCATCACTAGACCCTGTGCATTCCTGGCAAATTCCAACCCCAGAAAGTATCTTGGGGTTCGAAGATCCTTCATGACGAACTGACGGCCTAGGAACGCTTTTGCCCTCTCTATTCCCTGAACATCATCTCCTGTAACCAGAATATCATCAACATAGACCATGATGACAACCGTACTTGTAGAAGACTTCTGAATAAACAATGAGTGGTCTGCATTCGATCTCTTGAACCCTTGTCGTTCAATCAGATGGGAAAGTTTCTGGAACCACGCCCTTGGGCTCTGTTTAAGGCCATAAATTGCCTTGTGAAGTCTACACACCATATGCTTCTCTCCCTCAGCAGTAAACCCTGGTGGCTGCTGCATGTAGACTTCCTCCTGCAGATCTCCATACAAGAATGCATTCTTGACATCAAGCTGAGATATAGTCCAGTCACGTACCACTGCAACTGAAAGGAGTATACGAAGGGTAGAATGACGAGCCACCGGAGAAAATGTATCCATATAGTCCACACCATAGGTTTGTGTGAAACCTCGAGCGACCAACCGAGCCTTGTATCGATCTAGACTGCCATCTGCATGGTATTTAACTGTGAATACCCATTTACAACTAAAAATAGATGCATCAGGAGGAGCAGTAACCAAGCTCTATGTGCCACGAGACTGTAAGGCCTGCATCTCGTCTTCCATAGCCATTCACCAGAAATCAATCTTCATAGCTTCCTGATAGGTCTGTGGTATGTCCACGGACGACAAAGCTGCAACAAATCTCTGAAAGTCGCCTGTGAGGCGATGAAAAGACACCTGAGAAGCAAAGGGATAAGATGCACACGTCCTCTTTTGCTTCCGGATAGTAATAGAAATATCTAGGTCATCGTCCACTGTACTGGATGGTGTAGTCTCCTCCTACAATGAAGAATCCTGCACATGTACCATATCTGACACGTCAGTAGTAATCTCATCAGAACATGCCTGAGGCGTGATGGATGTCGGACGTGTAGCTTGAGTAGGACCTGACCGACGCGTATAGAATTTTGGTAAATGTGGAATAGGAGGTTGTGGCGGTGGTGGTGGCGGAGGTGGTGGTGTTGAAGAGGGCATAGTAACTGGTGCAGGAGTGGACTCAGGTGAACTCCAACTAGGAGGTGGAGGGACATAGACATCATCGTTGGTAGTGGATGGTACCAGCCTGTCACCTGCATGAGAGAAATACATAACAGACTCAAAGAACGTGACGTCAGCACTGACAAAGTATTTCTTGTTTATGAGGTCATAACAACGATAGCCCTTCTGAGTCCGAGAGTAACCGACAAAGACACACTTGACAGCTCTAGGAGAGAGTTTGTCAAGTCCTGGAGTGATAAGATGAATAAAGGCAACAGTACCGAAGACACGAGGAGTAAGTGAGAATAATTCCTTATCAGGAAAAAGGATAGACATAGGAATTTTCTCATCTAGGACAGATGACGGCATACGATTGACCAGGTAACAAGCTGTAAGAACAGCATCCCCCCAGAAAGAGATAGGAGCACAACTCTGAATAAGAAGAGTTCGAGTAATGTCAAGAAGGTGACGATGCTTTCTTTCTGCCACGCCATTCTGCTGAGATGTGTAAGCACAAGTAGTTTGGTGAATAATTCCCTTTGACGAGAGAAACTGAGAGAGAGACCATATGCAGAATTCCAGAGCATTATCTGTACGAACATATTTGACAGTAGAGGAAAAAACATTCTGCACTTCATTAATCAAATTTTTAATCACATCTCCTGCTTCAGATTTATTCTTTAAAAGAAAGACCCAAGATACACGAGAGAAATCATCCACTACAACTAGATAGAATCTGTGTCCCTGATGATCGGGAACACGACTCGAACCCCAAATATTAATATGAAACAACTCGAACGGGGAGCAACTGCTCCGACTCTGACGACTAGGAAAGCTGGACCTATGATGCTTTCCCAACTGACACGCTTCACAGCGAAAGGAAGAACTGGGAGAGATCTGAGGCAGAAGGTGTCGCATTTTCTGGAGCGGGAGATGACCAAAGAGAAGATGCCAGATGTACGGAGATACCGGTCCGGCGGAATAAGAAGAGACGCCAGCATAAGAATCCGGACCAGCCGATACAGACCATTCTGCTCAGAGCCACATCCAATCACCCTGCCCGTTAGTATGTCCTGAAAAATAAGAGAAGAGGGGTCAAATATAGCACGACAGTGCAAATCCTTCGTAATCTGACTAATAGACAACAGATTCATGGAGAACTCGGGAGCATGCATAACATTCTGTTGATGCATGGAAGAAGATATAACGACCTCCCCCTGTCCAATAAGGGGGGAATGAGTACCATCTGTGATCTGCACTGAACGGCCATGGGGAATGTCCCTGTAGGACTCAAGTCTCTCTCGATCCCGGCAGATGTGATGTGTGACACCTGAATCTATAATCCAATCAGATATATCATGACAAGACGTAAATGCAGTAGCACTACCTGAGGTACTAGCGACAGCCGAGGAACTGGCAGAGGCAGCGGCAGCAACATCAGAAGGTCCATCAGAAGAACCAGCAGAAGATTGTGGCATAATATCACGTAAACATGCCACAAGCTCCTCAAAATGATTGTCTGCATTGGATGCTGACTGGGGCAGAACATGCTCAGCTACACGCGCCGATGCTGGGAACCCATGCTTAGAGTAGCATATATCCTCCGAGTGGCCTGTGCGGTGATAGTACGAACAAGGGTGACGAAGGCAACCACCCGTACCACCTCCACGTCCACGTCCACGACCAGAAGATTGACCACCTCTCCCACGCGATACTGTCATCGCCGATGGGGTGGAGTAGATGAGCTGGAAGACACTGATATGCAACTGAGCCTCCAGTAAACATCCTCCATTGGAGGAATAACTGCATCGACCAAAATCTGAGAGCAGGCAGCCTCGTACTCAGGGTCTAGGGCTGCAAGTAGAACGCCTACCATGATGGCATTCCGAAACGTCTTCTGCTGCTCAGGGGTTGATGTAAGTGGAATGAACTGTATAGCTTCTCAAACATCCCTCTCAAGGACGTGTACAAGGAGTGAAGTGGCCTGCCGTTCTGCTTCATCGTGAATATATCATGCTGAAGCTGTAACATCTTGGTCTCATTCCGCACTTGTGAATATGTTGCAGCCAGAATATCCCACATCGCCTTGGCAGTGGGCTGATGGAGGACATCATTGGCAATCTCCATCGACAGTGTGCCTGACAGCCAAACCTTGGCATACGAATCATCAGCCTCCCACGAGGTGTAAATCCATGTCTTCTCTGCTGGCTCATCCTCGGTAAGAATGTGCTTTTTACCATTTGACTTCATGAGACTCATGAACTGCATCGCCCAGAGCTCCTAGTTCGAACCGTCTATTTTCACTATTGGCGTGGGACTTTTGAACGTGCCTATGGAGGTCATATCCACCTTGAATTCTGATATATCGCCGCTGGAGAAGAACTAGGGTTTGTAGACAGAGTGACAAATGTCTACAGAGACTGCATAGGATTTGAGTGCGTATGTAGACGTTACGCACCCAAATCCGTAGATCCGGAGGATGAGCAGGCTACGATCAAGTCGACGAGAGGCGCAGCGGTAACGGCTAGGGCGGGGGCCGGTAGCCGACTAGGGCACGACCAAAGTTGAAGGCGGAGGCGAGATCCCGGAGCGGGACTGGAGGCCGGGCTAGGGCACGATGGTGGGGGGATCCCGGTGCGACGTGGCTGGCGGAGGCGGGATCCCGACACAGGGGCTGGGAGCCGGAATGGGAACCAGCGAGAGGAGGGGGCTGGGCTGAGGCCGCGAGAAGAAGGGCGGCGACAACAGCGGCGGAACGAAAGAAAGAAGAAGGGGGGGCGGCGGGTGGCGAGTGGGATGAGCCCTAGGGTTTAGGATCTGATACCATGTTGGAAGAAATGAGCAACTTGTTATTCAAGGGAACCCTAGCCTCTCTTATATAGGGAGAGGCCTAATGGGTAAAATACATAGTAGTCCAGAGAACAATAAGAAAATATTAAAAGGTACACAACACATAATAATAATACTCTCTACACTAAGGATCGGAAGTCTACTTCATGTTTTGCAGTGTTTGTGGGTAGTTCTTTGGTTTCTTGGTAAAGCAAGAAACAAACTGTGGTGGCTAGATCTAGTGCTGAATCTGAATATAGGGCCATGGCACAAGCAAGTACTGAGTGGGTTCGAGCTGTGTTAGAAGACTTGCATATAGATGTACCTCTACCCATGCAGCTACAATGTGATAATCAAGCCGCACTATTCATTGCTAATAATCCTGCTTTCCATGAAAGAACAAAGCATATTGAGGTAGATTGCCACTATACTAGAGACATGATCCATAAGGGCTTGATTTCTACTTATCAGGTCAATTCAGGAGAACAGACTGCCGACATTTTCACCAAGCCACTGCTCAGAGGGCCATTCCAGAAGTGTTCTTCCAAGCTAAGCATGATTGATATCTATGTTCCATCTTGAGGGGGAGTGTAGAGATATTTCTATATTCTATGTACCTCGGTTATTTTATTTTCTTGTTTCCACCTTATGTAATATACCCATAGGTCTTCTCTATATAAGAGAGCCTAGGGTTCTTTGGAATAACAACGAATCTTTTTCTCCCAACACTGACCATACCTGTTACCATCATCGTGTTTACTGTTTCTCATAGTGTCCCATCCATTGCTTCCTCTAGCCAAAATGAGTCCTTCCACGTGGTGGTAAAATGGGGATGAGATTTAATTGGAGCGAATAAAGCCCATGATTTGCAATGGGAGAAAGGACAGGACACAGAGATGCCCATGGATTTCCTATACAACTAGTTACCCGTTAGACTCTGGATACCCGGTTATATCTATCATTGGTGACCCATGAACCAGTTACGTCGGATCGGTTTGGGTTGTGTATCAATGGATAGGATACAGCTCACCACTACTGTGCCCACAAGAAGGTGGGTCCATGGGATGGGGTGTATGAGGTGGTCAAGGCAGACAGAAGGGCATTGTTAAGCAATGATGGATGGTGGGTACTGGGATCGAGGTGGAGGAGGCGGTGCATGAAGGTGTGGGGATGAGTCAGTGAATAAAGTTATAGAGAGGTGGACTGGTGGAGGTGACGAGTGAGAATGAAGAAATGAAATGAATGTAGGGAGGAAATGTATTGATGAACGTGAAATTCAAAAAAAATACAAAAAGGTTAGATTTAACAAAATTATCAGAGGTGTATTTTTAATATGATGTATTTGTAATAGCGCAAGTTTGCAGGGATGTTTATGCCGAAATCTGAAAATTTTAAAAATGGTTACTTGAATATATCTTTGGCCTTTTTTGTCAGACAATCCATTCAACAGATAAATTCTAGAACGCAATCCCCGAATGCAAGTCCAAGTTCCAGCAAGAGATCTTCTAGATCGGAGACATCACAGGTCAAGTCAACGGCTCAGCCAATGCTAACCAACCCAGTACAAAATTTAATTAAAAAAATGTTAAAATCTTCCAGTCGGGGATCAAGTACACCATCCAGTCCAGGCACCAAGAGCTCGCATATTCCCGATCCATGGCAAGGGATCCCAAAAAATTCACGTGAGTCATATCCGTCATCATGGTCTGGAGGTGATGATGTTACCAGCATTATGGGTTCAAGTATGATGTTGAAGGATGATGACAGCCAGGATGGTTCGGTGGCAACATACTTCGTTCAGAACGATATACGTGGTTCAATGATGCCATATTCAGTTCAAGAGGAGCTCTCACAAGAGCTGCACCTTTTATCTACCGATGACCGACAGGTATTCCCTCTTGGATAACATTATAATATTTTAAAATAAAGATATAGTAGTTGTAGAAAATGAACTCCAATTTTTCTCTTTTATCCACAACAACCCATGAATTCAACATCAGTTTATACAGGTTCAAACAAAGTATTTTCAATCACAAAAGCAAAAAGAGTGGCCCCTTCTCTTCAAGGCAGGACGTGTGGTCTTTTAGCAGAAAAGTCAAATTTTCTTTACACTGCTATTTGAGAGTTAGAGGGAGAAAAATTAAATGCTAATTTTACAATGATAACTATAGGTTATATATCATTCATTTAATATGAAAAGGGAAACGGGGACTGACGATTGCAATGTGGTGGGATGAAAAAAATGACATAGTAAAAAGACTAATTTATAGAGGCTCCCAAATTTTCCACCTGATATCATGTGGTCACTAAACTTATAAATGTAACGATTCAAGTCTGAAACTATGATGTTGGGAACATATTCCCCATATTGATCAAATCGTGAAAATTACCAAAGTTGATAAGCGGATGCTCAACGATATATCAACTACAACTACGGATAAAAAACTGCAACCACAGATGCACGGAGAATTTTTAACGTGGAAAACTTTCAATGTAAGAGGAAAAATCACGTGGTTGATCGCAACCCAAGACCAAGCACTATAATCAAAATATCTCCCATGAGGAGCTTACACAAAGTCGACCCTATATATGGTGCTACAAATTATCAAACAATGGAGAATAGTAGAGAGGAGAGATATTACCAAAACTGATATATCTCCCGCCAAACTGTAGGGAAGAACGCTGAAGAAGAACTGCTCCAAAGATTACTCCCTTCAAACTTTGTTGCGGCCATGAACCTTCTTTCTTCTCTCTCGCTCTCTCTTATTTCTTTCTTGCATTATGAGAGCTTGTGTTGGGATGATCTTGGTGGGCACCTCATGCCCTCTATTTATACTCCATGAAGATGAGAGAATAATGAAGTATGGACTCCTACTTCCAATAGTTACAGGAAAAGAGGACTCCTACTCCTAAATGATAATTGATTTTCTTCTCTAATTAGGATTTGTTTATTGCTTTTCCAATTAGGAGTATAATGTCCTAAATAAGAATTAGGCTCCCACAAGGAGGGAAATCCACTCAACAAATCTCCCCCTCACCGACGATGTGGGAACTACTCCAAACCTGTGACAGAGCAACATCTCTCGAACTTTCCAAGCGGCAAAGTCTGTGTCATCATATCAATATCGTTATCATCTATGTGGATCTTATCAAGTACATGTTGCTTCGATTCTAACACATCAAGTATCCAATGATATCTGACATCGATGTGTTTCGGCGTTGCATGAAAAGTAGAGTTCTTGCTAAGGTGAATCGCACTCTGACTATTAGTCTATTACAAAAGGGATGTATTTGTCTTAAACAAAGTTAAGTTCTTGCATGAACTTCATCCACAAGAGTTCTTTGCTAGCTTCTATAGCTGCAATGAATTTTGCCTCTGTAGTAGATAAGGCTACACACTTATGCAACCTTGATTGTCATGAAACAACATCACTTGCGTATGTCATCAAGTAACTGGATATAGATTGTCTACCATCAACATCACCTGCAATATCAGAGTTCGTGTAGCCTAGTAGTTCCGGTCTTGGTCTACCCCTCCTCTGCCCGACAAATCGGGGGTAGGAGAAAGCGCTTTGTGGGGTAGACTACGGCACGTAGGCTGATGAATACTCATTCATCACTCTTTATTCTTATAATTTAGCTACAAAAACCCTTGCAAATACATGTAGATATGTGTAAATACAAATAATTACCAAAAGCATGCATTGTGTAAAAACCTATAATTAGCATGTTTTTGTGCAAAAATAAAAGAATAAAGATTAAAAAGAAAAAGAGGGAAATATTTAGAATAAATATTGAGCAACCTAACCCAAGGGAGGGCTCAGCATGGGCCTGACCGCATAAAAGCCAAAGTAGAGGGAGAATGCTTTCTCTGCTCCAAAACGAAGACAAGTGTTGCTAGTGCTACAAAGATATATTAAGATCCAATTAACTGCATTCTAATGTTCTTTTTCTGGATTTGAAACATGCTGACAACTCCAACTGAATGAGCAATATCGGGTCTTATACATACCATAGCATACATCAAACCTACTGTGGCCGAGGCATAAGGAATCATCTCCACATATTTTTTTCATCTTTTGTTCGTGGGTTGTGCTTGGTGCTTAACTTGAAGTGTGCTCCACGAGGGGTACTCACAGACTTGGCTTTGTCCATGTTGAATCTCTGGAATACTTTCTTGTTGAGATGTTAGTTATCTTTCATATATTTTATGTAATAATTATTTTCTTTGTATTCTTTATGTAATTTATCCAACAGGTTACTCTCCTATATAAGAGTACCCTAGGGCTTCATCAATGTGTAATTCATTCTTTCATTTCCACATGGTATTTGAGAGATGGTCCTAGACCGGAGTTCTCGTACCCAGAACCCTAACTTCCACTTGTCACCCTCTTCGCACGCTGCCAACGTTGCCCTCTCTGCACGCCGCCATCGTCGGAGGATTGCACGACCATCCAGGCCTTTCTCAGCCCCTCGCGGGGCTCTCCAGGCCGTTCTAGGGCCCTTATAGGGCCCTTTAGGCCACCGCCCAGGCCACTACGAGCCGTTATAGGCTACTGCGAGCACCACCAGCCCACTGCTCAAATTGCTGCAAGCCGCAGCGGACCTCCCCAAGCCTCCGTCAGGCCCTAGCGGAGCCTATAGAGATATATTTATGTTACGTTATTGTATTGTTTCCTAATTTCCTTCTTCTTATGAATGGCTTATGTAATTTACCCATAGGCTACTCTCCTATATAAGAGAGCCTAGGGTTCATGGAATCAACAACTCTTTCTATTTTTCCCAACATGGTATCAGAGCGACGGTCCTAGACCGGAGCTCCTGTACTGAAACCCTAACCCCCACCTCAAACCCCTCTCGCACGCGCTGCCTCGGGCCTCCCCGCACGCACTTTCTCTGCCGTTGAGGTCCACCTTCGAGGCTTCCTCATTGTTGCCTAGGCCCCACACCCTACTGCCTAGGCCCCTCGCAGCCTAGGCACCTTGCCACCTTGGCTGTCACGGCCTGTTGCGGCTTGCCGCCTAGGGACCTTCCTGCCGTCTAGATCCTGTTGCATCTAGACCTTCGTCGAGCCCTTCTCGACATCTTGATGGGTTTGGTTGCTTGAGTCTACCTATGCAACCGAACCCTTGTATGTCAGTGTAGACAAAAGTCTATCTCGTCTACAACCCTAGTCTACTCTTATCATCATGTCAAAAAGCAAGGCATATGTTCCCTCCACAGGCGCCTTCAGAGATCTTGCGCCTATAATCAAGATGGATGGGTCAAACTATGAACTGTGGGCTATGAAGTTCATGAGTATGATGAAGTTTACTGGTAAGAAAGACATTCTTACCGAGGAAGAGCTTGCTGAGAAGACCGGTGTTAACGCCTCGTAGGAGGCGGATGATGCATATGCCAAGGTTTGGCTTTCAGGTATATTGGCAATAGAGATTGCTAATGATATACTCCATCAACCCACTGCCAAGGCGATGTGGGATATTCTTGATGCTACTTATTCACAGGCAAAGAACGAGACGAAGATTCTACCACTTTAACATGATATCTTTACTATCAAACAGAATGGACGGCCTCTCCACTCGCTATATACATCCCTGCAAGGGATGTTCAAGAAACTATATAGCTTCATGCCTCTCACATCCACCCCTGAGCAGCAGAAGACTTATAGGAATGCCACCATGGTTGGTGTGTTCCTAGCAACCCTTGATCCAAAGTATGAGTCGGCGCATTCCCAGATTTTGGCAGACTCTACTATTCCTCCTATGGAGGAAGCTTTCCACAGACTCAGTCGTATTATTGTTCCATCTTCTATTGCCAGTCAGACATCATCAACAATGGCGGCATCCCGAGGTCGTGGAGGATGTTCTCAGTTCCATGGTCGTGGACCTCGGGACAGGAGTGGTCGTGTTCGTCAGCCATGTACTTTCTGCCATCATTATGGACATACAGAGGATACTTGCTACTCCAAGGATGGATTCCCTGCTTTTGATCGAGTGGCTGAACAGAATGAGCCCCCAGCTGCTTCCTCTTTGGATCAACGTTTTGATGATCTTGTAGCACGACTGAGGAGTATTATACCTCCCTCCAGTCATGTGCCACCTTCGACGGTCCCCGGGAGTCATTCAGATGTAGCTGCTTCAGCCTCCTCCTCCAGTACCTCAGGTAGTAGTTATGCACTCACTAGCAGTGGTGGATCTGATGCTGTAGAATGAATTATGGACTCTGGTGCCACACATCATCTGTGGGGAGATAGGGATCAACTTACAGCCTATAAACAGGTTCCTCCATGACGTACTATGGTTATTGCAGATGGGACTCACTCCCCGATCACTATTCAGGGGGAGATTAGCTTGACACTCTTTATATATCTAAAAAATGTGTTGCATGTACCTGATTTCTCTATGAATTTGTTGTCAATTAGTCAGATTACGAAGGATTTACACTGTCAAGCCATCATTGACCTATCTTCTCTTGTTTTTTAGGACATCCTTACGGGCAACGTGATTGGGTGTGGCCGTGAGCAGGGCGGTCTCTATCGTCTAGTTCGAACTCCCTATGTCGGAATCTCCTCTCTATCTGATGGACCTGTCTCACCATTTATGTGGCACCTGCGCTTTGGTCATCTACCGCTTTAGAAACTATGTCGTGTTCTGCTCCAGATCTTGTCTCATATGTCCTTTCAATGTGAGGCTTGTCAGTTGGGAAAGCATCATAGATGTACCTTTCCCAGTCGTCAGAGTCGGAGCAGTAGCTCCATCTTTTCATGATGTCGTCGTTGGAGGCTTTGAGAGAGAAGCGGGGCTCGCAGTCGACACTAGAGGCTGCAGCGTGAGGAACTCAAAGATAGGAGGCCACCGATCGGCAGCTTGCAGACCGGCGAGGGCGGCACCGCCTGCCACGCACGGAGGCGATCAAGAGGCAAGGGGGTCAGAGCCGGTAGGAAGGAGGGCCCTGCCTGGGGATTCTGAAGTGCGGAGGGTGCGCGCGCGATGCGCGCCTGGAGAGCCGCTGCCTGGGCGATGGGATCGATGTCGTACGACCTCTTGGAACAGATCTGGAGTATGCCGCTGAGTTGGGTCTGGAAGGAAGCGTCGCTGCATGTGTGCGTGCGCGTATGGAAGGAGCCCGCGAGATGACACGAAGGGGGGGGCGATGGGATCTCCTCCGCCAGAAGATGATGCGCCGCCCGTGGACGCGAGGATGGCTCCGCCTGGGAAGAAGGCGACTGGAGGGCTCGCCTGGGAGGGTGCGTGCGGGACGGATGGGGTTGCGCGCGAGGAGTCGCCTGCTGGGATTCGCCCTGGAGATTGAGTACTGCTTGGAGTCTTAGGCTCGTCACTTGCTGATGGAGGAAGTGCGCACGAGGTCTAGAGGGGCTTCGCCTGCCGCCAACGTCGCGAGGTCTTCGATGAAGGACGGGTGCACGATGAGGGCAGAAACGCCGAAGGTGCACCGCTTGGATACCAGGAGCAGCACCCCTCGCCTGGGAAGCTAGGTCTGCTGGAGGCCAGGAGGCCGAGGTGGTGCCGCCGCCGACTTCAATCTTGAACAGGAATTTTCAGAGTTTAAACAAAACCCCTAGAATGATGATTAGGGTTTAAAGAACAAACCCTAGAATACCCGGACAGAACTTTTAAACAAATAATCTTTACAAATAAATATTCACCATCAAAAAGAAATCTCGAACAGAAATAAGAACATGAAATCCTCGAGAATCGAACCTGCTCTGATACCATGTTAGAAAATAGGAGGCGGAAGGGAAGCGGAATGATAAACAGAGCAAAAGAACAGAAAGAAACATAGAACACCATGATTTTTACGTGGAACCCTACTCCGTGAGGAGCGGGATGAAACCACGGGAGAAGGCCTCAAAGGGTCGTGTTTGTCTATTGACTTTCGCAATGGTTACAGGAGGTCTGGAGCTCCTTATATAGGCTCCACAGAGCCTCCAAGTCCCACCTCTTGACAATTGTGGGACTAAACAACTGTATGGGGTAAATGGATCCTGGAGGGATCCATTTACCCTCCTACAGCCCAATAGGCGCACATAACAAATATTCCAACAGTATTGTTTCCTAATTCCCTCCTTATGAATGTCTTATGTAATTTACCCATAGGCTACTCTCCTATATAAGAGAGCCTAGGGTTCATGGAATCAGCAACTCTTTCTATTTTTCCCAGCAGGGTCACCTAGGGAAACACTCAGCATCACCACACCTTGGTCCGCCATCCAGGTTTTCAGTCTAATTTTAATCGGAAAAGGTGATTTCAGACCTATAAATCACCTTTTCCGGTCCTAGCACAGTTTGAGAATTGATGGGGATGGTTGTAAGAGTTTACATGTGCAACCAATCATCCATATGATTGTGTAGACTCGCTCCAATCAGTCTACTTCCTCGGTTGAGTTCCGTTTTCGGCCGTTTTTCTATCATGTCAGAAAACAAGGGTGATATCTTTTTTTCATCTGGTGCCTTCAAAGGTCTGGCTCCCATCGTAAAGATGGACGGGACCAACTATAAGGTGTAGTGCATGCAGTTTCTGACCCTTATGCTATGCAACAATAAAGAGCACGTTTTGATGAAGCTAGAGCCGACGAACAAGATTGGGGAAAATGCTTCGTGGAAGCAAGATGACGTGTATGCATGTATTTAGCACCCTCACCACATAGATAGCCAATGATATTGTTAACCAACCAAACGTCAATGCAATATGAGATATCTTGGCATCCACTTATGCCCAAGCGAAGAACGAGGCCAAGATTCTTCAGCTTCATTTTGACATATTCAGGGCAAAGCAGAATGGTCGTCCACTGCACACGTTCTACTCACTTCGTGGCATGTTAGAGAAGCTTCACATCTTCATTCCGATTACGACCTCTACAGAGCAGCAGATGACAATAGAGGAACTCCACGATGGTTGGAGTTTTCATTGGCTATGCTTGACCCAAAGTATGATGCAGCACGTGCACAACGCCTTATTGGGCCGACCATCCCTCCCATGGAGGAGGCATACAATCGTCTCAGCATACTTCTTATTCCACCTGCAACCACCATACAACCTTCCTCAGCTATTGTTGCTTCTCGCGGCAGAGGAGGTTCTACTCAGTTCAGAGGACGTAGTCTCGTGATAGAGGTGGTGGACACCAGCGTGGTCCTTGCACCTATTGTCGTCGTCCAATACACTATGAGGACACATGCTATCAGAAGCATGGATACCCTGCATCTGCTCGTATGGCGAAGCGGATTGAGCCTTCAGACATTACAGCTCCTCAGGCAGTTCCACGTCTTGATGGCATTGTCTCTCGTATACGAGAGATCATGACTTCAGTGATTGGCATTGCCACTACAGGATCCACAGATACTGCAAGCTAGAGCCTCTTCGAGCTCCTCAGATATCACATACGCTTTTACTGGGTGTAGCAGTGCAGATATGACAAAGTGTATTATGGACTCTGGTGCTTCTCACCATCTGTGCGGAGACAGAGCCCAGTCCAGGTCTTACAAATCTATACATCATGGTAGATTGGTCATTATTGCTAATGGGGTCCACTTACCCATCACTGGACATGGGGAGGTGCATTTGATGCCATCCATGCGCAAATGTTTTATATATCCCTGATTTTCAGACGAACTTACTTTCTATGAGTCAGATTATTAAGTATTTGTATTGTCGTGCCAGTTTTTACCCTTCTTCTCTTGTGTTTCAGGACATACTCAGGGGCAGAGTGATTGGATGTACTTGTGAGCAGCGGGGGCTCTATAGACTGGTCCAACCTTCTCATGTTGATGCTTCTACTATTCCTATTGGATCATGTTAGAGAATCGGAAGCGGAAGCGTAAACATGGAAAAAGATAAATAACAAGAAGAACAACGGGATTTTTACGTGGAACCCTACTCCGTGAGGAGCGGGATGAAACCACGGGAGAAGCCCTCTAAGGGGCGGATACTTCATTCCTTTTTCTCAATGGATAAGGAGGTCTGGGGTTCCTTATATAGCCTCTCCAGAGCTTCCAAGTCCCACCACTGGACGATGTGGGACTAAACACTAGATGGGGTAAATGGATTTCCTCCAGGATCCATTTACCCTGCTACAACACAATCGGCGCATACACCTTATACTCCAACACTCCTCCTCAAGCTGGAGCATGCAATGCTCAGCTTAGACAAACATAAAGAGACTCAACTCAACGCTACAGGGCACTACGGACAATATCAACCCAACGCGCACATTGCTGCAGTCGAGGACGTTGCTTCTCATGTCGTGCAGGTGAGGAGGACGAACGGGCTGGAGTGTGAGTCTTCTGAATCTCCTCGTCGGAGAGCATGCGCTCTGAACTGCGCCTGTTAGAGTCGCTGCAAGTGAAATGAGTCTCCTCGTCGGAGTACTCTAGCCCACCACAATAATGTGGACAACTGCTCCATCTCTGAAAAGGGCCGAACTGAAAATGGTCGTGGTTGTGCAATCCTCGTCGGAGTCCACGGTCGTTGGAGAATGGAGTCTTAAAATAGTCTCCTCGTCGGAGAACTGGATCTCTCCATCTGGCACAGAGAATGGTGCACTGCTCTGGTGTACCTATGATACCACATGAAAACCCTTGCCCTCAAGGGAATGGTCCTCTGCTCAGGAGTCCCTATGGCTCACATGAAAACTCTGGCCTGACAATAAGAAGAATGATGGGGACCATGAAACAAAAGATGGCAACATATGCACATCTGAAATTGACCGCACACTCGAGCGTGTCTGAAACTGGACTCGGAACTATCTGATGTCGAGTCTGAAACTGGATCCGAACCGTAGAGTCTGGAATCTGATCGGTCTGGAAATCTGAATCTGCATTTGGAATACAAGACCTGTGACTTTACACATACTCCCCCTTTCTCCCATACTTGTCGGAAAACATGGACATCGACAATGTTGGGAGAAGACAACAATAAATAGGGTAAACATGAAACTTGCGGCTTTTTTTTATAGCCGTCCAATTTTTTTTAAAGCCGTTGCAATCAATTTTTTTACGGCTTTCACAAAACATTTTTTTTACTTGCGTACGGCTTTTTGTATTTTGTACGCGCCTTTTTTTTTACAAAAGTTTGCCCAACGATGGGCCCAAAGAAACCTTAGCCCATTTGGGCTTTACAAAATAGATTATCTCTCTCTCTTTTTTCTCTCTCTTTTTTTCTTTTCTCTTTTTTTTAACAACAGTCCCCCCTTTTTTTATGGCATATCACCCGACCCAAGATGGACCTAGATATCTCAACCAATTTCTTTCTTAACACACACAACCCGCCAGACCCCTCCCTTTTTTTATAAAACCGCCCCTCGGGCCCTAGGGTTCCCAATGGGAACCCTCGTCTTTTAAAACAGCCGCCCACCACGGGGCTTCTTCACCTACCGCCGCCCCGCCTGTAGGAGTATTGCTGCCGCTTGCGCCACCCCGCCTGGAGAATCTCGCTCGCCGGTTGAAGAGGAAGCTCGGGGCGCATGGGGCTGCGCCGCCGTCTGCGGCACCTGGAACTTCGTCGCTTGCCGCTGGAGCGTCGAGTGCAGATGCGCCCCTGGGTGCGGCACAACATCTGGAGGAGCCCTGTGCTTCGCGGCGGAGATGCCGCCTGGGAATCTCGCTTGACGCGCCGCCGCAAGCGAGGTTGAGGACGGAGGTCACGATCTGGACTTTGCCTTATGCGGAGCACGCACGCGTTGGACTGGTTCGCCTGCTGGGTCGCGCAAAGAGGGCGGCTACGCATCCCCGCGAGAAGCACCGCGACCCGGAGTTGCCGCTGTCGGCGTGAGATAGAATGATGCCTCCGCTGCTGAAGGCAAAGGGCGACAGTGGGGGCGGCATTTCCTGCCAGGGGGCATCACGTCACGCGCGGAGGCGCTCTGGAGGAATCGGAAGGGGCTGGACGCCGCCTGTGCAGGGCGGAGAGGCGTTGGCGAATCTTTTTGAACTTGCGCCTGTGAGTAGGGTTCCAGACACCCTTGCCTGGGATAACAGCGCACGGCCATATAGACAGAACAAATCTTGGGTTCAAAAACCCTGGAACATAGAATAATCTTCGAAAATGAATGTGATATGCGCAATAATCTTTCAAGAACTGATCTCCGAACATGTGAATAATATGCCGACGAAGCTTGAACAAATAAGAACAATCGAATCTCGAACAATAAAAACAGATCTCAAGAACAAATCCTCGAGGATCGACCCGCTCTGATACCATGTTAGAAAATCGGAAGCGGAAGCGTAAACATGGAAAAAGATAAATAACAAGAAGAACAGCGGGATTTTTACGTGGAACCCTACTCCGTGAGGAGCGGGATGAAACCACGGGAGAAGCCCTCTAAGGGGTGGATACTTCATTCCTTTTTCTCAATGGATACAGGAGGTCTGGGACTCCTTATATAGCCTCTCCAGAGCCTCTAAGTCCCACCACTGGACGATGTGGGACTAAACACTAGATGGGGTAAATGGATCTCCTCCAGGATCCATTTACCCTGCTACAACACAATAGGCGCATACACCTTATACTCCAACAGATCAGTCTCACCGTATTTGTGGCACCTTCATTTTGGCCACCTTCCTCTGCAGAAGATGTATCATGTCCTCGCATATATCTCTATGCAATCTTCCTTTCAGTACGAGGCTTGCTAACTTGGGATGCATCACAGCACCTCATTTCCATCTCGTCAGAGTCAAAGCAATTCTCATTTGTTTGAGCTCCTTCATTTAGATATAATGGGATCCGAGTCGTGTCCCTGATTACCAGGGACACTATTTTTATCTGGTTGCTATAGATGACTTTTCTAGACTTTCTTGAGTTTTCCCTTTAAAGAATAAGTCTGAGACTGGGTCTGTCACTAAGTCATTCATTAATGAGATAAAGAATATTTTTTCTGCTACTGCCAAGTATTTACGTTTTGATAATGACTTGGAGTTTTGCACCTTACAGTTATCCGAGTTTCTCAGCTCTCTTGGCATTGTACACCAGACCTCTTGTACCTATACATCTCAGCACGTGTACCTATACATCTCAGCAGAATGGTGTTGCCGAGCGCAAACATCGCCATTTACTCAATGTGATCAGAATCCTGTTTATTTAGAGTCCTGCTCCTCATTATTATTGGGGTGAAGCGGTTCTCACTGCATGCTACTTAGTGAACCGTATGCCTCCCTCTGTTTTGGGAGAAAAGGTCCCTTTCTCGATTGCATTTCTCGAGAAGGATTTGTTCTCCCTTACACCCCGTATTTTTGGATCTGTAGCATTTGTTCATAACCTTTAGCCTGGTCGTGACAAGCTCTCCCCCAGAGTTGTCAAGTGTATTTTTGTTGTCTACTCTCATCCCCAAAAGGGTATCGTTCCGTTGATCCACTTCGACGGAAATACTTTGTAAGTACTGACGTTACATTCTTTGAGTCTGTCATGTATTTCTCTCTTACAGGTGACAGATTGGGCCCATTTGACTCTGATGAGGAGATCTACATGCCTCCATGTCCTACAGCCCTACCACCTCTTGCACCTGCTCTACCACCTCCATTACCACCACCACTGCCATCTCCACCCCTATCTCCAGTACCTATACCTGCTCCTACACCTCCTGTGGTTGTCCCTGGACTGCCACCCACCTTGACTCAGCTTTTACCACATGAGTTTACTCGCATGTCTCGTGTTCCCCATCATCTAGCACGCCTCAAGTATGTAATGAGCACATTGTTTCTACTAATAGCACTATTGAGTTGTCTGTGCAGCATGATTTCTTACAAGATGAGAAGATACCCTCTTAAGAGGGAAACTTACATGTTCAGGAGATGGCATATGATCTCGATATGTTGATTGCTCTGCGAAAGCAGAGACATACTTGTGCATCATATCCTATGACATCACATGTTTCTTTGAGCAGACTTTCAGAGGATTTCAGGAGATTTACCTTGGCACTGTCAGCCGTGGAAATACCACGGACATATCGGGAGGCTAGTCAGGACAGTCAGTGGCGTCTTACCATGGAGGAGGAGATGGCTGCACTACGGTCGCATGACACTTGGAGCCTTGTTTCAGCTCCAATTGACGCATCAGTTGTTGGGTGCAAATGGGTGTTTACAATGAAGAACCGAGCAGATGACAGTGTAGATCGCTACAAGGCAAGACTTCTGGCACGTAGGTTTACCCAGACATATGGGGTAGACTATCATGATACATTCTCTCCAATGGCCAGACATTCTACTCTGTGTATCCTTCTATCAGTTGCAGTGACACATGATTGGCCCCTCTAGCAGGTTGATTTGAAGAATGCTTTTCTATATGGTAACCCATAGGAGGAGGTTTACATGCAGCAGCCACATGGGTTCACTACTGAGGGGAAGTGTCAGAAGATTTGCAGGCTTCACAAGGTGATTTATGGCCTTAAGCAGAGTCCAAGAGCATGGTTCAAGAAGCTCTCAGACTTGATAAAGCAACATGGGTTTGTGCAATCGATTGCCGATCATTCTCTATTTGTTTACAAGACAGTACAAGACTCAAAAAGGTACAATTATTATTCTTTTCTATGTTGATGATATTATTGTTACAGGTGATGCCAAGTAGGGCATTCAGGTTGCTAAGAATTTTCTAGTTCAACAGTTTGTGACCAAGGACCTTGGTAGTTTACGCTGAGCAAATCATGCTCAGCAACGACAACAACATTTTCATCGTTATCATTCTTCTCTTGCTTTCTCTCTCTTTTCCCTCTTTTAAGTTGGTATCAATATTTCTTGATGCGGCCTCTCTTCTGCAATAATGACATTCCAAATCTTTGTATTTGGATCTCGACTTGCTTCTGCTTTCATCTCTTCCTTTAGCATTCCTGAATTTTGTTCTCCCCCTATTTTCTGTGACCAAACTTCCAAATGTGATGAAGAACACTGAGATTTTCTTCTCAAAGGCCTTGACGGTCTCCAAGGAAACCACTCCATTATGTGTGGAGTTTGTAAGAGAGATTCAAAATATTTCCCAACTATCTGGAAGAGTAGCGAGTAGTAGGATGTCTAGAACCTCATCTTTAAATTTCATTCCCATGTTAGAAAGCTGCCTTATAGTTCCTTAAAATTCATTTAGCTGGTCAGGAGTGGAAGTTCCATCCTTGAATTTCAACTGCATCAATGCCTTGAGTAGAAACAACTTGTTGTTCCCTGTCTTTGACGCATACAAGTTCTCCAACTTCGACCAAAGTGTGCGTGCATGTGTCTCATTTTTTGAATGTGATTGTACACATTTTCATCCATCCGCAAACCTGCTCGAACTTCCACTGTTCATCGCTTTTGGACTCGGACTTTTGTGTGGCCAAAACTAGAAGATGCATAGCCTTCACAAATAGTATGTCTTTCATGTTGTTTTTTCATAAGTTGTAGTTGGTCCCATTCAGGTTGATCATCCTACCGGTGCTATACTCCATTTTATCAATCATGTTGGCTCTAATACCAGTTGTTGGAAACATATTCCCCATATAGATCAAATCGCGAAAATTACCAAAGTTAATAAGTGGATCATGCATGATATATCAACTATAGCTACGGATAAAAATAGCAACCACGAAAAATCAACCATATATGCACAAAGAATTTTTAACGTGGAAAACCCTCAATATAAGAGGAAAACTATGGGGTTGATCGCAACCCAAAAACCAAGAAGTATAATCAGAATAATCTCCGGTGAGAAGCTTCCACAAAGCCAACCCTTAATATGGTGCTACAATTCACCAAACAATGGAGAATAGTAGAGAGGATAAATATCACCAAAACTGATAAATCTGTCGCCACTGTAGGGAAGAACGCTGGAGAAGAACTGCTCCAAAGATTACTCCCTCTAAACTTTGCTGCAGCCACAGATCTTTCTTCTCTCTCGCTCTCTCTTATTTCTTTCTTGTGAGAACTTGTGTTGGAATGATCTTGATGTGCACCCCATGTCATCTATTTATACTCCATGGAGATGAGGAAATAAGGAAGTATGGACTCCTATTCCAACAGGAACAGGAAAAGCGGACTCCTATTCCTAAATGATAATTGATTTCCTTCTCCAATTAGGACTTGACTATTTCTTTTCTAATTAGGACTACCAGTGTCCTAAATAAGGGTTAGGTTCCCGCAAGGAGGGGTACCCACCCAACAAAGGAAATAAGGGGTTCCCCACTAGCATCCACGGTTAAATCCACACAACATTGCGTGGACCAACGAGGGATCACATTGTTATATTCAAAATAGTCTGGGACTCGAATCATTCTATTTGTAAGTTTGGGGACCGGATTTATATAAATGGGAAATTTCAGGACCTCCTTACTCTACTAAATATCTGTAATAACCGTGATGCAAATAACACAACCCATTTTGTTGTAGAGTAAATGGAAAAGAATGAATGTAGCAGAAATGAAAATGTTAAGGTGGATGTGTGGACACACACGTAAAGATCGGATTCGGAATGATGTAATCAGAAAGAAAGTTGGTGTAGCTCCGATCGAGGATAAGATGCGAGAAAATCGCTTAAGATGGTTTGGACATTTGCAAAGAAGATCAGCTGATGCACCGGTTAGGAGATGCGAGTGTTGGGATGTTGAGCCGGCTAAGAGAGGGCGAGGACAACCCAAGAAGTGTTGGAAAGAGACCATACGAAGGGATCTTAGTTTTGTGGATATAAGCCCGGGTTTGACTCAAGATAGATCTGAATGGAGGCGAAGAATCCATGTAGCCGATCACCCTACTTAATTGTGGGAAAAGGCTTTGTTGTTGTTGTTGTGTTGCCCTTTGAAGAATATTCCGGAAGGGGAGGACCATATATATAGTGTCACGGCCACAAAATAGGAGAAACCATTGAATCTTCAGCAAGAAATTATCCATTGTTAATAGCCATAATATTTCCACTAAAGATGGTTAATTTTTTTGTACTCTACTCTGCCCAAGCCATTCAGTTATCTAGATTTTTCTAAATTAATTGTAGACTGCATTTACCCTAGGATTTGTTTCTTTTGCAGGACAATTTAGATGATGAAATGTATAATAAATTGTGTCAAATCATGGAAGAAGCAGATCACTTAAAACACCAAGCATATGAGGAATCACGCAAGCGCAGCGTTGCTGAACGGGAAGCCATGGAAGCTAAACAGAGAGTACGTAGTTATAAATAATAATATTGGTGTATGTAGAGATGTATTGATTCATAGTGAAATTTGCAACATGAGTTTTTTAATTTTCAATATAAACAAGACGAGCACTTGATTGCTGACAACTGATGTCATTATAGGTGAAAACTTTAGAGATTAAATGTGACCAAAGGATCAAAGAAGGGGAGGAATTGCAGGAATCAATCACACAGTTAAAAATGGAATTGGAGAACCTCAAAATTGAACACGATGAAACTCATGAGAAACTCAAAAGTGCTCTCGAGCTCAAACTGCAGTTGGAAATGCAGATAGACTCTTATAGCTCTTCCGTCATGGATTTGGAGGAGAAACTGTCATCAGCTTATGAAGAACTGGACTCTATGCGAAGCGAACGAGATACAATGCGACAGGAGCGAGATGATGCAATCGAAGCAGCTGAAGAGCTTCAGAGAAAGAAAGACTTGGGAGACCATGCTCAGGCACTGTCCAATTTCTTAGAATTTCCTTTCTCGGAACTTGAGATAGCCACTCAGAATTTTGAAGCTTCACATAAGATTGGAGAAGGGGGATATGGAAGTGTATATAAAGGTTTTCTGCGCCACACAACAGTTGCCATAAAAGTTCTACGGCCCCAAAGCTCACAGGGTGAATCAGAATTTCTTCAGGAGGTAAACCATAATAAATACCAAACTTCTATCATGATTTTCAATGGTTTTGTTCGTTTTAGTCGTAGTACACAGATTAATGGTCCTTTGTTCACTTATTCCTTGGCCTTTTCATGGCAAAACCTTTGCACAATCATATGTGTGGGGGATTAGATTAACAACAGAGTTATTTTTGTCACTGAGTCATATTCTTACTACTACTTTACAAAATGCATTGTATTTCCGAAATTGCAGGTTGAAATTCTCAGTAAGATGAGGCACCCAAACCTGGTAACGCTCATAGGCGCTTGCTCTGAAAAACGGGCCTTGGTCTATGAGTATCTACCATATGGGAGCTTGGAGGATCACCTTGCTCTTGTAAACTATACTTCACCTCTTTCTTGGCAGACACGAGTTCGAATAGCTGCCGAAATATGCTCTGCTTTGATCTTCCTGCATTCGAGCAAACCTCAAAGTGTGGTCCATGGTGACCTGAAGCCTGGCAACATCCTACTTGATGGGAATCTCACTAGCAAGCTCAGTGACTTCGGCATTAGCCGTCTTCTCACAGAATCTGGAACTACCCACACTCACTACTGCCAGACTGGTCCGAAGGGAACTCTGGTGTACATGGATCCTGAGTTTCTCATAACCGGAGAGCTTACAATACAATCCGACGTATACTCCTTCGGGGTCGTACTTTTGCGCCTGTTAACTGGAAAGCCTCCTTTTGGAATTGTCCGAGAAGTGAAGGTTGCTTTGTCCAAGGGGATGCTGCAAAATATATTGGATCCTACAGCTGGGGACTGGCCATTTGTGCAAGCTCAGCAACTGGCAGAAATTGGCCTTAGATGCTGTGAAATGAACCGTAAACAGAGGCCAGATCTTGTGCGGGAGGTATGGAAAGTCATTGCACCCATGATGAGGCCATTATTGCAATCAGCCCCGTCATTTTCTATAGGACCAACAGCAGAGGACAACAGCCACATTCCATCCTACTTCATATGTCCAATATTTCAGGTATTAAGTTGTTTGTCCATTGAATATCTAATGGTTGAAGCTATCATTTTCTATAATCCTTGTTAAATTAGATACTTAGTTATTGCAAGGCTTGAAAAGAAATGAGATTATGAAAGTAAATAATCTCTTTTGGTTGCCACCACACCATTTATTCCAGTTCCTGATGGCTTTTTTATTTGCATCCATGTAAAAACATTAGTTATAACTCATAAGTAGTTAGAGGTGACTGAGAAAGGTGCAGTTGTCAAGGAACATACAAGTTAACCCAGAAAGGGCGGGTTTTTGATACTGCCAGGTAGAGAACCATCATTCTTCATGCATAGATTCAGATATTACAATTGGTATGTGCGAGTATTGTAGACATCGATAGCTGCTGCAACTGAGGGGTTTTCTATTGTTCTTGTTTCTTATTTGCTTATTCTAACTTCTGTCTTCTCTCTTGCTCCTTCTTGCTTCTCTTCGCTATCTTCAACCATTCTTAACTTGAGCTTTGATTTAATTATAAATTTGACTTGAAATTTCCATATACATTATAAGTGACACTAATCAACTTTTAGTAAAATGTAAGCTGTTAACTAGTAATTTATAAACTTCCAGCCTAGTGGAAGTTGTAGTGTGCTTCTTTATTCTCGAAATTAGTATCGTTTTTCAATAAATACTATGTTGTTGACATAATTTCATTATGCATCCTTCTACTTTCGTTACTCTATGTTAAATAATTTAATAATTTAGTAGCATGCATAAGATATGAAGTTTTATGTAATGTCTATGATTTTACATCCCAACTTCCCGTAAACCTCCCTGTAGAGATAGTTATTCGTCTTTGTGTCTTTTATTATATTTTAGTTTCTTTGTGTACCTCTCATGTAATTTACCCAAGGGCTCTCTCCCCCGAGGGCTCTATGGAATTATCATCTGAGTATTCTAACATGGTATCAGAGCCATGACCCTAACCTAGTGTTTTCCACCGCCGCCCCCCCCCCCTCTAGGGTTTCGCCGCCCCCCCCCCCCTCTAGGGTTTCGCCGACCCCCCCCCCCCCCCTTGGGTTTCGCCGCCCCCTCCCCCTGGCTACCCAGCCTCCCACCGCCGCCGCCGGGGCCTCTCTCCTCCACCGCCCCCCCCCCCCCACCATCGCCGACAGCCCCTGCCGGGCCCCCCCCACACCTGTCGCCAGCCCCTGCCGGGCCCCCTCACCGCCACCGGCCCTCACCAACCGACGTCGGGCCCCCCCCCCCACCTGCTGTCCAGCCGCTGACCGTCCCCTGTCAGCCACCATCTTTGCCAAGTAGAGGCTCCCAAGGCCTCTACTCGTTGCCGGTGTTCCGCGTTCTTCCTAGGACTCGGCGTTATGTTTGATTCAAGTGCATAATCGTCTACCTATGCACTTGGATCCTACAAGGTCTTGGTAGACAATATTTTCTTGGTCTATCAGTACTTGCTCTTCTCCGGCATCATGTCAGATCAGAAGCTAGATATGCCCGCCATAGGTGCCTTCAAAGGTTCGGCACCAATTGTCAAGATGGACGGGACGAACTACGAACTGTGGGCGATGCAGTTCCTCAGTCTCATGAAGTCGTGTGGTAAGAAGCATATTCTTACCGAGGATGAACCGCCGGAGAAGACAGGGATCTATGCCTCATGGGAGGCGGATGATGCGTACGCCAAGGTGTGGCTCTCAGGTACGCTCACGACGGAGATAGCGAATGATGTCCTTCACCAGCCCACCGCTAAGGCGATGTGGGATATTTTGGCTATGACGTACTCTCAGGTCCGCAATGAGACGAAGATGCTCCAGTTGCAGCATGATATATTTACCACGAAGCAGAATGGGAAGCCTCTTCATTCCCTGTACACATCGCTTCGTGGCATGTTCGAGAAGCTCTACAGCACCATTCCGCTTATAGCCACGCCGGAACAGCAGAAGACGTTCCGCAACGCCACTATGGTTGGCGTATTACTCGCTGCCCTAGATCCGGAGTACGAGGCAGCACGCGCGCAGATACTAGCAGATGCCACCATCCCACCGATGGAAGAGGTATACAGGAGGCTCAGTCGTGTACCTGTTCCGTTCAATACAGCGACTGCGACTCCGTCAGCAATGGCAGTTTCCAGGGGACGTGGTGGTTCGTCCTCGTTTCGTGGCAGGGGAAGTGGTGGACGCGGCCGCGGAGGCCGCATACGCTCTACGTGCTCATATTGTCGCCGCACAGGTCATTCGGAGGATACATGCTATTCCAAGCATGGTTTTCCTCCTTCTGCACGAGTAGCTGATCATGTTCAGGGTCCACCCGCATCTACTCCAGATCACAGGTTCGAAGAGTTGGTGGCACGACTTCGGGATATTATGCCACAATCTTCATCATCAGAGGGTGCAGACGTTTCTGATGTTGCGGCTTCGGCGTCAGCCAGTACATCGGCCTCAGCCAGTGCCTCAGGTAGTCCTTCAGCTTCATTTCATAGTCATGACCTCACAGGATGGATTGTCGACTCTGGAGCCACCCATCATCTATGCCGTGAGAAAGATATTCTGCAGTCATACAGAGCTGTTCAACCAGGTCGCTCTGTACTCATTGCTGATGGCACTCAGTCTCCTATCATCGGTCAGGGGGAGACAGCTTTGCTACCCTCTATGCACTTACAGAATGTGCTACATGCCCCAGAATTTTCTATGAACCTCTTATCTATTAGTCAGATTACACGTGATTTGCACTGTCGTGCTATTTTTGATCCATCGTCTGTTATTTTTCAGGACATACTGACGGGCAGGGTGATTGGTTGTGGTTCTGAGCACAATGGCCTTTATCGTCTCGTTCGTAACTCCTACGCCGGCGTCTCCTTGCATACCCAGGCCTCTGTTTCTCCGTACACCTAGCATCTTCGGTTCGGTCATCTACCGCTGCAAAAGATGCGTCACCTCCTGCCTCAGATATCTCCGAATTCCTCGTTTCGGTGTGAAGCATGTCAGTTAGGGAAGCACCATCGGTCTAGCTTCTCTGGTCGTCAGAGTCGGAGCAGTAGCTCCCCGTTTGAATTATTTCATATAGATATTTGGGGTCCAAGTCGTGTCCCGGATCATCAGGGGCACAGGTTCTATTTAGTTGTGGTTGATGATTTCTCTAGAGTGTTGTGGACTTTTCTTCTTAAAAATAAATCTGAAGCAGGAAATGTTCTTCAAAATCTAATTACTGAAGTCCAGAATGTTTTTTCATCGACTGTTAAGTATGTGCGTACTGACAATGCATTGGAGTTCTGCACTCGCTCTCTTGCTAGTTTCCTTTCATCTAAAGGCATTATTCACTAAACCACATGTGCCTACATCTCTCAACAAAATGGGGTTGCAGAACGAAAACATCGACACTTTCTTGATATTGCTCGCACATTACTTATCCAGAGTTGTGCTCCATTAACTTTTTGGGGGGATGCTATACTTACTGCATGCTATCTGGTCAATCGAATGCCTACAACTGTTCTTGGGGAAAAGTCTCCAATCTCTGTTCTCTTTCCTGACAGAGACTTGTTTACACTGACACCTAGGGTTTTTGGCACTGTTGCATTTGTTCACCACTTATCTCCGGGGCTTGATAAGCTATCTCCTAGGGCTATCAAGTGTATTTTTGTGGGTTACTCCAGAACTCAGAAAGGATACCGTTGCTATGACCCTGTCCATGGCAAGTACTATGTGAGTGCAGATGTTACATTTTTCGAACCTGTCATGTACTTCTCCCCTGCAGGTGACAGATTGGTCTCCTCCACATCATCAGATTCCAATGTCTATGTTCCACCACCTCCAAGCATGGGTCCATCCTCTACTCCACCGACATCAATATCACCACCACCACCACCACCTCCTCCGCCACCACCCCCGGTTGTCCCTCTCCCTAAGGTCTACACGAGACGGACAGGCCCTGCTCAAGCTACGCGTCAACCATCCAACACGCCTCAGGTATGTACTGATGTTAACACTGATGATGGGTTAAATAATGCACCTGTGCAGGAGCCTTTACCACAGGAGGAGGATCAACCTGTCAGCATTGTTTTGGATGACTTGGACCGGCCTATTGCTCATAGGAAGCAGCGTAGACAGTGTGCCTCATATCCCCTAGCATCTCATGTCTCCTTTCATCGTCTCACTGGGGATTTCTAGAAGTTTGCTGCTGCTGTGTCGTCTGTGGAGATTCCACGGACTTATCAGGATGCCATGAAGACTGAATGATGGCGTCTAGCAATGGAAGAGGAGATGCGTGCCTTGCAATCAAGAGGGACTTGGTCTCTTGTCCCTATTCCTCCAGGTGCATCTGTGGTGAGTTGCAAGTGGGTGTTTACGGTCAAATATCATGCAGATGGTCATCTTGACAGATACAAGGCCAGGCTCGTAGCAAGAGGGTTTACACAGACATATGGGGTAGATTACCTGGACACTTTTTCACCCGTGGCGAGGCATTCTACACTTCGCATCCTTCTATCAGTTGCAGTGGTACGTGACTGGCCCATATTCCAGCTTGATGTTAAGAATGCTTTCTTGTATGGTGATCTACAGGAAGAAGTCTACATGCAGCAGCCACCCGGGTTTGCTGCTGAGGGGAGACTCAGAAGGTGTGCAGACTTCATAAGGCTATCTATGGCCTTAAACAAAGCCCTCGAGCATGGTTCCAAAAGCTCTCCCAGCTTATTGAACGACAGGGGTTCAGAAGATCAAATGCGGACCACTCACTGTTCGTCCGGAAGATCCCTAGAGGTACCATCGTTGTTATGGTATATGTTGATGACATATTAGTTACTGGAGATGATGCACAGGGGGTTGAGATAACCAAGTCTATGTTGGGTAGCCAGTTCATTACAAAGGATCTAGGCACAATACGGTATTTTCTGGGGATAGAATTTGCAAGAAATGCACAAGGAATGGTGATGACTCAAAGAAAATATGTCACAGACTTGCTAGTTGAAACAGGAATGACTGGATGCAGACCTTCAAGTACACCTATGGATCCAAGTATGAAGCTGTACGATGATGATACTGAGGAGGTGGACAAGAGAAGGTACAGAGAAATGGTGGGTAAGCTCTTATACATCACTATAACTCGACCGGATATTGCTCTTGCAGTAAACCGGGTGAGTCAATTCATGGAGCAGCCGAGGCAAGTACATATGGATGCCTTGTACATGATACTGAGATATCTGAAGTCTTCCCCAGGCACAGGGTTGCTATTCAAGAAAGGTACAGATCTGTCTATTTCCGCCTGTGCAGATGCAGATTATGCAGGATGTCCACGAGATCGTAAGTCTACTTCTGGATTTGTTATCTTCATAGGAAGCTCTTTAGTCTCTTGGAAAAGCAAGAAGCAGACCGTTGTGGCGAGATCCAGTGCCGAATCCGAGTACAGAGCCATGGCACAGGCAAGCACAGAAATGATGTGGGTTGAAGCAGTCTTAGAAGATCTGAATATTGATGTTCCCTTGCCTATGAAACTGCAATGTGACAATCAGGCAGCATTATTCATTGCCAACAATCCAGCCTTCCATGAGAGAACAAAACACATAGAGGTGGATTGTCATTACACTAGGGACATGATTCAGAAGGGCTTCATCTCCACGTCTCACGTTAGTTCAGAGGACCAGACAGCGGACATATTCACCAAGCCATTGCTCAGAGGACCTTTCCAGAGATGTTCGTCCAAGCTGAGCATGATAGATATCTATGCTCCATCTTGAGGGGGAGTGTAGAGATAGTTATTCGTCTTTGTGTCTTTTATTATATTTTAGTTTCTTTGTGTACCTCTCATGTAATTTACCCAAGGGCTCTCTCCCTATATAAGAGACCCGAGGGCTCTATGGAATTATCATCTGAGTATTCTAACACTCCCAAATGTAAGACATACATTAGTTGTATATTAGGAGCTAGTAAAAACTTTATATTTTTTAAATGAATTTATTCTAATCAGTTTTGACAAAATTTGGGATTTTGTTGGTATGCTTCGCATGCTATCCTTTTACATTGGTGAAACAACATCGATATCGGCACTTAAAGCCTTGTCTTCATGTAATTGACGCTCCCCCAATAAATGTTACCATTGCAATCTTTTGCCGTGCTTTGAACCATGCAAATTTATCTAGCTATCATTCAAGCTATGAGGATTTGTGAGGCAAATAGTCTTTTGAAGATGATAGTCCATGTGAAAGTTACTTTAATTTCATGTATTTCCTTCAGGGCTTAGTTAATTTTGCAAGTTCCTGATAGTATTATTCAAAGATCATGTTATACTCGTTTTCACCACGTCATGATTGATTTAGCTTATTTGGATTCGAGTTTAGGTATGATCCAAAATGACCCAAATTTAATTATCTGAAAGCAAGGATTCCATTTAGTTTACTCAACTAATCGTGGGAAAGATTGTTGTTACTGTTGTATATATGGTGATGCTATGCTGATTTATTCAATGTCCTCCAAGTCACAGGTTGCATGCATTCCTCCCTGAAACTTTGGGATACAACAATTGGATCTTGAACTGAAATGTACTTTTAAGTATGATGATCATTAACACGGATTCCATGCCACTAAATTCTCATGTTCTCGGTACAATGATCATTAACATGGATTCCATGCCACTAAATGCTCATGCTTTCGGTACCTTGAATACATTGCAATGAATTGCATACCTAATCTTGTTATTACATCAGATGTCAAAATTAAAGATTATGAAGACAAGGTCACATTGCTTTCCACTAAACTGTCATGCTTTCTCTCAATTTCACAGGAGATCATGAGGGATCCACTTGTTGCATCAGATGGCTACACGTATGAAGCTGAAGCTATAAGAGGGTGGTTGGAAAATCGCAATACATCGCCAATGACCAACCTTGAGCTCCCAAACAACTTGCTCTTCCCCAACCTTGCGCTTCGTTCCTCCATCAAGGAATATTTGCAGCAGCATGACAGGACTTAATGCAACTGTATTTATCAGCTGTTGATATGTTTTATGCAGCAATTACAACTCCCCTGTAAATGTTATTGATTTGTCAGAGAAAGTTTCATGTACGAAAATGATTGTCATCTTCTCCCAAGTATGTAAATTACAAATTATTTATATTGGTGATGAATCAGTGATTTGTCATGTTTTTATACCTTGTTTAGCAAAATTCATGCGCAATCCATTGCATTTTTCTTGATTTAATATATAATTCTCATTTCATAAATTTTATATTCATTGCATTCAAAACCGTCTAAAAAAATTGCATAATAATTCTTGCAAAATAAATCTAAAAAAGAGGACAATATAATTTTCCAATAAATATGAGCTCCAAGTCCGTATTAGAGTTCCTGATAATATTTTTTATTTTATTTTTCAGGTCTGATTTAGAAGAAACCCAAGGTGGCTCTCCAATCCTCCCCTCTTCGTTTGCAAAAAAAATGCTACACGACAAAATAGCTGATGTTGGCCTGATGTTAGCATCACGCCACCTGCCATCCCTTCTTCCTCTCCCATGCAACTGTCACCTCATCTTCTCATGTCGCCCGCCAATGGTTGCGTCGCCTCCTCTTCCTCGTCGACCACCAACCGCCACCCCCTCCCCTTCTTGTATCCAGCTACAAATATGGGAGGAGGGTGGCCAACAAGGAAGAACCCATTACGGGGGTTTCGACCCTTCCTCCTCCATTTGCTAATGCGCCTCCTTGTGCGTCGTCGAGAGCTGTCGCCCATCGCCTCTGTTGCAACCTCGAGTCCTCCTCCAGTCGTGCTCCATCGTTGGTCGTCCAGCATGGCACCTTTGTCACATGCTAGAAGAAGAGGTCTCAGGGACCTCTTCGTATTTTTTGTTTTCTTTTATTTTTTATAAGTTTTGGACCATTCTACAATTGCATTGAACTCTTATAGTTTTCATGCAAATCACCCAATTTCTTTTATTTAATTCTTGTGAAAATTACATCTTATAATTCTATTGTTTTAATTTTTATATTTCAGTCCTCATGGACATTTTATAGTTTATGTTTCTTTGTTTGCTTTTCTGTAATTTTCTCATTAAAAAATAATAGTTTTGGATAAATTTCTCTGCCTAGATATTTTTTAGATTTACAATTATAGCCTTAGATTTACTTTCCTTTACATTCAAGCCTTGAAGTTTCTTAGAAATTACACTTATGTACCTGGTAATTCAAAAACTCACTCAAAAAAATAAAAAATGAAAAATTCCCAAATATGTGCGATCCTTATGACGTTTAGAATCTAATTACATAGGTTTCTATACATTCTAGGGTCTAAAAAAGAAAATATATGTAATTTGAAATAATAAAGTGAAAATGCCTTTGTAAAATAGAATAAAAAAATTGTGTAAAATGTCTGTCTGTGGATCATTCCTATACTTGACATATACATTATTTGATATATATTTTCATGTAGTTATATAAATTTTATTTGAAAACTCTCTGTTTTTTGTATGTGCAACAACGATAACATAAAAATCGTTTCTTAGCCCATGTAAAATCGCGTTTTCATTTTGGAGTTGTTGCCTAGGACTCGACAACTTATGCAATTTTATTCATGGTATTTTAATATTTTATTTTATTTTTTTAAACTAATTTTATTTATTTTTTCATATAAAGGAGGATTGCTCTCTCTCTCTCAATATCTCTTATTTGGAAGCTTTAAGCATATCGTTTTGGTTCGCAATCGAAAAGCACTGTAAGATCACTCCAAACACTTAGAGTTTGTTTGGTTACTGGATACCCTAGGGTAACCTAGTTTACCTCCCTACATTCTTGGATTGAAATTGCATAACAAATCAGTGTGACATCACATCACATCACATTCCTTATTCCAGCCCTCATAACCATCCAAACAACTACTATTCACATGAGGTTACCCCAATCCATACCATCTCAGTAAATAAACAGGCCCTTAGGCATTTTAGGTGCTTGCATTTGTGTGCGTATTTAAAAAAAACTGAAAATCATAAAATCAAGTTCTTCTGTTGCATTCATCTTTGTGGTCTCTCTCCCTTTGCTCACTAGTTAAAAAAGATCACCAAATTATTGCTCGTAAATAAGACAAGTTTGGAAAGTCGACGCGTGGCTCAAACGAAAAGAGTCTGAAGTGCTTGTGTGGTACACATTGAATACAATCTCACATGCACAATCTGAATCCTAGGTTAGACTCCAAATCTTTATGAAATTTTTTACTACCGAAATTTAAAACAACTAGCTAATGCTCGTTGAGGGAACTACGGTCACTCTTAGAAAATTGGTGGTTAAAGGACAACGCATAAGGCACCATCCTTAAGTAACACGGATAGTCATTTTATGGTCTGTACTTACACCCATACTTGCTGAAAGCATAGGCAACTAGTCGTATGAACTCAGGGTGGCGAGGGTCGAGGAGCAAGGGGAGGAGGGTGGCGAGACCGGAGGAACAACAAGGGGGAAGGGGAGGCGGTGGAGGGGGCAATCCTGCTACGGGCGGAGGCATGGGAGGAGGGTGGCGAGGTCGGAGGAACAATGGGAGGAAGGGGAGGCTGTGGAGGGGGCGGTCATGCTGCGGGCGGAGGCATGGGAGGAGGGTGGCTGGGTGGAGGAGCAAGGGGAGGAGGGTGGTGGGGCCGGAGGAACAACTGGAGGAAGGGGAGGCGGTGGAGAGGGTGGTCCTGCTACGGGAGGAGACATGGGAGGAGGGTGGCGGGGGTGGAGGAGCATGGGGAGGAGGGTGGCGGGGCCGGAGGAACAACAGGAGGAAAGGGAGGTGGTCAAATGGTGATGAATCTCATATTCAACATGCCAAAATCAGTCAATTAGACTATGTTCCCAAAAATTCATATGCATTTAATCATTAACATAGCATCATTAGCATTCATACATGTGTAAATAATATTTGCATTTCATCATGCATAATTGCATAAAATAAGGAACCAGAAATCCAAGTGTAAATTGACCTAAAAAGCAGCTAACTTTCCCCTATTTTAATTAATTCATCCTAACTCCGATTGACCTAAAACTACCTCCATTGTGTAGATATTACTAACAAGAATAAATAAAAAGTGCAAAAAACTACGAACGCAAATAAGTGACAAATAAACCCAGAATTTAATTTCACATCAGACGAACTAAAACGTTCATATCTTCCGCATACAATGTCCAATTTTGATCTACTCACTTTCAAAGTACTCCATTTTTAAATACCTTCAAAAACAAGATGAATTTCATAAAATTCGGAGCTCATATATGAAAGTTGAGTTTTGGGCCTTTTTTACGTATTTTACCTTTTTACAATTTTTACCTTGAGCTTTTATGTATATAATTAACCCATTTTATTTTATTTCTTTTTCATTTATATTCTTTGATGAAAGTTTTATCAAGCGGCATAAAATCCGAATCTAAATCAAGATTGAAATCAAAGAAATTGATTGTGTCCGAGCAACCTTTGTGAGTCTGTACAAAAATCTCTTATTTCATACTTTTATTTTGTTTCCCTATTTCGTAAAAATCTAAAAAATAGATTAATATGTAATTAGGTATCTTTTATTTTATCATATTTTTTCTATATTTTTTATCTGCTTTTAAAACCATCAAAAAGTTACAAAGTCCCAAAAATATGCTTTTCTATACACATGGAGAACCACCAAAAATACCACCATGTACAGATGATCTCTTTTTCTCCTGGTTCCTTCACGAAATTTGTAGATTTTGTCGAGACGAACAACTTTCATAAGGATTTTTTTTGATCTGAGATCTACTTCTAATTCTTTTCCATTTTTCTTCTTCTTTTATTTTGAATTTTTTTGAGGTGACATGTGGCAGCCCCTAGGCGTGCCACGTGACACCCCCATTCACTACAGCCTAGTCACGTGCTGCGCAACCTCTCCTCCTCCCAGGTCAGGTGCAAGGCATGTGACTCTGCCCTCTCTCTCCTATATCTTGACTTTAAATTATATTAAAAATACCAAAAATTTACAAAATAAAAAATTGCAGTATTTTTATACCTCTAAAAATGCTCTTAAAAATATTTATACATTTGTTTGACTTATTTTGGATTTTCGATCAACATGAAACTTGTAGATCTCATCCAAATCTACAACTTTCATGTTTTAAGTTTTTTCAAATTCATCCACCTTCTATTTCTTTTCTAATTTTCTTTTATTTTTATATTTTGAACAATATCATTGGCCCACGTGGCTCCTTCTGGTTCAGACACGCAGCCAGCTTCCCTACATGCCACACGCCCACCGCTTCTAGTCGTATGATCCACCTCTGGCATCTCCATCTTATCCACTCCTCTCATCTCCATCCTCAGCCCTTCGATCTGCACTCCAGATTGCATCTGGAGCGCCTGTTACCGCTCGTTCCTTGATCTTTGGATCATTAGATCCAACGATCGCACGTGCCTTGCCCATAGACCTTGATGCGCCCAGATCAGTTGATCAGGGCCGCTCCTTAGCACCCTCACCCCGACCGTTGGATCGCAAGATCCAACGGTCGGCACCTCATCTTCCACCTCCAACCATTCCTTTCTCCCACGATATCCACGTCTAACCGCTCTTCCCCCTTTCCATTTTCTCCATCTCCTCAATACCTCCCTCGCCCCTCTGACCGTGCTCCATCCAAGCCCGCTCCTCTGGCATCTTTGCGGGCCACGTGACTCCGCATTCCACTCTCTCCCTCTCTCTCGCTCCGTATTCCGCTCCAAACCCACGAACTCCACCACCTCCAGCTCTACCCTCTCCCCTTCAAATATGCCGCCTCCGTCCACGCTCCACCTTGTCCACCTTTACGTGGGCCACGACCCAACTTCTCTCCATCTCCCCGTGATAGGGGGAGGTCGGATAGATGATGCAAAGACTGACATGGCCCCGGTGATGACCCTTGGCCATTGTAGGCCATGATCTGGTCGTAACACGTCGGCGAGCTGCTCCAGATGGTCGTTGGTGTCCAGCGAAGACCCGGGCCCTCCTTGGAGCTCAGCCCAGATCGTCCTCCTACGCCATGATCTCCATGTAAGTATCCATGATCCTTCCTATCCTTTCCTTCAAGTTTCTACTAATTAATTAGGCGCACTTTCTCATCTTCACCTTCAATTAACCACCGCCCGAGCTTTCCCACACTTCACTCATCCTCGCGCTACACTTCACCCAACCTCTCGATCCTCCACAACCCCAAGTCGCCCCCGCCCACGTCCTCTTTGCCTCACCGGAGAAGACAACTAGGGTCGCCACCCTTCTCCACCTGTATGGCCCTCCGTTCGCCTCATAACACTCGCACTTACAACATCTGCACGCTTCGGCTAGACCCTCTAACAATTGCAGGTGTTCGTCTTCATTGGCCGGAGCCTCATCGGAACTGACTTCTCAAGCTCTACCTCCGGCGTGCGGGTGTCGCTAGACTCCTCAGGCAGTCTAGAATCTTCCCTGGGCTACGACGTTGGTCTCCAACCTTCCAAGAGCCTCCATGGATCTTCATCATGCACGGAAGACGACGTCGGAGCTCGTGCAGCTCTGTTGGAGACATGTTTGCGCCGCCAGCCAGCGGTTGAGAAGGATGCACCAGAACGTACATGTGTCGTTGGATGGCACCCCTTCGATGTCCATCCAACGGTCCAGGATCGTCCACGTTGATGGCTCCGAGGCTAGGAGGTTTGGGTGGTCCGAGGCAGTACCCGAAGCGCAAGATCTCGCCACGTGTCCCGAGCCTCCATCTAGCCTCCCGAACCTTACACCCGAGCCTGGGCCTTCATCCGAGCCTAGCCTCACGTGCTTTGGTCACATGAGGGTTGGGAAAATTGTAGGGGTGCCCTGTTGACTTTTCCATATTGTAGATAGGTCCTCCGAGCACGTGCACAGCATGTGCGCCTGGGGCTATTTGCATCCGACCCACTCGGAGTTTTAAGAATTGCAATATAACCCCCGCACGTATGGGAAAATTACAAGGAAGGCCTCACGCTTAATTGTAATTGCATTTAAGTCCTTCCAGGGACCTGTTTGTGATGTTTTTTCTATTTATTTTTGAAGTTTTCTTTACATTTATGCCCCTGGACTATTTTGTGAATATCTTGAGCATCTGATCTTTGTTTTAATTGATTTTAATTTCATTTTGAAGCTTGCTTCACTATCTATTGATTGGAATTACTTGTTCCCTATTTTGGCACTTTTTTTAAACAATAAATTTTAGTGAGATAGTGTCCTTTGTTTAAAGAATTTGAATGATATTTGCCTATTCATTGATTAAACTAGCTGCATGATTTGAATCTGAAATTGATTACACTTACATTGCTCAATGATTTCATCTAGATAAGGCATACTTGCATATATTTACACTTGCATTATGTTGCATCATAAAAGCTAAATAAAAAATGTCTCCATGTGTCTGTAGTGTTTGTCCTTTTGTGTGTTGTCCTATTAATTATTAATTCAGCATTCAATCAGAGTATTAGGAGTCTAAATAATCACTTAAGAGGCTTGTGTCCACGAGTTCGACCTTGGGCTTGCCCAAGTAAATAAATTCGACCGCTTGCATTTAATTGACAAATTAATCAGAGTGGTTTTTAATCGATCCGACTTTACCTGACTACAATGAAACTCGATTGTTAATTCGACATTATTAATTAAGGCATTTTGGGAACTATCAAATGGCGTCGTTGCCGGGGACATGCCACATCTTTTGTTTTATTTAGATATTTTCTATTTAATTAATGATAATTTCTAACCTGTGGGTCATGTAGTTCATGTTGTTTGTATTTTTTTGATCATATAAATATCTATCTAATGATTGCTTATTGTGGCAGGGACCCTTGACGATCAATGAGGCAAGGAGCCGGAGCTCCCGTTGCGCGGAGCCGCAGAAGCACCATTGGAGAAAATAAAGAGAATTAAGGTCTCGCATTTTTCATGCAATCATGTAATAATCATCTTTACAACGGTCTTTGTTTGAAGACCCGTGATTGTAAATGAACGAAGGTCATTGTGGTTGTGTGGGGTCTTCCCCACTTGAGTGTCGACTTAAGATCAGGCACGCGGCTCTCCGAGCTATCTTTATTTCATATCTTATGTGTTTGATCGTAGGTAGGACACACTAAATTGAGACGTACGTAGACATCGCTTCACTTAGCCAAAATAAAATATGTTCTTTCCCACTAATAGAAGCATGCTAGGTGTGGTTTTCATCGACTTGCATACATTGAGTATTTGATTTTAATACAGACTTGTTTTTCACGAAGGAAGATAAAGGCACTGCGAGTTTTTCTCTTTAGCATAGATCGTGATTTTATCGTATGCATCAGCCTTTTCTCAACCTCCCTTCCTGAATTGATCACCTAGGATTAGATGGAAATTGGGAATGATCGTTAGATGATATTTGATTGATATGTGTCCACATTAAATCAGTGACAACCTTGAAGCTAAAATTGAGACTGTTAAAGCAAGTCGAACCAATAAAATGGAGTAAATTGTTTTTTAGGAGAGCAACACCCTCTTTACGTAGGATATTTTGATTTGATGTATCATTAAGTCTAGCGTAAATAAGAATGAATGTGTATTAATCACCAATAAAAATGACAAGATAATTGACCAACATGTTTTGGTTTCATGTGTGAGTTGGTGAATCAAGGGTGTTACTTGGTTGATTGAGCCTTGTTTGTAGATCCCCGAAACCCTCTCATAGACACTAGGTACTCCATTCATCTCCAAAGATTCATCCATTCACATGTAAATCCATCCTAACCTCTATGTTCTCCTCAGGTCTCTCCAACTACAGTTATCCATCTCTGTACTTAGGTTATTCTCAGCCTAAGTATAGGGGGGCATGAGTCCCCGTGATTTCCTTACTCATTTTTCCTTCTCTCTGACATTTAGATTATTTTAACCTAAGTATAGGGGGTGTCCTCCTTAGTTCCAGTATATTTTCCTATATCTTAACTTGAGATATGGCTTTGTATCACTTAGTGCTATGAGGACATAACATAAGTTAAGTATAGGGGGTATACTGGATATATTGTATATATACTTTAGCCATAGCTCTTATTTTGAAAAATTTAAAACTTTTTTTGGCTAGAGTATGCATTTTCTGAAATGAGTTGGATTAAATTTTTCAAAGTTTGAAAAATTTTCTCAATTATGTTCATTATTTTTGAAAATATTTTGAAAATGGTTTGAAAAATGGCTTTTACTTGTTTTGAAAAATCGTTTGAAAAATATTTGTAAAATCTATATACGTGACATTGTATGGAAAATCTTTTCAAAAAGGGAGGGTATAAATGAGACTTACTCGTGTATGTAATAAAATAAAAAAATGAAAAAATGAAATGAAGGAGTTGGTTTAATCCCTGACATTTCCACATTCACACAAGATTAGTGCAGTTCAAGAACACTTGGTTTACGAGGTCTTGAGATTTTGAGCTAACCAGCCTTAGTCATTAGGGTCTTTGACTTAATTATCCACATTTTGAGTGTCAACACCTTTAGCCAGTATGAGAACATGGTTCTTGTACTATCTCTTGACATTTACCTACGTGCCAGGGTGTAATATAAAGAAAATGTCTATCATGTGCGCCAACTCTTGGTGTAAGCAGTGGAGCTAGCCAAAAAGCAAAGAAAAGAAAATAAAGAAATAAAAGCTCTCACCCTACAAAGTCAAAATATCAAAGAGCTTCCACCAAAGGCAAGCGCACCCAACCATTTCAAAGTGTCCACTTGGACCACCGCTATTAGGACCAAGGAGTCAGAGTAGCACCCAAAAAAGCCTCTGCATCGTATAGCGATACAAGTCTGGGTGTAGAAGGTACAATAAGGTACTCAAAAAAGACACACCCCGGTGTACTCCTAGGAAAACAAGTGCATACAACTCCAACTTCTCTTGAAAGACACACACTGATCAACAACAAAAATATGTGTTGAGTTGATAAGGCACTCGAGAGGATCCTTGTTCAATTGAGAGGGAGAGAAGAAATGACACAATCCTATGCCCTCCACCAACTGACCTTCCATCTACATTTTTAAGTCAGACAACTAAAGAGATGGTGGATTGGATGTAATATTTGGTTTATTCCCTAGTGTTGAGGATCGGGTTCTTAGGAGAGTCTCTTGGACTAGAACCTTGGGTGAAGTTGTGACTCTACTCTTGTGACTACGGTCAACACTTAATATCATATCCTTATTATATATGTATACAGAGAGAGTCCGATAATTAGAGAAATTGGATACCTTTTGATTAAATTTTGGTTCAGCTTTAAAATTTTGGATCTCTAAAACTGGGAGTTCTTGAACGGATCAGGTCTTGTATTCACATGCACAATCAGGATTTAAATCCAACGTATTCATGTTTGAGATGCTTGAGGACGAGCATAGTTTAAGTATAGGGGGATGATGAACCTCGGTTTCATCATGTTAATTTCCTTATATTATTCTCCTAGCTTAAATTTGTGTCAATAAAAACCAGAATATATCTTGAATTTAAATTATATTTAAAATACCAAAAAATTACAAAATAAAAAATTACAGTATTTTTATACTTCTAAAAATGCTCTCAAAAATATTTCTACCTTTGTTTGACTTATTTTGGATTTTTGATCAACATGAAACTTGTAGATGCCATCCAGATCTACAACTTTCATGTTTTGAGTTTTTCCAAATTCATCCTCCTTCTATTTCTTTTCAAATTTTCTTTTATTTTTATATTTTGAATAATCTCATTGGGTCACATAGCTCCTTCTGGTTGAGCCATGCGGCCCGCTTCCCTGCATGCCATGCTCTCACCACTTCCAACCGTCCGATCCACCTCTGGCGCCTCCATCTCAGCCACTTATCTCATCTCCGTCCTCAGCCCTTCGATCTGCGCTCCAGATTGCATCCGGAGTGCCCTCTACCGCTCGTTCCTTGATTGTTGGATCATTAGATCCAACGGCCCCACGCGCCTTGTCCATAGACTGTCGATGCACCCATATCGATTGATCAGGGCCGCTCCTTAGCGCCCTCACCCCGACCGTTGGATCGCAAGATCCAACGGTCAACACCTCATCTTCCACCTTCATACATTCCTTTCTCCCAAGATCTCCACGTCTAACCGCTCTTCTCCCCTTTCCATTTTCTCCATATCCTTAATATATCCCTCGCCCCTCTGACCATGCTCCGTCCAAGCAGCTCCTCTGGCATCCTCCTGGGCTGCATGGCTCCGCACGTCCCCCTCTCTCTCACTCCATATTCGGCTCCAAACCCAAGACCTTCACCACCTTCAACTCTACCCTCTCCCCTTAAAATATGTTGCCTCCGCCCACGCTCCGCCTTGTCCACCTTTACACGGGCCACAACCCAGCTTCTTTCCATCTCCTAGTGACAGGGGGAGGTCGGATTGACGATGTGAAGACCACCGTGGCCCCAGTGATGACCCTTGGCCATTGTAGGCCATGATCCGACTGTAATACACCAGTGAGCTACTCCAGATGGTCGTTGGAGTCCAGTGAAGACCCAAGCCCTCCTTGGAGCTCAGCCGAGACCGTCCTCCTCCGCCATGATCTCCAGGTAAATATCCTCGATCCTTCCTATCATTTCCTTCGAGTTTCTACTAATTAATTAGGCACACTTTCTCTTCTTCACCTTTGATTAATTATCGCTCGTGCTTCCCCGCACTTCACTCATCCTCGTGCTACACTTCATCCAACCTCTGAATCCTCCACAACCCCAAGTGGCCTTGCCCATGTCCTCTTTGCCTCGTCGGAGAAGACAACCAGGGTTGCCACCCTTCTCCACCCGTATGGCCCTCCGTTCGCCTCATCCCACTCGCACGTACAACATCTGCACACTTCGGCTAGACCCTCTAATAATTGTAGGTGTTCATCTTCATTGGCTAGAGCCTCATTTGAGCTGACTTCTCAAGCTCTGCCTTCTGCGTACGGGCGTCGCTAGCCTCCTCCAGGTAGTCCAGTGTCTTCCCTGGGCTACGATGTTGGCATCCAACCTTCCAGGAGCCTCCATGGATCTTCATGACGCACAGAAGATGACGACGGAGCTCGCGCAGCTCTGACGGAGACATGTTTGTACCGCCAGCTAGCGGCTGGGAAGGATGCACCAGAACGTACATGTGTCGTTGGATGGAACCCCTCTGGTGTCCATCCAACAGTCCAGGATCATCCATGTCGATGCCTCCGAGGCTAGGAGGTTTGGGTGGTCCGAGGCAATACCCGAAGCGCCAGATCTCACCACGTGTCCCTAGCCTCCAGCCAGCCACTCGAACCTCGCACCCGAGCCCGAGACTTCGTCCGACCTAGCCTCACATGCTCTGGTCACGTGAGGGCTGGGAAAATTGCAAAGGTGCCCCATTGACTTATCTATATTGAGATAGGTCCTCCGAGCGCATGCACAGCATGCGCACCTGGGGTTATTTGCATCCGACCCCCTCCAGGTTTTAATAATTGTAATATAACCCCCGTACGTATGGGAAAATTATAGGGAAGGCCTCGCTCTTAATTTTAATTGCATTTAAGTACTTCTAGGGACTTGTTTGTGATGTTTTTCTATTTATTTTTGAAGTTTTCTTTACGTTTATGCCCCTAGACTATTTCGTGAATATCTTGAGCATGTGATCTTTATTTTAACTGATTTCAGTTTTGTTTCGAAGCTTGCTTAATTATCTATCGCTTGGCATTATTTGTTTCTTGTTTTTTTCAAACGATTAGTGAGATACTGTCCTATGTTTAAAGAATTTGAATGCCATTTTTCTGTTCATTGATTAAACTGGATGCATGATTTGAATTTGAAATTGATTACACTTGTATTTCTCAATGATTTCATCTAGACAGGGCATACGTGCATGTCTTTACACTTGCATTATGTTGCATCGTAAAAACTAAATAAAAAATGTCTTCATGTGTCTGCATTGTTTGTCCTTTTGTGTGTTGACCTATTAGTTATTAATTCATCACTCAATCTGAGTATTAGGAGTCTAAATAATCACTTAAGAGGCTTGCGTCCCTGAATTCGACCTTGGGCTTGCCCAAGTAAATAAATCCGATCGCTTGCATTTAATTAACAAACTAATCAGAGTGGTTTTTTATCAATTCGACTTTACACGACTGCAACGATACTTGAATGTTAATTCGATATTATTAATTAGGCCACTTTGGGAACTATCAGGTCACGTGCTCCGCACGTGACCGTCACCCTCCCCTTCCATCTGTAACTATTACGGTCGCACCCTGTAACCGTCGCCGCCACCTCACGTAACGGCCCTGCCGCCTCCGTCGAATCCCCACTATCCCCAGACGTTGCTACCGCACTCTCTAATAAAGCCTCGACCATCGCCGATAGTCTGCCCCATCCACCTCTGATAGAGCTACCCCACCTTTCAGTCGCACTCCCTCCTGGTGACACCAGGGAGAGAGTGGCTGAGCAATGTGTGATCCTTGGCCTACCCTCAACCAAGTAGCAGTCGCTCATCGAAGCTGTAGAGCTCGGATCTTTTTCGTCGGATCCTTGATCGAAGATCAGAGGAGCAAAGCCCCTCCTCATCTAGGTGATCTCTCCCAGCTCCACCCGCTCTTTCGCCTCATACCTTCAGCGTCGTTCCTCCGCTCAATCCATCATCAGGTACCCTCTTCACATCTTATCCATTTTCTTCTTCATCGTTCATCTTTGTTGTACCTCCATCCTCATCACCGTCTTTCTCCTTTAATTGTCGTCAACCCTCAAACCCTTCCGCTTATCCTCCTACCTTCCATACCCCATCCATCTCCGACCTTGCTAAGGCAAGAACTAAAGCTCCAGGCCCCATGCTTCAACAGAGCTCCCCATATCCCCCTTCCTCTGCATCGTCGTGGGCTAACCATGCAGGATAACCCACATCAGAAGCTCCTTCTCAATCACCCAACCACGCTTCATCGCCCTCGACTACATCTCCTCTAGCTTGACCGCAACACCTCCGTCATCGACTGATAAGCGTTAAAATCAGATCGCGGCTTTTTTTAGAGAAGAATGTTGTCGATGTAGAAAAAGCCGCGAAACAGATCTTAACTCGAATCAAACAAATTCAATTTTCGGAAGAAAACCTACACTATTTTTTTATCCAGGTAAGTGTGCTTGGGTCGAACTCAAGGAGGCAGAATAGAAGACTTTGATTTTTTTGGAGAATATTTTTGCAATTTTATTTTATCTCTTCTTAGAGTGATCAGAGGAAAGAAACACTTTTTATTTTTTTATTTTTATTTTTAATTTTTTTATTTGATTTTAATATTTTCCAATTTTTATTTAATTTTCAAAAAGGATATTTTTCAAAAGATTTATTTATTAAGTAATAGGTAAATATAGGTAGGTGATACAATATAGTAAGTGGACGGCCGAGCAACGAGCTCGAACTAGACACAAAAACAAAACAAAACGAAGGCGGTTTTCGAAGAATGAAAACACGAAGAAAACACGAGAAAAAGACACAAAAAGTCAATGAAAGCTTGCGGATGTAGTTGCGTAACTATCCCAAGAAAATCTCTGAAAAATAAGGTCGAAAATAGGTCCAAATATCCCCTACAGCCCAGGGGTGTAAGCGTATGAAAAACTACTAAAAAGTTCTGCAGTTAGGTCCTTTACAGGGATTGAAATGAAAAAGAAATAAAGGTTTTTACATTTAGGTCCCTGTAGAGGGACCTAAATGTAATATCTGGAAACTTGAGGAGCGGGTTGGAATTACTGGAAGTTCGCTGGGTTGATGTTGCAAAAGTTCCACCGCTTCGGCTTTGACGGCTAGGATTAGAACGTTTAGGCGTTGATCCGACGTCTCCGCGCGAGCCACGTGTCGCACAACTGTGCTTCGGCTGTTCTTGAAGTTGTTCTTGGGCGGTTAGAAGTCTGGCGATGAGGGCTTCTTCTCCAAATTCTATCGAGCTATCGACGACGAACTGAAGCCTCTAGCAGGGCCAGAGGGGTGGCTCCTCCACCCCTCGAGCTCCCCCGCGGTGGTTGGTGGTCGGAGACGACTCCGAGCGGCGGTGAAAGGGCGATGAAGTTGGCGGTCTCGATGAACCTGGAGGTTGATGAAGATTGTTGCGCCCTTTTCGAACGCGATTCCTTTGAGGATTGAGGCTTCCAGAGCTTTGAAGTTGCTCCTGGTTGAAGATGGACCTGCAAATGAGAGATTTATTCGCTCGATTCACGAAGAATCGGCTCAAGGGTGATAGATTTACAAGTTCAAAACATGTACTTTCCAGAGTTATTGGTAATGGCGTGAAAATTGTGATAGAATGAAGGCGCGATTCGAAGCGAGTTTGAAATGATTGGAAAGGGATTTCGATTGGGCGTCTAAGTATGATGATTAAGCGTCCTAATGACAACTTAATCTCACTAATGGCTACACGCAAATCGATGAATAAATTCGAAGAAAAATGGATGAATAGGTATGGGGAAGTCAAGGTATATTACCTGGAAGAAGCGCTCGACGGACGACCTTGGTCGGAGCGAAACGTGACGATGTGCGGCGATGCAAGGCTGAAGATAGCCTTGGAACCTCCTCCGATGACTCCTCCTCCACGCGAGCTCGCTGGACCGGAGCTGTCACCTCCACGTCGGGCAGAGCGAGGCTTGGAAAGATGGGGGTCGGGCAGCTGGAGCTTGAGCTACAGGTTGTTGGAGAGTTAGTTGGCAATGGCGGATCTTTGGGGGGTTTTATAGATAGATTTTGTGCTCTGCAAGTCGGATCGAATGGTAGGCGAGATTGGTGGTTGTTAGAAGATTGAAATCGACAGATTAGATCGGTCGGAAGGGTTAAGATGTGTGCGGAATAATTAGGTGAAAGTCGCCGGTTTGAACAGACTACTAACAGCGCTTTTTGGAGAAGATGATCCAGGTGCTAACAAGTGTCAGCACCTGGTTGGCCCAGATATTGAATTTACTTGTAAATTCATTATTAAATACTAAATAAGGTTATTTTAAATAGGTATAAATACAATAAATGTAAATAATTAAATAATCTTAATTATGGAATACATATTTTTTATAAATAATAAATATTATTTGAAATATAAATATTACATTAATACATATGTATATATAAATAGGTCTTGGATTTTAAATTTAATAAATAAATACTTAAAGATTAATTTTATATTTTCTTAATTATTAGAACAATAAATAAGACTTGTGTGAATTTTTATGGATTTTAATAAATTAATTTACATATATTAATAAATAAGGATATAAGTTAGCTAGTTCATTTTTACCTATATTTTTAGGTTTTTGATTTTATTAAAATAATAAATAAGCTCCAAAAATTATGAAATACAAGATCACAAAAATATTTAGAAATTATAAAATTATGAAAATTGTAAATAATGTATGTTATATAAAATAAATAGCTCAGAAACCCCGTTGTCCTTTTGTCCCAAAACCGACTTTTTGCAAACGGACTCCGAATTTGATGAAACTACCTTTATTAATTAGAGAATATTATTTTATGAACGTTAAATATGCGTAGAGTGAAATTGGAGTTCGTATGAGGAAGTTATGATGTTCAAAAATTGAGATTTTGACAATTTACAAGTAGGATTTCTTTGCATATATACATGGTAATATTTTCAACTTATGTTTATATTTTTATATACATTTTTAGTGATAATTAGAAAAAGAGTTTGGTGAAAAATATGTACATATGAATTAATTAAAAATCTTTGAAATTTATATTTATTTTATAAATAGTAGAAGGTATATGGAGTGTGTATTAATTTATTTTTAGGGTTTTTCTTTCCTTATCTCCCCCTACTTTTTTGGTTTGTCGACCAATCCATGCTGACTTTGTCTCGAGGGTTAGGCTATAAATATACCTTACAGTTATATTTATATTTTAAGTCATATTGTACATATATACATATATTCAATATGCCTTTTGTTCTTTTTCTTGTTCTTTATTTATTTACATGATTTTGATGGTTAAAAGTGACTTTTTATTCATGAATGAGGATTTATTAAAAGATGGAAATTAATGAGTATTTACATGCATTTGTTAAGGGTTTTAAGATAAAATGCGACAGAAAAGTTAATGAATCATGGATTCATCATCGACCTCCTCCTCGCCTTCGCCACCAGTCGTTCGAGCTCCTCTCAGCCTCATGATGAATCCACATTTCATCATCTTTATTATATCATTTTGGCACCAAAAACCCTAGCAAATGCCTGTAAATATCATTAATATCATCATCTTAGCATTCATGCATGTGCATCTAAATAGTGTATAAAATACTGTAATTAAAGCCAAAATTATAGAATAAATAAAGAAAAGAAAAGGAATAAAATATTGTAAATATTTTATGACCCGAAAACCTGAAACTTAGGCATCTTGATGAATAGGTCGACAAGGAATAAAGTAGGGGGAGATAAGGGCCAAAATACAGATAAAATACATCTACATTCTATTCATTCTTTATTCATTTTGGGACCTATTTTTGGTTCCACTTTTTATACACCAAATAAAGAAACTTTGTACATGAAAGTTGTAGATAATTTAATAAAGAAAAATACAAAATTGATTTCATAGAAAAATAATGTACAGATAAAAAGTTATGGTCTGAATAAGAATCCAAAATCCCAACTTCCCAGACCCGTATCTCACAACTGACAACTCCAAATGCAGCATACTCACCTTTAATTATATATAGAAGAAAATAAGCTAATTAATGGTGGTGGTTTCGCATTTGGCGGAGCTACGGTTTTAAAGTTGAGTTTTGGACCCACATTGTATACTTGTACAGATTAAAATATTCAATTTATTATTTATTCATTATTTTTATATATTTTTATATTTTTATAATTATGTAAATATTACTTATATTATATATGTATATTAAATTAGAATAAAAACCAAAATAAAACTTAAAATAAAATACATACATATTTGATACATAGGTATTATACATGTACAACATACTCTTATAATTTATTAATTATACAAAATAAATCATAAAAATAAAACAAAAATATATTTAAGTGTATAAAAATACTTTATAATATATAAAATAATAAAAAAATAAATAAAATTAAATGTACAAAATAAAAGTCAAATACTAAAATATATAGATATATATACCTATAAAGGGCATAAATGCAAACTTGTAAAAATACATTTCATAAAAATAAATAAAAATCATAATAAAATAATTTATAAAAAAATAAACATTTTTTATTTTTAATTAAAAATCAATAAAGTAACTATCTATTTTTTATAGATTTTTGAAGTATTTTTCCTGCAGATTTTCCTGGTTGGTCCACGTGGACCAACCAGGTGGCTAGAAAGTTGACCCACTGGTCAACTTCCTGGCCTTCTCCTGCAGCGTGTCAGAATGACTTTTTCCTCGTTTTTGACGAATTTTGGAGGCCACGTCGTGTATCCTTTCACGACGACGCCTTCTGCACTTTTTCTCCCTGATGTTTGACCTTGCACGCCCAAAGGTTTGCTCGGGGAATGGATCATCAAGACGCTCCTGGTGTCTCGATCTTTGGGCCTCGACCACCATCCTTCAAAAGACCCCCCTCTTCTTCCTTGTCCCTTGAACCGCCTTCGGCTAGGGCCAACAACCTCCGAGCTTCGCCGTTGGGTCCCTGGTGACAGTAGGTCGACTCCCGACCCGTTGAGGTGCAAATCAGGCCCTCCTAGGTGCGTTCCAACCTCCATCTCCGGCGGCCTAGGCACCGTGAGGTTCATCTCGAGCTCTTTGCTCTGAGGTATGTTTTCTTTCGTTCTTTTGTTTGCTTTGGTTTTCTGGTAGTCTTAGCTCCGACTTACCGCACTCCATTGTGCCTCTCTCCCATCAAATCGTCCCATTCACCATCGCCGTCCACCTCACTGGAGCTAGCTCCGGTGAGCTTCTCCCTCTCGCACTACACCGCCTATCATTGCTAGGTGAGGCGAGGCATTTTTCCCTCGCCTCCCTTAACTCGTTCTTGCATGTCATTGCGGCATACAGGACATCTGGAGGTGATTTTGCTTCTCGTCGGACCTTCTTGGAGCCCTCCTCGACTTCGACGTCGTAGGCGCACTCCAAGGGTCATCGGGGACTTTTGAAGCCTTCAATCATCAGAGGGCACCTGCAGGAGGAGATCTGGCATTTTTGAGCATCAAAGGACGTCAGAGTGGACCGTTGCAGCGGGAGGAAGCTCGCCCCGGCGGTGTTTCTTCCCCGTTCGTCGGCAGCCCCTCCCTGTCGTCGGATTAGACGCGACAGCCCAGGAGTACAGCACCCGTCCGATCTCGCCTCCCTCCAGTCGTTAGATCGCGGGCCAGGATCTAATCCTGGCCGTTATAATCGAAGGGGTATCGGGCCACGAATCGCTGCCACGTGTCAAGCCACTCTCATCTGCCGTCCGTGCCCGCCTAAGTTGGGTATTTTGCGCCATAAACCCAACGTGTTTTTGTATTTATTAATTAGAACCAAAACTTTCCTCTGCCGTTAATTAGTTTTGTAATATTTATAACTATTTCCCCCGTACTTTTGAGATTTGCCCGTTAGCCCTCCCCAGGCGCGTGCATTGCACGCGCGTGGGGGAACATTTTGCATAATAGCCCCCGCGGGTCTAGTAATTGGCATTTGGTCCAGAACACATTTCACTTAGTTATAATTTTGTGTGAAAATTGCAGAAGAGTCCCTGGGATTTTGCCTATTTACGTAAATGCCCCTGCCAATCTTGATATTTTGCTTGCTTGATATAATTAATTAGGCACCATTTTAATCCCAAAAATTCTCAAATTTTGAACTTAAGCTCCTGCTAACTTGTACTTGGTCGCCATATTTTTAGTTTTTGGATTTATTTTATTTTTATATTTATTAAAAATCAAAAACATGCTTTTTATTCACTGTCTAGCTTAAAAAATACAAAATAAAATATCAAAATACCTTGAAAAAGTCCAAAAAAATCACAAAAATAGTAAAAAATTATAAAAATCTCAAAAACATTTTATTTCTGAATTTTTGGTTATTTTTGCACATTTTATTAAATACTTTATCTTGTCTTTTATTACATTGTTTTTAAATTCCAATATTAAAAAAATTATATATAAAAATATAAAATTATAAAAAATTGAAAAAAAAATAAAAATCAAAATACAAAATTAAAAATTAAAAAAATATAATAAAAAATTAAAAATTAAAAACCCACAAAAATTCCTTTGATTGCTTGCTTAGTGTAGACATCACACACATTCACTTGTGCACACTTGTTTGAATTACCCTGTTTGCTCCCTGTGTTCAAACTCTCTGCATACTTGCCCTTTACATCATTTGTGCAGAGTTAAAAATAAATTTTAACTCCACATTATTTCTAATTTATTGATCTTTAGTGTGGGTTAATTGTTGATAAAATACATGATTTTGTGTGGTCAAACACCGACTGTTGACTCGCCTTGTGAGTCAATACAACCGCATTCAATTCTGCGTTTATCACCTCACCACAACCATATTCGCTCCACCAGCTATTTGCGTCGATCGTACTCTGTCACACCACCGATCACAGGTGTTTCATGCACCCCCACCCACCGTTGCACCTACAGCTGCAACAGAGCTCGACGCCCCCGTCGTCATTGCACCTCCACCCCTTGTGCATCCTCTTCCAACCACCATTAGATCGGGGCCAAGGCCTGGATCTAACATCCCTCATTGCTATTTTATTTTAAATTTACAAATGTTTTCCACGTGGCCAGCCCCCATTGGTCCACGGGGGATGTTGACCGCCCGGTCAACTCCCCCCTGTGGACCACTTCCCACGGGTTTAAGATGCCCGACCCGACTTCTCCTTATTTTGGCGTCTAAACCCGACCACCTCGCACCTAAACCCAAGGTCCTAATCATTCTCCTATGATCCGGGAACCGCGCGATCTTCAGCCTAGGGATCCGTGCTCCATCGAGCCGGACCCGAGCCATTCTTCCCGGACCTTCCACCGCATAAAAGCCGAGCTCCACCTCCATTTTCCAGATCTTTGGCTCCCCACCTTGCAGTCTTGTGACCTCCACTGCCTTCCCTGAGGTGACAGCTCTCCGTAGGCGGTGTTGAAGAGAGGTGTAGGTGACCGGACCTTAGATCCGGCGAGCTAGCACCGCCGTGCTCCGTTTGAAGCAGGAGCTCGAGCCTCGGGCCACGACGACCCGCGAGGCAAGGACCAGAGCACCAGCAGCTCATTCCCAGTCGACTCGACCACCTAGGTAGCCCTATTTCCTTTTCCTGTTCTTTAATTTTTAGTTTCGCCCAAATCTCGCCGTCGCCGACCATCATCGATTCCGGCCACCCCCACCTTCCATTAGATCATCGGATCGCACCATCACACTCGCCTTCTTCCCGCGCACGTTCTACGCCCCTCCATTCGACCCAGTTCGCACAGGAGCTGGGGATTCGAGCTCCACCGTCTACCCCTCGTCGGAGCTCGACCGCCCTGCCTCACCGACCACTGTCACCCCTCCTAACGGGGTCGAGGCAATTTGCCCTCGACACGCGAGTTTGCTGGTGCACTTTGCAGGGACATCCGAGCCCATCTGAGGGCTTGGACCATCTGGTCCAGCAGCTTCGCCTCCGCCGGACTCTCCAGAGCTCCTCGGAGCTCCATTGAGTCATCGGAGGTCACCATTGGATGCGGAAGGCCACAGCGGTTCATCTCCGATCATCAGGGCCTCGCGAGAAGGCCGGGAGCGCGCGCAGCAGGCCGGCGAAGGTCGCCGGCCATCAGTTCTTCCTCGACCTCCAGATACTGTCGGATCCCCTTCGACCTCTAGTTCGCATCTCAGCCGTTCATCTGAGGAGCCACCATCAGCGTCAGATCCTTGGAGGAGCGATCCACACCATTCGTTCGCCGAGGTTTAGCCACAGCGCCTCTCCACCGTTTGATCTCCCACGTGGCGACGCCTTGGCCGTTCGATCAGCATCGAAGACCCAGCGTTGGGCGCCACTCCTTCCCAGCCCTCGATCAGCACACGTAGCGCCCATCCGATGGCCTACTTAATAAAGGGTAATTTATCCCTTAGGCCCTTAGCTTTAGTTTAGTTTCGTTCAGTCCTGTAAATATTTTTAGCATTTTATTTACGTTGGTACTTTTGCACTTTGGACCCTGTCTTGTTTTCTTATTGCATGTATGCCCCTGTGTGTAGTGTGTCACGTGCTTCGACACGTGTTCTTTTGGGCTATTTGCATGTTCAGCTCTGTAGTTCTGGATTGTTAATGAATGACTGAAACTTTTTAGATAATTGCAATTATACCCCTGTGCGTGGTTTATTTGTGCATGTGCGTTTATTTGTGGGTAATTTACAGTAAGGACCTCGGACTTTTGGTACCTGTTACCAATTAGTCCCAGATTCTTATTTTGTTTGCAAATAGGTCCCTGAGTGCCCCAGATACGCGCTTCGTGCGTGACTTCTTGGGATTTTTACACCGGACCCCCTGGAGCTTCTACTATTTGCAATTAGGTCCCTGTGCACTGTACCTAGGTTTTTATTTTTAATAAAATAGCAAATTTACTCCGACTTCAATGAAAATTGGACACATGGTTCCTGCCATGTTGTAAAATTTTCTAGAATTTTTGGGGACATTTTTGGTTTTATTTGATATTTTAAAAATTAAAAAACAGCCTATTTCTTTACTGTCTGATTTAAAAATTCACAAAAAATATCTAAACTCATCTAAAAATTACAAAAAAATTAGCTATTGTGTCTTTTGCCTTGCTTGATTTTCTGACCAAATTTGGTCATTTTTCATTATATAAAACTCATAAAATTGTAAAACACTAAAAACCTCATAAAAATTCTAATAATTAATTTAAAAATCCAAAAATAATAATTTCATTGCCTAAATTTTCCTTGTTTCTTCTTCTATGCAGGAAAATTACCTCCAAGCTTTTTAGGGATTTTTAGATATTTTATCTAAGTCCCTCAAGCTCGGCTGGACATTGTTGATGTTTTCTTGCATTGTTTTATTTTTAGAAAATTAAATAAAAATCAGAAAAATACCAAAAATTGACTAAAAACAGTAAAAATCATAAAATACACAAAAACATTTTTATTTGAATTTTTGATTGATTTTTGATGCATTAAATAATTGTTTTAAGTTGGCTTGTTTCTTTGTTTTCTTTATTTTCTTAATTAATTAAAAACCCAAAAAATTGAAAACAATTAAAAATCCACCAAAAATACATTTCTTTTATTTTATTTCTTTTTGAGACTACTTCGTAGGCCGCAAGGCCATCACGTGCTCCCTGAGTCCGACCCTGGTCGCTATACCAGGTTAATATAATAGGAGGACCGCTACTTGATTTTGATTGATTTTATTCGATTTTGGTGGTCTCTTTTTCTTGATTGATCACCTGAGTGATTGAGGTCGCAACGACCGCTTTAGATACACTTGATTTACCTCGCTCGCTCGGTTTTGTGGTCATCAGAATGGCACCGTTGCCGGGGAGCACGGCTTAGTAGTTTTTCCTTTTCATTTTCTTTTCTTTTTCGCGGCTTTCCGCGGCTCTTTCAGAGTCCGCGGCTTTTCGCGGCTTTTTATTTTTCACTTATTTTTGTTTTATTTTCTGTTTCTTTTTCTTTTTCTTTTATTTTTATTTGTGCTTGTTTTTTTTACTTGTCATTTTGCACATATACCCTTGATTGTTTTTCTTCTTTATATTTGCTTATTATTGTTGGTTTGTGACACTCTGACTCTTTCTTGCGAGGCCCGAGGATCGAGGCGGCAGCTTTCGAGAAGCCGGCACAACCGCGAGACTTGGAGGTGGCTCCCTTCTGCATGGAGCCGCAGGAGAGCGTGAGAGAGAGACTGAGTGGGCGAGGATTAGTTTAGTTTTTTATTTCTGTCATTAGAACTGTTGTAATAATACAAGGACACTTGATGGACTTGGACTTGCTTAGCGGGTCTGTTTCGCCGAGCACCGGTATGCTCGGGGGACCCTTAGGATTTTTCGCGGCTTTTCGCGGTTTTGTTTTTCTTCGCTGCCTTTTACGTTTTACGCGGTTTTTCCTCGAGCCCTTAGATTTAGGATTTTCTGCTTGATTGTGCCGTAATTAGTAGGATCCCCACAATTAATTGATTGCATGTTCCTATAGAGCGTTAATTGGACCTACTAATAAATCATTAATAAAAATAACTGACTCACTCCCTTCGTAGCCTACGTACCGTAGCCTGCCCTGCCAAGCGCTGCTCCTGAACCCGATGTGTCGGGAGGAGGAGGGGTAGACCGAAACCGGACCCTTTGGCTTGAAGGATCGGTGACAAGTTAGACGGTTCTTCACGTAGAAATTTTCTGCTTAGGACTCGGTTTTCACCGCTACACCATAGGTAGTTTCTTTCAGTCTTTCAATTCTGCGCGGATCACTTTGCATGTAGAGTGCTGGAGACAGGTACGCATTTCTAGCTTTGCATGCATCATTGATTTCTTCGCGCATCGGCTTTTTCATCTTCTCCCTCTGTTTTTGACCTAATAATCAGGAGAATCGAAAAATTCGTTAGGCCTTTTGTTTTTATTGAAATATATTAAAAAGAAAAAACCATAAAATTGGGACTGTTTAAGCTATTGACCCTAAAAGACACCTGATCAAAAAAACTTGTCTTGGGGAGAGCAACCCCCTCATTATTTGGTTTGCTTGTGCGAGAGAGTGACCCGTACACTATGTAGAGCCTGCCGGTACCTTCCTCGACTGATTACCGACTCTTTAGTGCGGGACAGTCGGTTGGGGTAGTAGTGGGTATCCCAACAGGTCACGTAATCGCTCTGATATTCTGTTTGTTCACCATAATAAAATAGACAAGATAATTTGATCGAGTCTTTACGGTCTTCAGCTCGCATTGCGTTGGTGAACAGAGGGGTTTGTTTTCTGATCATAGTTTCTCCAGATCTCATCCGCCTTACTCGCTACATCACGATGATGGGTAGACGATCTCTTAGGCAGCCTCTGGCTGCACCGCTTTCGGGCACGTCTACCCGTTCATCTAGGTTGGCTCGCGAGAGCCGAGACTAGCTCTCCGAGCTCGAGTATGATTCCACCCTGTTCCCCCTCGACCCCCGTTCTTTCAGTTCTGAGAGACCAGTGCCAGAGGAGAGATTAGCAGATTTATCGGCACCTGAGTTTGGGTCATTTGATTTTGCAGACACCATGGTCGGCAGTTCAGAGGATCGCTCCCGAGGTCCACAGGCTGAGCACTTTGTGTTGGACCAGGGTGCAATCAACTCCACCCTGATCGCCTCCCTCGAGATAGTTCAGCAGCAGTTGAGGGATCATGGAGCTTTCATGCTAGATATGAGGAGAGAGATGGAGCAGATGAGAGCAGAGAGAGAGCAGAGGCGAGATGGGCCGAGGATCCCGGATGATGCAGCAGCAGCAGCCGCCGCAGGAGCAGGAGAGCCACCGAGATCGATGCGGGAGTTGCACAACCCCGGATCGACACTGATGCATCATTGGGTAGTCCTTCCAGCGATCGTGGGGGACTTCAAGTTCCCCCCGAACACCTTGCAGCTTCTCCCCCGTTTCCACGGACTTGCTACTGAGGAGCCCCATCTTCACCTCCAGGAGTTCCTTATGATCTACAGCACTGTCCACGACCGTCAGGTGGACCAGGACACGATTCGGATGATTGCCTTCCCCTTTTCCTTGGCAGATAGAGCAACCACCTGGATGAAGCATTTGGGAAGTTTTTCTACACTTGGGAGCAGCTCCGCACCGAGTACTTACACAAGTACTATCCACTCGGGCGGACCAATGCCGCGAGAGCCCTTATTAGCAACTTCTCCATGCTCCCCAACGAGCAGTTCCATGAGGCATGGGAGAGGTTCTGAGAGCTTACTGATCGATGCCCGCACCACGACATTTCCAAGCCCAACCTTGTGCAGAGCTTCTTTAGCGGGCTGACACCAGAGCTCCAGGGCTTGGTGAACGCTTCATGTGGTGGGTCTTACTTCGCCAAGGATCACGACCAGGTCTGGGCCATCTACGAGGAGATGGCCAAGAACTACATGGTGATGTCTCAGACCAGGTTGTATACTCAAGGCAGACCCCAGCAGCAGCCAGGACCCGTGCAGTACCAGAGGATAGTACGGGTCAACGTCGGTCCTTCCAGTTCATCCGCAGTAGCAGCAGCACAGGCAGAGTCATCAGCTGCAGACATGGGGATTATCCGCGAGAAGTTGGATCGGATGGAGCTGATAGAGAAGAAGCAGTGCCAGGGCATCACTCAGATGGAGCAGATGGCACAGACGCTAAGCGACATGAAGACCCAGCTCATGTGTCTCCAGGAGGCACAGACGGCTTCCCAGCCCTGTCTTCAATCGCGAGGCGATCACGGCAGTAGCAGCAGCTCGTCCCAGCGCTCCAGCTCACACCAGACGGCTAGACAGGTTCACCTTGTACAGGCGGAGCCGTACCAGCAGCCGCAGTCCACTTACCAGTCACCACCGTCTCCTGACTTGCAGATGGTGGTATACCATCATGATCAGCCTCTGGCAGTACTCCCGCCAGCCCAGTACGATGCAGAGCCGTTGATGGATGTCAACGGGATTTGGTATGACCGCCCTCAGCCTGAAATCCGACGAGACCATCCCGGATTCAGGTGGGGGAACGGAGGTACCCAGCCCCAGCAGCAGCCATCTGGTCAGGGAGGCCAGTACAGCCAGTAGAGAGATCACCAGCCGCAGCAGCAGCCCCCAGTGTACCCACCACCACAGCAGCAGCAGTCTTCCTATGGTCCTCGTCCCTATCAGCAGGGACAGTCTTGGAGGCGTGAGCATCCTCATGAGCAGCAGCATCCACCACACCCATACCCCTCTCAGCAGCACCAGTTCCAGCAGCCTCATTACCAGAGAGGCTACCTGTCAGGCTCTCATGGCCCACCTTACGAGAGCCTCACCTTGGACGATATAGCCTGCCTCCTCACAGACCAGCAGGCTACCTTCAGACGGGAGATGGACGAGTTCCGCCCGGAGATGCGGGACATAGTGAGAGGGAAGGCCGCCATCCCTGCCCAGATCGAGCCGAACCCCAACAGCCTGAAGCGGAAATCTGAGCAGGTAGCCTACACTGAGTATGCCACTCCTAGTGATCCATTTGATGATATGTCTGCAGACCTTTTTGATGCTGATTTTGTCACACTTAGGAGCGGTAGGATGCCAGCAGGTGGCGCCTCGTCTGAGCGACGTCATGAGGATACACCTAGAGCGCCAGATGAGGAGGAGGAGAGCGGTACTGAGGCCGCTCGAGATGATGACGGTGGTACTGATGCCACCAAGGATGCTGACTCCACAGGCGGTGCTGAGGCCGCCATTTCACCAGTTCGAGGAGGTGGTACTGATGCCACCTGGGATGCCGAGCCAGAGCGCGGTACTGAGGCTGCGAGACGTCCAGTTGATCCAGCTACTGGTGGTACTGAGGCCACCGGAGTTCATGTAGAGAGATCTGTTGTTTTTCCTTCACCTGATGTATCTCGGAACCATGTTGTGAATAAAGGAAAAGGTTTGGTTTTTTTCTGGTCCCACTGTGGTGCTTGATGTATGTGCGGATCCGGCCGTCGAGCCGTCTAGACCTTTTCCTAGTCCTTCATCTGAGAAGGACCCAGTGATCCCCTTCCCTAGAGCCCTTCAGATGGGGAAGGGGAAGAAAAAAGAAAATCCTAAAAAGAGATATCAGGAAGAGTTCAGCCAGCAGATGATAGATCGTTTCCATATCCAGCTGACTCTTCAGGAGGCTTTGCAGCACATCCCCCTTCTTCAGCGTTCGTTGAGAGACAGGACTACAGTCAGGAGGAAGAGGAGGAACCACCACTCAGAGATCCATGTGCTGACCAAAGCCACGTGCTTCGCGATTCAGAACCGTCTGCCGGCCAAGAGGCCAGATTCAGGAGCCCCATATGTCAGGTGTCACATTAGAGAGCAGAGGTTTGACCGGACTCTATTAGATAGCGGATCGTCTATCAACCTCCTTCCGGCAGTCCTTCTCGACCGCTTCGAGTTGGGCACTCTTAGACAGAGCAGGACAGTCCTTCAGTTTGCTGATCGATCTGTCAAGAGGCCGAAGGGGTTGTTGCGAGACGTTGTCGTCACTATTCAGGGCCTGCAATTCCCCGTGGACTTTGTAGTGTTGGACATGGAGATCCCTGATTCAGTGACCGATACCCCCATCATTCTCGATCGTCCGTTTTTTGCCACAGCCAAGGCGGTGACTGACCATGATAGCGAGAAGGTATACTTTCGCGTCGAGGGCGAAAGTGTACAAATAGAGACGGTCGAGGACAGCCGAGCCAGAGAGAGATCATGCTCATAGACGACTTCAGACACAGAGCAGCTGACAGAGGCCGGGCTAGACATCCACCAGGACTGTGATTTTGTGATCACAGACGATGAGGCAGTATGGGCAGACCCAGCAGCACAGGCCATCCTCTCATTTTCAGACACCGCTGACGCAGAGATGACAACAGAGGAGAGCTTGGAGAGCACATTCCTGGTTCAGGATACTTCAGTGGCAGCAGAGCAGGTTCTTGACCGTGACATGGATTTTTGTGATGATGGTGGTGCTGATGCCACCCTGTGTGATGCAGATCCCTCAGATTCAGAGTCTGATTGGGCATATTGCGAGGATTATATGCCAGACATGAGTCTTACTGAGCCTACAGTTGAGGAGGAGGTAGATGCCGAGCAGATCAGAGACAGTTCAGTTGAGCAGCCTTCTTCAGATCCAGTTTGCGAGAGTATGTTCTAATTCTCCCAGGCAGATTTGGCAGCGTACACGCGGCTTCTTTCGAATCCAGATTTGCCAGCACCCAGCTGTCCAGAGCTGAAGCCGCTCCCTACTTCGCTGAAGTATCGATGCCTTGCGGGTAAGCTTGAGATGTACCCAGTCATCATCTCCGCCGATCTGACTGGAGAGCAAGAATCCCGTTTGATGGGGGTTCTTGAAAAGAACCGCAAGGCAATCGGATGGAGCGTAGCAGATCTCCAGGGGATTAGTCTGGCCTTGTGCTCCCACCATATCTATCTCGAGGATGGGGCAAAGCCGTCGCGTGAGTTCCAGCGGCGGCTGAACCCCAATTTGAGAGAGGTTGTCATGAAGGAAATTTCGAAATGGTGGAGCGTCGATTTTATCTATCCCATCTCCGACTCCAAGTGGGTCAGCCCCTTGCATGTGGTGCCCAAGAAGACAGGCATCACGACTGTGATCAGTGAGTCGGGAGAGGAGTTTGCTACACGAGTACCCACTTCTTGGCGGGTCTGCGTTGACTACAGGAGACTCAACCAGGCCACCAAGAAGGATCATTTCCCCCTGCCTTTTATTGACCAGATCATTGAGAGACTGGCATGGAAGAGCCATTATTGTTTTCTGGATGGGTACTCGGGCTACAACCAGGTGTCCATCACTCCTGAGGACCAGGAGAAGACCACCTTTACCTGTCCCTTCGGTACAAACGCCTTCCGACGCATGCCATTTGGGCTATGCAATGCCCCTGCGACATTTCAGAGATGCATGCTGTCGATCTTTTCGGACATGGTAGGGGAGTGTTTGGAGGTCTTCATGGATGATTTCTCGGTTTACGGCGACGGATTCGACTCCTGTCTTGACTGCCTAGACCGAGTACTCCAGCGATGTATAGAGGTTCACTTGGTGCTATCTTGGGAGAAGAGTCACTTCATGGTGACTCAAGGGACGGTGCTTGGCCACATCATCTCCAACAGGGGAATGGAGGTTGATCCGGCCAAGGTAGATGTCATTAGAAAACTCGCACCGCCGTCCAATCTGAGACAGTTACGTCATTCTTGGGGCACATCGGTTTCTACCGACGATTCATTCATGATTTTAGCAGGATTGCCCGGCCGTTGACTGACCTCCTGACGAAAGACATCGAGTTCCTTGTCGATGACAAGTATCTTTCGTCCTTTGAGACTCTCAAGCAGTGTGTTATTGAGGCTCCTGTTCTCCAGCCGCCTGATTGGTCTCTCCCATTTGAGATCATGACGGACGCCTCCAATTTTGTCGTGGGGGCCGTGTTGGGACAGAGGAGGGATGGAGTCCCCTTTGCTATCCACTACGCTAGCCGCACATTGGATTCCACGCAGCGGAATTATAAAGTCACAGAGAAGGAGATGCTAGCCGTAGTCTTCGCCCTAGATAAGTTCAGATCTTACATCGTTGGATCTAGAGTGACCTTATACACTGATCACACCGCCATCCGATACCTCATGGCAAAGAAGGATGCCAAGGCCAGACTGACTAGATGGATCCTTCTACTCCAGGAGTTCGACATTGAGATCAAGGATAAGCCTGGAGTCAAGAATGTGGTGGCGGATCATCTCTCCCGTTTAGAGCAGCCTGAGGAGTCTGAGCATATTGATCCCATTTGTGAGACCTTCCCAGATGAGGCGATCCTTGCTATCGCCTCACTCCCGTGGTATGCCGATATTGTGAACTTTCTCGTTGCTGGGAAAGTCCCATAAGATTGGACCAGGCAGAGGCTTGAGACCTTCCTTGCGAAGGCCAAGTCCTACCACTGGGAGGATCCCATCCTTTACCACGAAGGAGGGGATAGCGTCTGGCGTAGGTGCATTCCTCAGGAGGAGCACCATAGCGTCCTCACTTACTGCCACAATCTTGAGGCAGGAGGACATCATTCTGAGAGGAGAACGGCACAGAAAGTGCTCCAATCCGGCTTGTGGTGGCCTACTCTCTTCAAGGAATCTGATGAGTTGGTGAAGAGGTGTACTGACTGTCAGAGGATGGGCACTTGTGGACAGCGTGATATGATGCCGATGCAGCCCATTCACTTCTGTGAGGTTTTTGACGCATGGGGCATCGATTTCATGGGTCCATTCCCTAAGAGTCAGGGATTTGAGTACATTCTGTTGGTCGTTGACTATGTTAGTCGTTGGGTTGAGGCTATCCCCGCCCGAGCCGCTGATGCGAGGATAGTTTGCAGATTTTTGAGGAAGCACATCATCACGCGGTTCAGGGTACCTCGAGTATTGATTTCAGATGGGGGGTCTCATTTCATCAACGACCAAGTGAAGTCCCTTGCTAGCGAGTTCGGCATAGACCATCATGTTGCTACACCTTACCATCCACAGACGAATGGTCTAGTCGAGGTATCGAACATGGAGATCAAGACTATATTGCAGAAAGTCGTCCGCCCTGACCGAAAGGATTGGTCACAGCTTTTGGACTCGGTCTTGTAGGCATATAGGATGTCTTTCAAGACACCATTGGGCACATCTCCCTTTCGCCTCGTATATGGCAAGCCGTGCCATTTGCCTGTTGAGCTGAGACACAGGTCACTTTGGGTAGTCACTGAGATACTTGTGGATCCAGATGGTGTAGGAGACCAGAGGAGGGCAGAGTTAGCAGCCCTGGAGGAGTTGAGAGATACCGCCTTCTCAAACAGCCTACATTATAAGGAGAGAGTGAAGGAGTGGCATGATTCTCACATCAGCCACAAGCATTTTGAGCCTAGACAGAGAGTATGGCTGTTTGATGCGAGGCTTCGTTTATTTCCAGGGAAGCTACAGAGCAAGTGGAAGGGACCTTATCTGGTGAGAAAGGTACACGACAACGGTAGCATTGATATATCCGAGTTGTCTTCTGAGAGTACCTTTCGAGTGAATGGCCAGCGGCTCAAGCCATTTCTAGATCATGAGCCGCGGGTCGTTGATGTTGCCCCTATTCATTTTGCGTGAGATGTGGTCCTTTGACTCACATCTATGGCATCTCACGCCTGATTTTCACTGATCTTCCGACTTGTATAGATCCAGATGTCCATATCATCACATTCTTCAGTTCCACATCCCTTCATCCATCTTTGATTATGCTATACTTAGGGTGTACTTTACCCTAAGTATAGGGGGGATGTGGGACCTTTGTCTACCCCAGTTTTTGTTGCCTATACTTAGGGATATTTTACCCTAAGTATAGGGGGGTAGACCCTGTACATTCTCCACTCGGTTCTCCCTTTGTGTACAGCCTGCTATACTTAGGATTACTTGATCCTAAGTATGGGGGGAAGAGCTGAGATCTTCTTGACTTTCTATTCATTCATTCGTCTTTGTATATAGCCTTCCTTTTCACTTTCCTATACATAGCACGAGTTATGTCTTCTTCATCGCTCTTGACTCTGAGGACATCGTTCGAGCTAAGTATAGGGGGGGTGTATATATTTCATATATACTTTAGCCATAACTCATACTTTGTGTGAGTGTGTAAATAAATAAAATGGCTAAAAACCCTAAAAATCATAAAAATTATAATTTTTCATGTACATAAACATTCTTTCATTTGCACATAAATAGCTAGTGTACAAATTATTTTTGTAAAAATGTTTTCAAAAATCTTTTGTGTAAAGATTGTGTAAATATTTTCTTATCAAAATTATGTATATAGTAAAAAATTTTTCCAAAATGTTTTTGAAAATCCAAAGTTTGCAAAAATCTTGTGTAAATGTGTGTAAATACTTTTGCAAAACTTGCACTTCATGCATCATCCATTCATGATTTCAAAACATTTTTCAAAAATTTTGCATGGTTGTAAAATTTGTGTAAATAGCATCTTTTGTACATATGCATATAGTTTTTCTGGATCATAGTTGACATTTAAACTAGCCTGGAATCAAATGGGGAAATGGAGCTTGATTAAGATCTTAATCCACCTAATTTATAAGAGGAACCTTATAGGCTTAGGTTTAAGGCTTTTCAGGTCCATGGTGACTTAATTCTTTAAGTCCACTAGGCTATGATCACATGTCATCTCAATGAGCCTAAGTAGAGCACTTAACAACAACACATGACTCATATAGACAATGGCTTTACTTGGACACCAGCACTTAGCACCGAGCTCTCTACGGATGAGGTGGTGAGGAGGCAGTCTTCCTTGACTTGGGGTAGCATATGAGGGTAGTACTTCTAGGCGGAACCTCTCTTCTTCTTTTAGTGAAGGAAGTGCGTCTCAACTTGGTCCGGTTGCCATGAGGTCTAAAGACGGGAGTTGTGGGTTGCAATAAAGCTTCAAAAGAGGGATAGTCTACTGGCTCAAGAGGAAAAACTCCTTGTATATATGCTGTACATGTATATGTTGTATAGATGCACTTGAAAAAAAATGCAAAAAGAAAATAACTCCAAAAAAGTGGTGGGTCTGAGAGAAAATGATAATCCCACCGGAGTATGTATATGGAGTGCAATAATCAAAGCTTGAGATTCATGATCCACCTTATGTAGCTTGCAGCAGGGAGACTTGGCTACACTGGTCAAGATCCCAAGGATACATGGCTATACTGGCCATGGTCCATTCTCTTCTTCCTCCTCTTCTTGAGCCGGTTGAACTTGAACTTAGAAGGGAATACCCCGCTCCTCGAGGAAAGAGTGGCCAGATTGAGGTCATAGAGTTACCTTGTTGGGGAGGGTTGTCAAGTTGCCATTTCTGAGGTGGAGAGCTTATACCTCACATTCACAGGATAAGGAAAGATTCATGGTCTTCAGGGTTTGTGTTTGATGACTTGTTCTGATCTGGAGCATTGAGGAGTCTTGATTAGAGATTAGTGGAACTTAGAGGCTGTTGAGTTTTAAGCTTAAGTCCAAATAAGGTTCCGACACATTAATAATCCAAAGATCTGATTAAGCTCCATAATTCAATTTAATGAAGGAAAGTTTAATATTCAACCTTGATCCATGTACATTCTTCTCTTTTTCTTTTTCTTTCTTCTTTTTCACTTCTTTTTCAAATAAGTGTTTGCTAAGGGACTAGCAAAGTTAAGTATAGGGGGTGATGAATACTCATTCATCACTCTTTATTCTTATATTTTAGCTACAAAAACCTTTGCAAATGCATGTAGATATTTGTAAATATACATAATTACCAAAAGCATGCATGGTGTAAAAAGTAATAATTAGCATGTTTTTGTGCAAAAATAAAAGATTAAAAAGAAAAAGAGGAAATACTTAGAATAAATATTGGGCAACCTAACCCAAGGGAGGGCTCATCATGGGCCTGACCGCATAAAAGCCAAAGTAGAGGGAGATAGGGGCTCATGTGTGTAAATAGACCTATAAATAAATAAATAAATAAATTTTCCTCTAAGAATAGAATAAAAGTGGTTTGTATATATTGTATATATTTGTAAATATAAAATCAAGATAAAAAAAGAAAAATCAAAAAGAAAATAAAAATAGAACACTTGTACATAGTCACCATGTATATAGTCCATTCACTTATATTTATTTCACCCTGTAAATAAATAAATTAAAATTCCAAAAATTTTGTAGATATTCTATTTGTTATGGTGTAAATAAATAAAATAAAAACAACAAAAACAAAAACAAAATAAAAAGAAAAAAAATTAAAAACCAAAAAGAATATTATAAATATACCTTGTATATAGATGTATATACCTATTTATTTCACTATTGTATATAAATAATAAAAATAAAATAAAAATATCATTTTATTCCTAATTTTATACTATAAATAAATAAAATATAAAATAGGAATAAAATGTATAAAAATAACAAATTAAAAATCAAAAATTAAAAAGGCATATTGTGTAAATACCTATGTATAGCATAAAGTGTACGTACCCTATTTTTATTTTGAAAAATTAATTAAAAATCACCAAAAAATAGAAAAAATTAAAATAAAATATTTCATGTTTTAAGTTTTCTTGAATTCGGCCATTTACTATTTTATTTTCAATTTACAAATGTTTTCCACGTGGCCAGCCCCCATTGGTCCACGGGGGATGTTGACCGCCCGGTCAACTACCCCTGTGGACCACTTCCCACGGGTTTAAGACGCCCGACCCGACTTCTCCTTATTTTGGCGTCTAAACCCGACCACCTCGTACCTAAACCCAGGGTCCTAATCACTCTCCTATGATCCGGGCGCCCGATCTTCAGCCTAGGGATCCGTGCTCCATCGAGCCAGACCCGAGCCATTCTTCCCGGACCTTCCACCGCATAAAGCCGAGCTCCGCCTCCATTTTCCAGATCTTTGGCTCCCCACCTTGCAGTCCCGTGACCTCCACTGCCTTCCCTGAGGTAACAGCTCTCCGTAGGCGGTGTTGAAGAGAGGTTTAGGTGACCGGACCTTAGATCCGGCGAGCTAGCGCTGTCGTGCTCCGCTTGAAGCAGGAGCTCGAGCCTCAGGCCACGATGACCCGCGAGGCAAGGACCAGAGCACTAGCAGCTCATTCCCAGTCGACTCGACCACCTAGGTAGCCCTATTTCCTTTTCCTGTTCTTTAGTTTTTAGTTTCGCCCAAATCTCGCCGTCGCCGACCATCATCGATTCCGGCCACCCCCACCTTCCATTCGATCATCGGACCGCACCATCACACTCGCCTTCTTCCCGCGCATGTTCTACGCCCCTCCATTCGACCCAGCTCGCACAGGAGCTGGGGATTCGAGCTCCACCGTCTACCCCTGGCCGGAGCTCGACCGCCCCGCCTCACCGACCACCGTCACCCCTTCTAACGGGGTCGAGGCAATTTGCCCTCGACCCACGAGTTTGCTGGTGCACTTTGCAGGGACATCCGAGCCCATCTGAGGGCTTGGACCATCTGGTCCAGCAGCTTCGCCTCCGTTGGACTCTCCAGAGCTCCTCGGAGCTCCATTGAGTCATCGGAGGTCACCATTGGACGCGGAAGGCCACAACGGTTCATCTCCGATCATCAGGGCCTCGCGAGAAGGCCGGGAGCGCGTGTAAGTTCTTCCTCGACCTCCAGATACCGTCGGATCCCCTTCGACCTCCAGTTCGCATCTCAATCGTTCATCTGAGGAGCCATCATCAGCGTCAGATCCTTGGAGGAGCGATCCGCACCGTTCATTCGCCGAGGTTTAGCCACAGCGCCTCTCCACCGTTTGATCTCCCACGTGGCGACGCCTTGGCCGTTCGATCAGCATCGAAGACCCAGCGTTGGGCGCCACTCCTTCCCAGCCGTCGATCAGCACACGTGGCGCCCATCCGACGGCCTACTTAATAAAGGGTAATTTATCCCTTAGGCCCTTAGCTTTAGTTTAGTTTCGTTTCAGTCCTGTAAATATTTTTAGCATTTTATTTACGTTGGTGCTTTTGCACTTTGGACCCTGTCTTGTTTTCTTATTGCATGTATGCCCCTGTGTGTAGTGTGTCACGTGCTTCGACACGTGTGCTTTTGGGCTATTTGCATGTTTAGCTCTGTAGTTCTGGATTGTTAATGAATGATTGAATCTTTTTAGATAATTGCAATTATACCCCTGTGCGTGGTATATTTATGCATGTGCGTTTATTTGTGGGTAATTTACAATAAGGACCTCGGACTTTTGGTACCTATTACCAATTAGTCCCAGAACCTTATTTTGTTTGCAAATAGGTCCCTGAGTGCCCCAGACACGTGCTTCGCGCGTGACTTCTTGGGATTTTTGCACCGGACCCCCTGGAGCTTCTACTATTTGCAATTAGGTCCCTGTGCACTGTACCTAGGTTTTTATTTTTAGTAAAAAGGCAAATTTACTCCGAATTCAAAGAAAATTGGACACATGGCTCCTGCCATGTTGTAAAATTTTCTAGAATTTTTGGGGATATTTTTTGTTTTATTTGATATTTTTAAAAATTCAAAAACAGCCTATTTCTTTACTGTCTGATTTAAAAATTCACAAAAAAATATTAAAACTCATCTAAAAATTACAAAAAAAATTAGCTACTGTGTCTTTTGCCTTGCTTGATTTTCTGACCAAATTTGGTCATTTTTCATTATATAAAACTCATAAAATTGTAAAACACTAAAAGCCTCATAAAAATTCTAATAATTAATTTAAAAATCCAAAAACAATAATTTCAGTGCCTAAATTTTCCTTGTTTCTTCTTCTATACAGGAAAATTACCTCCAAGCTTTTTAGGGATTTTTAGATATTTTATCTAAGTCCCTCAAGCTCGGCTGGACATTATTGTTGTTTTCTTGCATTATTTTTTTTAGAAAATTAAATAAAAATCAGAAAATACCAAAAATTGACTAAAAACAGTAAAAATCATAAAATACACAAAAACATTTTTATTTGAATTTTTGATTGATTTTTGATGAATAATTGTTTGAAGTTGGCTTGTTTCTTTGTTTTCTTTATTTTCTTAATTAATTAAAAACCCAAAAAAATTGAAAACAATTAAAAATCCACCAAAAATACATTTCTTTTTGAGACTACTTCGTAGGTCGCAAGGCCATCACGTGCTCCCTGAGTCCGACCCTGGTCGCTATACCAGGTTAATATAATAGCAGGACCGCTACTTGATTTTGATTGATTTTATTCGATTTTGGTGGTCTCTTTTTCTTGATTGATCACCCGAGTGATTGAGGTCGCAACAACCGATTGAGATACACCTGATTTACCTCGCTCGCTCGGTTTTGTGGTCATCACCATCCGATACTGTGACACCCCTAGGATCCGGGTACTCGGCAAACCAATTCCACGCATACACATTCCACATTCGAATACTTGATATGCATAACAATAGGAGAAAAATAGAATCACGCAAAGGAATTTAAAATTTTGCTTCTTATAAAACATGTTCACATTCTATATTCCATTACATTCCATTGATCATTACCATGTCCACAAAAATATACATGCAAGCATAAAATAGACGTCCACAATTATACATTGCATGTCATGTCTCTCAACAAAATACTACAAGTGAAGGATGGTAAAACTACTGACAACTATACCACAAAAAGTGTCGTAACGCTGCACAAAAAGTGATGGTGCCTCCAACAATCACTGCTGCGAACCTGCGAATCCACACATAGGTACGTTATGAGCAAAGTTGCCTAATACGATTTAAACAAAATTACACAAAAACAAGCAGGATATAATTTAAATGTGTGCAAAAGAACAACTGTGTAACTGGTCTCACAAAGAATTATATTTTTATCTTTATTTTTCTATTGTTGATCTGGATATGAATATGAGTAACCAAACTTCGTGGATAGTCTATGGTCTTGGTCTGGATGAGACCTCACACTATGACTCTAAGGTAAAAGAAAACACCTTAGGGTTGGGGTGCCTCCATAGGCATGCGGTGGGATACAATGCATCCTAACTAAGTTCCCAACACGTCCACTTAGCTCCACTTCGTAATTGTGCTTCTGATTCACAAATTAGATTACAACTCGCAAATCATCGCGAGAATCCGATCCTCCTTATACACAGGAGATTAGTGTCCCATCACCAACTTCATTAACCACATTTTCCCAGAACTCCCCTCTTAGTGCTCCCACTCGGAATACCGGCCAATGTGGTCTACATTGTCCCATACACGAGTGTTAACTCTAAGTGACAAGCGAAACACTAGCCGACCAACCACGACTACTTGGCCCGCGCTCGAGCACCGGGCTAAAGCACGCAAGTGCCGAGGCCAACACCGTTAGATTAGCACCTCGGTGTGCCAAGCAACATGTCCCTCAACCATCGCAGCTACAATAGCAGTTGGGATCGCGGTCATCTAGACTTCTACCCGGGGCCCCAAGGGTGCATGCCCCTCTCTTGACAGCAACTAATCCACCTACCCAAACACCTTGACATATCCCTTCACTATAAAAGTAGATAATCACCACAATATGATCACACATATGTGAGATGGAAACCATAGGAGAGGCCCATCCATAGACGTAAGGGAAAAGTACCACTTTAGCTTTGTATGTCCATTAATTCTTAGTATTATAGTCTTGAAGATTTAAAGTTTGAAGTGACACTAAAAGCAAACTCCAAACCACTGCTCGATCTCCTATTTCTACTTGAATCACCTTCATGAATCCAAGTGGGTAGAAATATTCTAGTCGAATAAATCATATACTAAGTAGACTTGTCACTTTAGTTCATAGCATGGCTGGCTAGTCTGCTTATTCTCGATATTATGGTCTTAGATTTAAGCTTGAACCTGCCAACCCACTACCGACAAATTGTAAAGCTAAAAGTGAACCCCGAACCACTGATTTATGTCATATTTCTACTTGAATCACCTCCCAGGAACAATGTTGTTCTACACAATGATCGGGCCCTTCCCCACCTTGCACTGATTGTAGTAGGAAACTATGAATTGTTATCTGCAGTCTCAATAACATGTGATATTCAATTTCATATCACCTCATTACCATGAAGGGTAGATGCTTAAAGCTGATCTCTCTTAATATGTTACTATCTTTGAAAGCTGAGTTTGGCCTTCATATATGGCATTAGTATGTGGAATGTATTGGTTGGTGGCATAACTGTATAGTACCAAATGTTGAAGATGCCATCAATGTAAATGAAAATCTTGGTATTTGGGATAATCTCTTTTCAGTCATGCACCTCCTCTTCCTTTCATATCATGAGTGGTATTCTAAAAAATGAGGACAAATTATACACACACAAATTAATCATTTGTGTACAGCACGTTCTTCATTGAGCAAAAGCTGGATATGACGTGAGTGCATTCCTACTTAAGCATTGGGATTTGTGGGATGGACTTCATCTGCTACCATAGATTACCTTCCTCGAGGAATCAACGGGAAGATGAAGGACACAAAGCTCATATTATGATTACAGACCCACCAGCCTCCACAAAGCCACCATTGGCAGGACATATGCCAGCCCCCTTCTGTTCAAATGGAGCATGGATTGACTTTTAGCCTTATTTATCTATGGTTGGTTGCCACGAACATTACCCATATTCAAGATCCCCTTGCCAATTTTACCTTAGGTAGTACAGGTCACGAGTTGGGCATATCAACCCTTTCCATACACAGTATGTAAATCATACATACGGGTCATTAAAACTCAACCTTTAAAAGTCTCAAACCTTCAGAAGTAGCAGTCGGCCACCAAGAATTTAAGAGCTCTTACTGAGAAAATGTATAGATAAAATTATGTGGAAACCGCAACAAGAGAATGGGGAACATCTTACCTAAAGAAAACTCGAATCTCGATTTCTCCATCGGTGAAGAACGTCGCTTCGTTCGCGACGGAAGCCGCACACGGGGGTGAGCCGGACCTTCTCGACACGATCTGGACTTCGGATCGTCCATCCGTGACGCTCCGACGAGCTCCGGTGAGGGAAAAAAGGGGGAGGAAGAGGGATGATCGAAGAGGAGGAGGGTTTGGGTGTTTTGGACGCGAGGGGGTTGGGGTTTAAGGGCAAAACTCGGATTCGGATCCGGGTTCAGATCCGAATATGATCTGGACCCCTCATCGCTAAAATAGTCGTAACTCGGGCTCCCGGAATCGGATTTTAACGTTCTTGGACTCGTTGGAATGATATCGACGAGCCCTATGCAATGGACTTTTCAAATAAATTTTTTTGAACACGAGAATAAAAGCATATTTGCAATTTAACCCAGATCCGGCTGGATTTTGCATTTTAGTCCCTGTTCGGGTTTCGGGGGTTTCATAGATACTTAATGACTAAAAAAGATGCAAAAGCATGTCTCCTCAGATGAATACTCTTGCTTCAGGAATTTGATTTGGAGATTAAAGATAAACCTGGAGTAAAGAATGCGGTGGCTGATCATTTATCACGGATCGAACAAGATAAAATCCCTGATTCAGAATCTATCCGTGAAACCTTCCCAGACGAGTCAATTTATTCTATTGACTCTCTCCCATGGTATGCCAACATGGTTAACTATCTTGTCTTCAAGAAAGTTCCCCAAGGTTGGCCCAAGAACATAATCGATCGACTCAAGTTGGAAGCCAGACACTACCATTGGGAGGATCTGTTCCTTTTCTTTGAAGGACCGGATTGTATATGTAGGAGATGTATTCCTCATGAGGAATATCAAAGTATCCTCAATCTCTGCCATACCTTGAAGGAAGGAGGACATCACTCAGGGAATAGAACCACTGAAAGGATACTACAATGTGGATTTTACTGACCGACCTTGTTTATGGATGCCTACAATTTCGTCAGGTCATGCCTAGTCTGTCAGAGAATGGGAGGGACCATTGATCCCAAAGATGCCATGTCTATGCAACCAGTGATCATTTGCGATATATTTGATGTATGGGGTATTGATTTTATGGGCACATTCCCTAATAGTCAAGGATTTGAATATATTCTTCTCGCAGTAGACTATTTATCTAGGTGGGTGGAGGCTATCCCTGCTCGAGCAGCAGACAATAGGACTATATGCAAATATTTGAAAGATCATATTATTTCGAGTTTTGGGATCCCTAAGGTATTAATATCTAATGGGGGTATCCACTTTGTCAATCGGGATGTGAAGAAGTTGATAAGTAATACGACATCGAGCATCGTTTGCTAGTCCTTACCATCCACAATCTAATAGCATGACCGAGGTTTCAAATAGGGAGGTCAAAGTAATTTTACAGAAGCTAGTCTTCCCTGATAGGAAGAACTGGTCCCAACTCCTGGATCAAGTTCTATGGCCTTACCGGACAGCTTACAGGACCCCATTGGGCACCTCATCGTTTCAAGGTATATGGAAAGTCGTGTCATTTACCTGCAGAACTCTTGCATAAATCAGAATGGGCAATCAAAAAGATCAATTGGAACTGTCACCAAGGAAAGAAGACCGGAGATATGGATTTGAATGAACTATCAAAAATCTGAAATCATGTATAGAAAATAGCACCATTTACAAGGACAAAGTGAAGAAATAGAACGACAAGAACATCTGAACAAAGACCTTTGTCCTAGGACAGAAAGTACAGTTGTTTAAAGCAAGATTGAAAATTTTCGGCAAATCGAAATCCAAATGGACGGGGCTCTTCATCGTGAGAGATGTGCACAATAACGAAAGTGTTGAGATCTCAGAGACTGCAGACAGCAGACAAATTTCTATAGTCAACAGTCATCTGCTTAAACATGTTGTCGAATCAAGTGAGCAGTTAGTGCAAGTAGAGCAGATATCCTTCACTCAGGGCACTATAGTAGACGAAAGACTCAAGCAGTTCGGATGAACCACCTCTTCAATAAAAATTACACCACTCTTCTGTATATCCATCACTTTGTTCATCTCCTCGGTCCCCCATCTGTGATTACTTCCTATATTTAGACTGATCTGAGCCTAAGTATAGGGGGATCGGTACCATTGTGTATACTTCACTTCTATTCTTTTCCCCTCACCTCGACTGCCTCATTTCATGCTTTTTTACTATGCTTAGTCCCTCAAAAGTCTAATTATAGGGGGGCATGTCGACTTCTTCTTTTTTCGCTCATCTTAATTAATATGAGCTATGTCTACATTTCACTTTGTTCCATGAGGACATAGCACATGCTAGGTATAGGGGGTGTTTGTATATTTTTTACATACTTTATCCATAGCTCGTACTTTAATTGTTTTCATCTAAAATCAGGTATGGGTACAAGTTGTGTATATTATACTTTCTGTAATAATAATTGTTTTTAAAAAAAATAACAAAAAAATAAAAAAACAACAACCTTTTGTTATAAAAAAATCACTCATGGTCTTGCATTTCATTAAGCATCTCATGCATCCATGCATCCTTTAGTTGGTATATTCCTGACACATTCACTATCACTCAAAGCTTGAGGATTTGAGGACATTTGATTTCCGAGAGTGCAAAAAAATAATTTTAAGGTCAAATTAGCCTAAAGTGGAAAATCTAAATTAGTATGAAAATGAGATCAAAAATCCAGAAGGCTATTTTTCCCAATTTATTTATTCAATGATAAATCCAGAGTATGGTTTTTATATTTATAGCATAATATGCACACATGAAAAATTGGTTTTTTTCAAGGGTTTTTATGCAAATTTTCATGCAAATTAAATGCGAAAATTATGAGAATTTAAAGTAGGTTAAACATGATAAAATTGACCTACTGTAGTTTTTTTGGAATTTTTGGATGCAAAATAAATTTTCCATGAATTAAATAATGCAGACAATGTGATTTAGTGTAAATTAATTTTAATAATTATCAAACTTATTTAGCTTCCAGATAAAATTGTCTTAGATATGTCTAATTAATAGGCACACGGGAAATGTTCTAATTCCTAAAAATACTAAAATTACAATCGATTAAAATTCATTTACATAAATCATAAAATAATTTATTTTAAGGAAATTATGCATGCAAATGGTGAGATGCTTGAATACTTGTCAGAACACAATTAATTCTATAAAACATGATTTTTGATGAATTTTTAGTGCAAGATGTGATTTACTATGAATAACTGAAGCTCGGATGGGTAAAACATTGAATTTTGACACTCAAGCAATTTCAATGAATCGTCCAAAGCTCATAAAAATATGAATAAATATCCAGATGATGTAGAATTAATTAATAAAAAAACTTGCAATTTTTTAAATTAAAAGATAATGTCAAAAGGAGGTCCAAACGATAGCTTATATAGAGGGGTTTAAATACAAAATGAAAATAAAATTATATTACAAAAAGAAAAATAGCCAAAAGTGTGCTTCTTTAGTTACCCATTCCCACATGGTGTTCGCATAATTTCTCCTGGCAGGGCATATGACGCGCACATGACTACTAGCTGGTGGGAGTTGGATGCAACTCTTTGAAGCTTTAAGGGTGCAGGCACAAATTACCTCACACACGTATAGGGTGCATGTGAGGCGTAGCTTGGAAAGGCAGCTGGATCGATCCTCCACTCATCTACTTCTGATGCCTCGATCACGCCCGAGGCCCGAGGCTCGGATGCAGGCGATGTGGAAGGCTGACACCACTCCACGTGATAAGCAGCTATGCGGTTCGGGCAGCTGGCGGATCTTCGGGCCACAAACCTCCACTTGGCAAGCGACGATAGCTTCGTATTAACCGAAGCTAGAGGGTTGGACATCGGGTCGACATTCTCTAAATTGGACCATCATATCAAGGTGAGGGCCTTGATCTGACTGTGGTTGTAGCTTGGTCCTTGGCTGAGACTGGTGGACGGAGGAGCTACGTCGCTGCTCTATGTGTGGCAGCGCGTGATGCTTTGGTCTATTGAAGGTAAAGTCCGATGCCTACCATCCCTCCTTATCGGTGCAGCTCATGACGAAGGTGCTTAATTCCGAGGAGGTCAGAGATGTTGTAGATGAAGTTCCAAATCCATGGTGGGATTTGAGGATGGAGATTGCATCCTGGCTGCTGCTGCTCAAACGAAGTAAAGATGGCACTCTATGACCTGCAAGGGAGTATATATTCGAGTCGAATACCCGATCTTGGTGTGATGTCTTGGAGATAGGGCATGGAATGGGCTCCTTCGTGGCGTGAGGGAATCAGGAGCTAGAGCTCCTATCAGAGATCCGGTAGTAGGGCTGTAAACGAATCGATCCTGAGCAAACTTACCTGGGTCTGGTTCGGTTCGTTTAGCAAGTATATAGGTCCAGGTTCGGCTCAGTTCAATAGGATTAAAATCATGTTCAGGTTTGGTTCGATTTGGTTAAGGTTCGTGAAAGTTCGGTTCAGTTCGTTAAAGGTTCGATTATATATAAAAATGGATAAAACAAATAGTTCAATGTTTTAAGCACAAGTTAGGGCTTGTTTATATGTGTAAATGTCGCATCTCCTTTTCCAACCTACTTAAATGGGCATATCCACCTAATTTGGACTAGATTTTACATTAATAATATCCTAACATGTAATTGAAAATCACTGTCAAAAGGCATCCTTGACAAAATAAAAAAACACATGTTGGAAGCATTCTCATCATCTCTACAGCAAAACAAAGAGCCCTGATGACAAACCACAAGATGAACTGAACTTCCAGAAAACCATAATTCAGAAATGTGACGTATAGGGCATCTTTTGCATTGTTTGTGGCAATAACATTATATGAAAGTATGATTTGAAGGAAATATTTGCTACAAAGAAATACCAATCAATGATATATGAAAATCACTGTCCAATTATATATGTTGCACAACAATCCACACAAAATAGAAGCATCTAGGTATCCTTATAGCAAAACAACACACAAACTCTCATGGTATATCAAACTTCACACAAGGTAGAATATAAAAGTTTCATATAACACAAGTACTCAGAAAAAATATCTTCCAAAGTGAGCTTCATAGTTCAAACATCCCAAAATATAGTTGGCATTAAATATCATGATATGATCCACAATCCAACTACGATGAGTGGTTTTCTGCTTTATCTAAAACCTGAAAAAGGGGCCAAAAAAAATATAACCAAATACAATATAAAAAATAAATTTGAAATAGACATTAAGAAGATATATGATTGTGTTATCATTTCATATTATACCTTAAATACGAGATTCGACGCTGGAACTTTCCCGCTGCTAAGGGAGAGCAAGAAAGGAAAGAAGGTCGTGATGTGCCTCGAGATGGCCATATCCTGTCTCCCTGCCGGTGGGGAATCTGCTCCCGGGTCATCGCTCTGCTGCGTCTGGCCCGTCCTCTGGATAGAGCTAGAATATATATGGGGAACACAAAATGAAAGGCAGTTTATACGAAAGTGAGAAAGAAAGGAGGGAAGAGCTTTCTTGCTTGGCCTCTGCCCGGGCACAACATGACTGGCAGTCCTGTCTGAGATGAGAGTGTTGCGATGCCACCCACAGCATCTGGTGGTGGGCACCTTCTTTAATATATAATTGTTCAGTGGAGCGTCAAGCGAAGCAGAGGATAGAGAGAAGTCCAGGGTAGGCAAGGACAGAGAGGAGAGTTCGTCCGAAGGATGGTAGTACTCTTTCTTCACCCAGGATCCATTCTGGCATTAGACTGAAAACAGGCTCGGGCAATGAATGCGGGAATGCCCCAAAGGTCACAGTCAAGTGGGTCTGCCTTCTCGCTCTCGAAGAGATAGGACAGACACAACTAGAGGGTTTGCAGGGTCGACCTTAATTAATATAACGGTCCCTCCTCGACATTTTATGCAAGGGGCGAAATCAGAGGTCTCGAGTCCCACTCCAAAGAGGGTCGTCTCCGTGGGTCGTTGGCTCCATCTAGCAGCTCTGGCTCCTATTAATTTTGACCCCTCCAACATATTTCAATTATGATCTTTGCTTGCTTTTCTGATTTTGGAATGGAGGATTGTGATCCTCATCCTCATACTCGACCTACAGAGTGCCAGCTTCTGCTGGGATCTCCCACTGAGGGTTCTATTTTGAATCAGAAAGGAAACAGGAGAAAGTGAAGGGCCTACCCGGATGTTCCCAAGCAAGCACTCAATTTCATCTCTGACTTTTCCGGCTTTGCTGGTGGGTCTTGTCGCAGCAGCTTTCTGCTCCTTCAGCTTCGCTTGACCTCTTCCACTAGATCAACCACTGGAGCTTGTCCTGCTTCTGGCGCTGAATAAGAAAAGTCAGTTGACGTGCTTATCTGATCTTAGTCTAAAGCCGTCGAAGAGCAAGAGGGAGTAGAGCTCAAAAGCGAATGGAGCTTATTCTCTTTCACTAGAGAAGGCAGGGCAGGCACCGGGCCGCCCATGCGAATGCCTTAAGGATAGAGCAGTTAACTAGGTATGTGCATTCAAGGCAGGTTTTCACCTTCATTAATTAATCGCGAAAAAAAAGCGAAGAAAGTGGTTCCTCACCGGAACACAGGATTCAATGCAATATAGATAGCAGCTCTATTCTCGCAGTACATAGGCATAGGGAGTTTCACTCACACCAACGGAGTCAGCTCACAAGCAGTATGAGCCATATCTCTAGACTCTGCTTCCGCACTTGAACGCGATCGAGTAGTTCTATTGTCATTGGGAAAAGAAATTTCCAATTCTTCTTCTTCTAAATAATTCCTTTATCAGAATAGAAAAGATATTAAATTTATGAATTTTATATTTAAATAAATACAAAGAAGTTAAAAGAACTTACCATTAGATTGGGTGTGTCTTTCATACCTTCCCTGTTCCAACTACCCGTGCAAACTAGTGCCTCAACTATTTTTGAGAGTAGAGAGCTTCTATATGGGTCAAGAACATGACCTCCTGCACTAAATGCAGACTCTGAAGATACAGTTGTAGTAAAGATGCTCAGAATATCACGCTCCATTTTTTTATAAGAAATGGTAGTTGATGGAATTCATCCTTCACCACTTCAAAACATCAAACTCATGTTCGCCGACCTCATTTTCTGCCACATAAAGACCTTCATCTAAGTATATTGCAAGATTTGATTTTGAAGGTTGTTTTGCATCATTTTTTACAAGCATTTCAAACATTTCACGATCCTTTAATACGTGATTTTTCAAAAAGTCATCAGATTTTGGAGGACGAGTACGAACTTCTTGTGGAGGTTGTTTTGCATAAGAGTGATAAATCTCATGCAGAGCATCGTTAACCATTTGCAAGTTGTAATCCACCTCATGCTCAGGATACAACAAAGGAAATGCAAATTCAACAAATCATATTTTATTACATGGATCCATGATCGTTGCACTTGCCAACAACAAATTACAATCAGCCCACTACTTGTTCATTTTCTCCCACATTGCAGAAGCCATGTCCCTCATGAAAACATCTTCAAACTGAAGTTGTGCAAGCAGTAAACATTTCACTCTACACATCTCTGGAAAGAATAGGTTAGCAGTTGGATATGTAGCTCCAGAAAAAATATTTGTGACATTATTAAACACCTCCAAAAATTTGCATATTATTCCACCATCATCCATTCAACAGAAGTTGGAAGCCACTTTTAATTTGCATCCCGTAGAGCACATTGGCTAGATGCAAGCTTAAAGGTTAATGCATGTTCCAACATCAAATACGTGGAATTCCATCTTGTAGGGAAATCAATTTGTAAATCCTTATTAGTAGGAATGTCAAGTTGTTTCACAATCTCTCCAAATCTGAATAAACGAGAAGTAAATTTTTTAAGTACTTGACACTTTCTCTTATGAAAGTGATCGCATTTTCATTATGCTTAAAACCATCTTGCACCGTGAGATTTAAGATTTGTGTGGCACTTTGACATGGAATATCTTTCCTTTCAAATGAAGCATGTTCCTTGACTCAAAATTAGCAATTAAAAACTCAGCAACAATAGTGTTGTTAGATGCATTATCCAAGGTGATTTTTTGAATTTTATCTTGAATTCCCCACTCAAATACGTATAGAAATGGCATCACCAATTACAACACATGTGTGAGGTGGCTCTAAATCATGAAAATTAATGACACACCTTCGTAATTTCCATTTGGGATCAATAAAGTGTGTGGTTAAATACATATATCCAATATTTTGATTGGATTCCCAACATCAGATGTAAGAGAAATGCGATCAACTGCCTTGAAAGTCATCTTCAACTTTTCTTTCTCGGATTCATAACTTTGAGGCATTCACTTGTTTCTAGACATCTTTTCAAATCTAGGATTCAAAATTTTTGCAAACATGTTAAATCTAGATTGCTCAACCATCTTAAGTGGATATTCATGCATCAGTATCATCCTTGCAAGGGCATCTCTAACTTTCTTCAAAGCATATGGTGCATTCACCGAATAACCTAGCATCTCACCCTTCTCTGCTTAATTGAAAGAAATGATGGATTGCTTATGTTTTTTAGCACACTTTTCGCAATATGGGCAAACATTAAGAAAATATCTCTTATCTAACTTGTTGTCCCACTCTTGAGTTTAGCCAAAACCTCACCACAACACTTGCATTCAATTTTAATGAGTACTTCATTAGCAAGTTTAACATTGATATCTTCAAAAAAGACCACACAAATGATGTCTTTTGTCTATATCTTTTCCCATTTTCTCCTATAACATCCTCGGTATCACTAACTTCGACTGCATCGTCTTCAATTTCATCAACAAGATTGCTTTTTCTGCACCAACTATTTCATTCGTTAACACTCTTTGATCAATAGATTGTTGAGATCATGATGTATCTACAATAACAATCAAGTGTATGTTTCAATATCTAATGATTCTGAACAAGTAATATTTCACATACCACACAATCATAAAAAAAATGTATTTGAAGATACTAATCCTCCAAACCAGGAATTGAAATGTGACATCCACAATTTATTGCAATAATAGATCTCATTCTTTGAATGAGATATCCACATCATTAGGAAAAGTAGTAATTTACTCACTTTTGAATTTAATTATAATATTTAGCCATGGATAAAGAAATGATACATGCACAATCCAATGCAAATCATGGGAACTCATCGTCGTCGATGTTGGTCAATAATATGAAAGATGTTTATTGTGGGGTTTGGTTGCCTGCTAGAAGGTAGAGAGCAAAGTGGGCTTCTGCGGGAAGGAGGAAATAAGGGATGGCCCTCTGCAGTAGAGAAAGAGAAACATAACAAGAGAGGAAGAAGAAGAAGAGAGAGAGAATAAGGAAAGAGAGGAAGGAAGAAGGAGGAAGGAGATGTATCACCTGAAGGTTGTTTCACTAGATGGGTAGAACTCCTCATCAGAGGACTCTGATTTTTGCCTCTAACGCTTCAACGAAGTAGCGTGCAGCTTGATCAGCAAGCTTGGACAACAGCTGCTACGAGGAGGGGTTGGGGGTCCTTCTCGAATCTGACCTTCGTAAAGGAAGCACAATCGTCGTCGTCGACGAGAGGTGGATCCTTTTTGTCACCTGGATCTTTCTCAAAATTGTGGCTCTCACCCGCACGAAGAGTGGATAGGGCTGGAGCGAGGCGGTGAGGGGGATTTTGTGGGTCGTTAGGATTTGATCGAGGAAGGTGGAGATGGTGGGGGTACGGGGAGGAGAGTGGGTGGCCGTGCGATGGAAGGGCTTGGTCCATGAGGCATGACAAATGCGGAGGCATTTAGGGAGGAAGAGGCGTACAACGGGTTTGGTCAAGCGGGCGAGAAGATTGGGGAAGGTAGTTGGGCGGTGGAGACGACAGAGGAAGAAGGGCTCCTTGGTCGTTTGATCAGCCAAGGTCGAACGACCAAGGACATGCCATGTGGCATAGAATAATAAAATAAATAAAAGACATGAAAAAAAATAAATTAATAAAAATAATAAAAATAAAATAAAAAGGGCATTTAATCCAGGTTATTGGATGACGGGGTACTTCATCCAACGACCTAGTATAAGGGCGGTTAAGATTGATTAAGTAGGGGACGTGTGGCAGCTCCATAAGCGATCACGTATTTCCTGATGAATACTCATTCGTCACTCTTTATTCTTATATTTTAGCTACAAAAACCTTTGCAAATGCATGTATATAGTTGTAAATAGAAATAATTACCAAAAGCATGCATTGTGTAAAAACCTATAATTAGCATGTTTTTGTGCAAAAATAAAAGAATAAAGATTAAAAAGAAAAAGAGGGAAATATTTAGAATAAATATTGAGCAACCTAACCCAAGGGAGGGCTCAGCATGGGCCTGACCGCATAAAAGCCAAAGTAGAGGGAGATAGGGGCTCATGTGTGTAAATATATATGTAAATAAAATAAAAGTATTTTCCTCACAAAAATAGACTCAAATTGGCTTGTAAATATTTGTATATATTTATAAAGATAAAAACAATATAAAAATATAAAAATTAAAAAGAAAACAAAAACAAAATAAAAATAACAAAATTAAAAACCTAAAAATATATTGTAAATATACCATGTATATATATGTACATATCTATTTATTTCACCTATGTATATAAATAATAAAAATAAAATAAAAATATCTTTTTATTCCTTATTTTATGATATAAATAAATAAAATATAAAATGGGAATAAAATTGTATAAAAATAACAAATTAAAAATCAAAATTAAAATCCTATATATTGTATATATACCTATATATAACCCTACTATGTAAGTACCTTATTTTTACTTTGAAAAATTAATTAAAAATCACTAAAAAATAGAAAAAATTAAAACAAAAATATTTCATGTTTTGACTTTTCCATAATTCGGCCATTTGTTATTTTTAATTGAATTTTTAAATCTTTTCCACGTGGACACTTCCTATTGGCCCTGGGGATTGTTGACAGCCAGGTCAACTGCCCCCCCCCCCCAGGACCACTTCCCACGGGTTAGGTTCCCGACCCGACTTCCCCTTATTTTAGCACCTAAACCTGATTCCCCCTCGCCTAAACCCCGGGTCCGATTCCTTCCTGCTACATCCGAGACCCTCGCCGGGGTATCCACCTCGAGATCCGCGCTCCAGCATGCCCTACCCGCGCTCATCTTCCCGGACCCTCCACCGTATATAGTCCCAGCTCCGCCACCTCCATTCCCATCTTTGGTTCATTCGTTCCACCCCCAGTGAGCTCCAGTGCGTGAGTGAGAGTGACAGCTCGCTCCCCGTGTTGTCGCAGCGAGGAGAGGGACCGGATTCCACTGATTCAGTGAGACACACCGTCGTGCTCCGCCCAAAGCCGGAGCTCAAGCCTCGGAGATCGACGTTCCTTGAGGCAAGGACCAGGAGCTGCGCAAGCTCACCCACAGTCGCTTCCTTCACCCAGGTAGACCCGTTGTCCTTTCCTTTTCCCTAATTTTAGATTACCCCCAAATCGCTCCGCCGTCGTGTTTCGCTGATTACGACCATCCCACTGTTCCATTCGATCATCGGAATCCACCATCACCTCCGCCTTCCTCCCACACACATTCTCCGCACTCCCATTCAACCCAGCTCGCACAGGAGATGGGGTTCGAGCTCATCCGTCCTCACCCTCGCCGGAGCTCGCCCACATCGACCCTCCGACCACCTTCACCCCGCCTAACCGGGTCGAGGCAGTTTGCCCTCGACCCGCGAGCTGTCTGGTCTATTTTGCAGGTTCATCCAAGCCCATCTGAGGGCTTGGACCCTTGGGTCCAGAAGCTTCACCTCCGCCGACCTCGCCGGAGCTCTCCAGAGCTCGGCTGGGTCATTGGAGACCACCACTCGACGCAGAAGCATTCCACGCTCCTTCTCCGATCTTCAGTGTGCTTCCAGGAGGACAGCAGCGTCGCCACAAGCCCGGCGAAAGTCGCCGGCGTCTAGTTCATCCAGCATCCTCCGTCGTTGTTCGATCGCCTTCGACCTCCAGTTCATATCTCGACTGTCCATCTGAGGAGGTCCCTTCACCATCAGATCTTCGGAGAGGCGATCCCCACCGTCGATCCAGCGAGGCTTGGCCGCGACACACCATCACCGTCAGATCTACACGTGGCGAGCCCCAGACCGTTGGATTCGCGCGAGGAGTCCAGCTTTGGAGCGCCAGTCGTCCCTCACCGTCAGATGCACCACGTGGCGCTTATCCAGCGGCTCCATCAATAAAGGGTAATTTACCCTTAGGCCCTCCTTTTATTTTATTTAGCAATTAGTCCTGTAAATATATAGTGTAGTTATTTAGTTTTGGTACAATTGCATTGTGGACCCCGTACTTTACTTTCTTTGCTTTTATGCCCCTGTGTATGGTGTAGCATGTGCTTCGACACGTGGTTTTCTGGGCTTTTTGCATTTACTACCTTGTAGTTCTGAGATGTTATGGATTGAATGAAAACTTTTGAGTATTCGCAGTTATACCCCTGTGCGTAGAGTAATTGTGCATGTGCGTTTATTCTTGGGTTATTTGCAGACCAGCCCTTGGACTTTTGGTACCTGTTACCAATTAGTCCAAGGACTTAGTTTTTATTACATTTGGGTCCCTGAGTTCCCCAGGCATGCGCGACGCGCGTGTTCTCCTGGGTTATTTGCACCGGACCCCCCAGGACTCTTGGTATTTGCGTTTTGGTCCCTGTGTACTGTGCCCTTGTGTTTGATTTTAATAAAATAGCAAACCTACTCCAAATCCAATGAAAATTGGACACATGGCTCCTGCCATAGTGTAAACTTTTCTGGAAATTTTGGGGACAATTTTGGTTTGATTTGATATTTTTAAAAAATTCAATAACATCTATTTTTATTACTGTTAGACTTTAAAAATCACAAAAAAAATATTAAAATCTATCTAAAAATTACAAAAAAATTACCTACTATTTGTTTTGTTGTGCTTGATTTTCTAGCCACTTTTGGCTATTTTTCATTACCTAAAACACATAAAAATTGAAAACACTTAAAATCTTATAAAAATTTCTAATAAATAAATTAAAAACCAAAAATAATAATTTAGGTACTCAAATTTTCCTTTTTTTCTTCTCTATATAGGAAAAATACCTCCAGGCTTATTGGGGATTTCTAGATATTTTATCTAGGTCCCTTAAGCTCGGCTGGACAGTACCCTCTTTTCCTTTCACTGTTTTATCTTTAGAAAATTAAATAAACATCAGAAAAATCCCAAAAATTCACTAAAAACAGTAAAAATTATAAAACACACAAAAATATTTTTATTTGAATTTTTGGTTGATTTTTAGTGCATTTAATAATTAGTTGAATTGCTTGCTTTTATTGTTTTCCTTGTTTTCTTAATACCTTAAAAATCCAAAAAAATATAAAAAGACTTAAAAACCACCAAAAATACCTTTTTATTTCTTTTTCCTTTCTTTTTGACTACTTCGTAGGCTGCGAGGCCAATTCGTGCTCCTTGTGTTCGACCCTGGTCGCTATACCAGGTTAAACTAATAGCAAGACCGCTATCTTGTTTCGATTTGATTTTATCTTTATTGGTGGTCTATTTTTCTTGATTTACACGACCGAGTGATTGAGGTCGCGACGACCGTTTAGTACCTTTACCTTAGTCGCTTGGGATTTTTCGTGTCATCAGAATGGCGCCGTTGTCGGGGAGCACGGCTTAGTAGTTTTTATTTTTGTTTTATTTTCTTTTTCGTGGCTCTTTCAGAGTCCGCGGCTTTTCACGGTTTTTGTTTTTATTTTATTTTTGCTTGATTTTGCTTTATTTTATTTTCTTTTATTTTTGTTTTTGTTTGATTTTTGTTTGTTTATTTTATTTGGCATTTTTGCATATATACCCTCATTTTATTTTCATTTTTTTTCTTGCTATTATTTGCTTATTTTATTGGTCTGACCACTCTGTTCTTTCTTGCGAGGGCCGAGGACCGAGGCGGTTGATTTCGAGAAGCCGACGCAACTGAGGAACTTGGAGGCGGCTCCCTTCTGTACGGAGCCGCAGGAGAGCGTGAGGGAGAGACTGAGTGGGAGAGGTTTAGCTTAGGTTTTTATTTCATTTGATTATTATTGTAATAATACAGGGACAGACTCTTAGACTTGGACTTGAACTCTTAGCGGGTCTGTTTCACCGAGCACCGGTGTGCTCGGGGGACCTTAGGTTTTTCGCAGCTTTTCTCGCGGCTTTTGGTTTTTCGCTGCCTTTTCCGATTTTCAGCGGTTTTTATCGAGCCCCTAGACTTAGGATTTTCTACTTGATTGTGCCATAATTAGTAGGGTCCCCACACCTAATTGCTTGCGTGTTCCTATAGTGTGATTAATTGGACCTACTAATAATTGATTAATAAAAATAACTGACTCATCCCCTTCGTAGCCTCGTGCCGTAGCCTGCCCCACAAAGCGCTTTCTCCTACACCCGATGTGTCGGGCAGAGGAGGGGTAGACCGAGATCGGACCTTTGGCCTGAAGGATCGGTGACCAGTTAGACGGTTCTTCGAGTAGACTTTCTTGTTTAGGACTCGGCTTTCACCGCTGCATCATTTAGGTAGTTTATTTGTCTTTACATTTCTGTGCGGATCACTTGCATGTAGAGCGCTGGAGGAAAGGTACGCATTTCTATCTCTGCATGCATCATTGATTTCATCGCGCATCGGCTTTTTCATCTTCTCCCCCTTGTTTTTGACTAAATAACCAGGAGAACCAAAAATTCGTTAGGCCTTTATTTTTATTGAAAAAAAATAAAAAGAAAAACCATAAAATTGGGACTGCTAAAACTATTGACCCTAAAAGACATCTGACTTAAAAACTTGTCTTGGGGAGAGCAACCCCCTCATTGTTTGGTTTGATTGCGCGAGAGAGTGACCCGCACACTAGGTAGAGCCCTCCGGTGCTATTTCCAGCTGACTACCGACTCTTCCGTGCGGGCCAGTCGGTTGGGGTAGTATCGGGTATCCTAACAGGTCACGTAAGCGCTCTAATAGATTGTTTGTTCACCTAATAAAATTGACAAGATAATTTGACCGAGCCTTTACGGTCTTCAGCTCGTGTTGTGTTGGTGAACAGAGGGTTTGGTTGCCGATCATAGTTTTTCCAGATCTCATCCACCCTACTCGTCAGATCACGATGATGGGTAGACGCTCTCTTAGGCAGCCTTTGGCTGCACCGCTTTCGGGCACGTCTACCCATTCATTTAGGTTGGCCCGCGAGAGCCAAGACCAGTTCTCCGAGCCCGAGTATGATTCCGCCCTGTTCCCCCTCAACCCCCTTTCTTTCAGTTCTGAGAGATATGAGTCAGAGGAGAGAATAGCAGACTTGACAGCACCTGAGTTTGGCTCATTTGATTTTGCAGATGCCATGGTTGGCAGTTCCGAGGATCGCTCCCGAGGTCCACAGCCTGAGCACTTCGTATTGGACCAGGGTGCGATCAACTCCACCCTGATCGACTCCTTAGAGACCGTCCAGCAGCAGTTGAGGGATCAGGGAGCATTCATGCTCGACATGAGGAGAAAGATGGAGCAGATGCGAGCAGAGAGAGCAGAGCGAGAGCAGAGGAGAGACGGGCTGAGGATCCCAGATGATGCTGATGCAGCAGCCGCAGCAGCAGCCGCAGCCGCCGCAGCTGCGGCCGGAGGGCCACCGAGACCGATGCGGGAGTTGCACAACCCCGGATCGACGTTGACACATCACTGGGTAGTACTTCCAGCTATCGCGGGGGACTTCAAGTTCCCCCGAACACCTTGCAGCTACTCCCCCGCTTCCACGGACTCGCTACTGAGGAGCCCCATCTTCACCTTCAGGAGTTCCTCATGATTTGCAGCACTGTCCACGACCGTCAGGTGGACCAGGATACGATCCGGATGATCGCCTTACCCTTTTCCCTAGCAGACAGAGCAGCCACCTGGCTGAAGCACTTGGGGAAGTTCGTTTACACCTGGGAGCAGCTCCGCACCGAGTACTTGAACAAGTATTATCCACTCGGGCGGACCAATGCAGCGAGAGCCCTCATCAACAACTTCTTCATGCTCCCCAACGAGCAATTCCATGAGGCATGGGAGAGGTTCCGTGAGCTTACAGATCGATGCCCGCACCATGACATTTCGAAGCCCAACCTTGTGCAGAGCTTCTTCAGCGGGCTAACACCAGAGCTCCAGGGCTTGGTGAATGCTTCTTGTGGCGGGTCTTACTTCGCCAAGGATCACGACCAGGTCTGGGCCATCTACGAGGAGATGGCCGAGAACTACATGGTGATGTCCCAGACCATGTTATACACTCAGGGCAGACCCCAGCAGCAGCCAGGACCCATGCAGTACCAGAGGATAGCACGGGTCGACGCCGGTCCATCCAATTCATCCGCAGTAGCAGCAGCACAGGCAGAGTCATCCGCTGTGGATATGGGAATCATCAGTGAGAAGTTGGATCGGATTGAGCTGATAGAGAAGAAGCAGTGCCAGGACATCACTCAGATGGAGCAGATGGCACAGACTCTGAGCGACGTGAAGACCCAGCTCATGTGTCTCCAAGAGGCACAAATGGCTTCACAGCCCCGTCTTCAGTCGCGAGGCGATACCGGTGGCAGCAGCAGCTCGTTCCAGCGCTCCATCTCACACCAGCAGCCTAGACAGGTTCACCTTGTACAGGCGGAGCCGTACCAGCAGCCGCAGCCCACCTACCAGTCACCACCATCTCCAGACATGCAGATGGTGGTATACCAGCCGGATCAGCCTCTGGCAGTACTCCCGCCAGCCCAGTACGATGCAGAGCCGTTGATGGATGTCAACGGGATTTGGTATGACCGTCCTCAGCCTGGGATCCGACGAGACCATCCCGGATTCAGGTGGGGGAGTGGAGGTACCCAGCCCCAGCAGCAATCATCCGGTCAGGGAGGGCAGTATAGCCAGCAGAGGGATCACCAGCAGCAGCAGCCCCCAATCTACCAGTCACAGCAACAGTCATCCTTCGTTCCGCGTCCCTATCAGCAGGGACAATCTTGGAGGCGAGAGCAGCCTCACCAGCCACACCAGCAGCAGCACCCTCCTACTCACCCCTCTCAGCAGCAGCAGCACCAGTTCCAGCAGCCTCATTACCAGAGAGGCCACCCGTCGGGCTCCCATGGTTCACCATACGAGAGCCCCGCCTTGGACGACATAGCCCGCCTCCTCTCGGACCAGCAAGCTACTTTCAGACGGGAGATGGACGAGTTCCGCCAGGAGATGCGGGACATTATGAGAGGGAAGGCCGCCATTCCTGCCCAGATAGAGCCGAATCCCAACAGCCTGAAGCGGAAGTCTGAGCAGGTAGCTTACACTGAGCACGCCACTCCTAATGATACATTTGATGATATGTCTTCGGATCTATTTGATGCTGATTTTGTCACACTTAGGAGCGGTAGGACACCAGCCGACGGCGGCGCCTCATCTGAGCGACGACACGAGGATACATCCAGGGCGACAGATGAGGAGGAGGAGAGCGGTACTGAGGCCGCTCATGATGATGACGGTGGTACTGATGCCACCAAGGATGCTGATCCCACCGACGGTACTGAGGCCGCTGTTTCACCAGTTTGAGGAGGTGGTACTGACGCCACCCGAGTTGTCGAGCCAGCACGCGGTACTGAGGCTGCGAAACGTCCAGCAGAGCCAGCCCGTGGTGGCACTGAGGCCACCGGTGTTCATTCTGAGAGAGTTGTTGTCTTTCCTCATTCTGATGTAGCTCGGAACCATGTTTTGAATAAAGGAAAAGGTTTAGTTTACTCTGGTCCCACTGTGGTGCTTGATGTACGTGCGGATCCGGCCGTCAAGCCGTCTAGACCTATTCCTAGTCCTTCATCTGAGAAGGACCCTGTGATCCCCTTCCCTAGAGCCCTTCAGATGGGGAAGGGGAAGAAAAAAGAAAAAGATCCAAAAAAGAGAGAGCAGGAGGAGTTCAGCCAGAGAATGATTGATCGATTCCACATCCAGCTGACCCTTCAGGAGGCTTTGAAGCACATCCCCCTTCTTCAGCGTTCTTTGAGAGACAGGACTACAGTCAGGAGGAGGAGGAGGAACCATCATTCAGAGATACATGTGCTGACGAAAGCCACGTGCTTCGCGATCCATAACAGTCTGCCGGCCAAGAGGCCAGATTCAGGAGCCCCACATGTCAGATGTCACATTAGTGAGCAGAGGTTTGACCGGACTCTATTGGATAGCGGATCGTCTATCAACCTCCTTCCGGCAGCCCTTCTCGACCGCTTTGAGTTGGGCACTCTTAGACAGAGCAGGACAGTCCTTCAGTTTGCTGATCGATCTGTCAAGAGGCCGAAGGGGTTGTTGCGAGACGTTATCGTCACTATTCAGGGCCTGCAATTCCCCGTGGACTTCGTAGTGTTGGACATGGAGATCCCTGATTCAGTGGTCGATACCCACATCATCCTCGATCGTCCGTTCTTGGCCACAGCTAAGGTGGTGACTGACCATGATAGCGGGAAGGTATACTTTAGCGTCGAGGGCGAGAGTGTACAAATAGAGACGGTCGAGGACTACAGAACCAGAGACAGATCATGCTCGGAGACCAGCACAGATACAAAGCAGCTGACAGAGGTTGGGTTATACATCCACCAGGACTGTGATTTTGTGATCACAGATGATGAGGCAGCATGGGCAGACCCCGCAGCACAGGCCATCCTCTCATTTCCAGATATCACTGATACCGAGTTGATAGCAGAGGAGAGCTTGGAGAGCACAGCCCTGGTCCAGGATACTTCAGAGGCAGCAGAGCCAGTTATTGACCGCGACACAATTTCTAGTGATGGTGGTACTGAGGCCACCTTGTGTGATGATGGTACTGATGCCACCTTGTTTGATGCAGATCCCTCGGATTCAGAGTCTGATTGGGTAGATTGCGAGGATCAGATGTCAGACCTGAGTCCCACAGAGCCTACAGCTGAGGAGGAGGTAGATGCAGAGCAGATCAGAGACAGTTCAGTTGGGCAGCCTTCTCCAGATCCAGTTTGCGAGAGTTCGTTTTCATTCTCCGAGGCAGACTTGGCAGCATACACGCATCTTCTTCCGAAGCCAGATTTGCCAGCACCCAGCTGTCCAGAGCTGAAGTCGCTCCCTACTTCGCTGAAGTATAGATTCCTTGCGGGTGAGCCTGAGATGTACCCAGTCATCATCTCTGCCGATCTGACTGGAGAGCAAGAATCCCGTTTGATGGGGGTTCTTGAAAAGAACCGCAAGGCAATCGGATGGAGCGTAGCAGATCTCCATGGGATTAGTCCATCGTTGTGCTCCCACCATATTTATCTCGAGGAGGGGGCGAAGTCATCGCGTGAGTTCCAGCGGCGGCTGAACCCCAACCTGAGAGAGGTCATCATGAAGGAGATTTCAAAATGGTGGAGCACAGATTTTATTTATCCCATTTCCGACTCCAAGTGGGTCAGCCCCTTGCATGTGGTTCCCAAGAAGACGGGCATCACGACTGTGATCAGTGAGTCAGGAGAGGAGATTGCTACACGAGTACCCACCTCTTGGCAGGTCTGTGTTGACTACAGGAGACTCAACCAGGCCACCAAGAAGGACCATTTCCCCCTGCCTTTTATTGACCAGATCATTGAGAGACTGGCAGGGAAGAGCCATTACTGTTTCCTGGATGGGTACTCGGGCTACAACCAGGTGGCCATCGCTCCTGAGGATCAGGAGAAGACCACCTTTACCTGTCCCTTCGGTACATATGCCTTTCGACGCATGCCATTTGGGCTATGCAATGCCCCTGTGACTTTTCAGAGATGCATGCTGTCGATCTTTTCGGACATGGTAGGGGAGTGTTTGGAGGTCTTCATGGACGATTTCTCGGTCTACGGCGAAGGATTCGACTCCTGTCTTGACTGCCTAGACCGGGTACTCTAGCGATGTATAGAGGTCCATTTGGTGCTTTCTTGGGAGAAGAGTCACTTCATGGTGACTCAAGGGACGGTGCTTGGCCATATCATCTCCAACAGGGGCATGGAGGTTGATCCGGCCAAGGTTGATGTCATTAGAAAACTCGCACCGCCGTCCAATTTGAGGCAGCTACGGTCATTCCTGGGGCATGTTGGTTTCTATCAGAGATTTATTCATAATTTCAGCAAGATTGCCCGGTCGTTGACTGACCTCTTGACGAAAGACACCGAGTTCCTTGTCGATGACAAGTGTCTTTCGTCCTTTGCGACTCTCCAGCAGTGTGTGATTGAGGCTCATGTTCTCCAGCCGCCTGATTGGTCTCTCCCATTCGAGATCATGACGGATGCCTCCGATTTTGCCGTAGGGGCCGTACTGGGACAGAGGAGGGATGGAGTCCCCTTTGCTATTTACTACGCTAGCCGCACATTGGATTCCGCGCAGTGGAATTATACCGTCATAGAGAAGGAGATGCTAGCCGTAGTGTTCTCCCTAGATAAGTTTCAATCTTATATCATTGGATCTAGAGTGACCTTGTACACCGATCATACCGCCATCCGATACCTCATGGCAAAGAAGGATGCCAAGGCCAGACTTACTAGATGGATCCTTCTACTCCAGGAGTTTGACATTGAGATCAAGGATAAGCCTGGAGTCAAGAATGTGGTGGCGGATCACCTCTCCCGTATAGAGCAGCCTAAGGAGTCTGAGCAGATTGATCCCATTTGTGAGACCTTCCCAGATGAGGCGATCCTTGCTATCGCCTCACTCCCGTGGTATGCCGATATTGTGAACTTTCTCATTGCTGGGAAAGTCCCACAAGATTGGCCCAGGCAGAGGCTTGAGACCTTTCTTGCGAATGCCAAGTCCTACCACTGGGAGGATCCCATCCTTTACCACGAAGGAGGGGATAGCGTCTGGCGTCGGTGCATTCCTCAGGAGGAGCACCATAGCGTCCTCACTTACTGCCACAAGCTTGAGGCAGGAGGACATCATTATGGGAGGAGAACGGCACAGAAAGTGCTCCAATCCGGCTTGTGGTGGCCTACCCTCTTCAAGGACTCTGATGAGTTCGTGAAGAGGTGTACTGACTGTCAGAGGATGGGCACTTGCGGACAGCGTGATATGATGCCGATGCAGCCCATTCACTTCTGTGAGCTTTTTGACGCATGGGGCATCGATTTCATGGGTCCATTCCCTAAGAGTCAGGGATTTGAGTACATTCTGTTGGTCGTGGACTATGTTAGTCGTTGGGTTGAGGCTATCCCCGCCCGAGCCGCTGATACGAGGACAGTTTGCCGATTTTTGAGGAAGCACATCATCACGCGGTTCGGGGTTCCTAGAGTTCTGATTTCAGGTGGGGGGTCTCATTTCATCAACGACCAAGTGAAGGCCCTTGCTAGCGAGTTCGGTATAGACCATCGTGTTGCTAAACCTTACCATCCACAGACAAATGGTCTAGCCGAGGTGTCGAATAGGGAGATCAAGACTATATTGCAGAAAGTCGTCCGCCCTGACCGAAAGAATTGGTCACAGCTTTTGGACTCGGTCTTGTGGGCATATAGGACTTCTTTCAAGACACCATTGGGCACATCTCCCTTTCGCCTCGTATATGGCAAGCCGTGCCATTTACCTGTTGAGCTGAGGCACAGGTCACTATGGGTAGTTACTGATATACTCATAGATCCAGATGGTGTAGGAGACCAGAGGAGGGCAGAGTTAGCAGCCCTGGAGGAGTTGAGAGATACCGCCTTCTCAAACAGTCTACAGTATAAGGAAAGAGTGAAGGAGTGGCATGATTCTCATATCAGCCACAAGCATTTTGAGATTGGACAGAGAGTATGGCTGTTTGATGCGAGGCTTCGTTTATTTCCAGGGAAGCTACAGCGCAAGTGGAAGGGACCCTATTTGGTGAGAAAGGTACACGACAACGGTAGCATTGATATATCCGAGTTGTCTTCTGAGAGTACCTTTCGAGTGAACGGCCAGCGGCTCAAGCCATTTCTAGATCATGAGCCGCGGGTCGTTGATCTTGCCCCCATTCATTTTGCGTGAGATGTGGTCTTTGACTCATTATCTAATGCATCTCACGCCTGAGTTTCACTGATCTTCCGCCTTGTATAGATCCATATGTCTATATCACTACATTCTTTACTCCCACATCCCTTTCTTCATCTGTTGATTATGCTATACTTAGGGTGCACTTTACCCTAAGTATAGGGAAGATGTAGGACCTTTGGGGTATTTCTTTTGTTTCTTTCTACCCCTGTTTTTGTTGCCTATACTTAGGGATATTTTACCCTAAGTATAGGGGGGGGGGTAGACCATGTACATTCTCCACTCGGTTTTCCCTCAGTATACAGCCTGCTATACTTAGGATTACTTGATCCTAAGTATAGGGGGAAGACCTGAGATCCTCTTTACTTTTCTATTTCATCTATTCGTCTCTGTATATAGCCTTTCTTTTCACTTCCCTATACCTAGCACGAGTTATGTCTTCTTTATCGCTCTTGACTCTGAGGACATCGTTCGAACTAAGTATAGGGGGGTGTGTATATATTTCATATATACTTTAGCCATAACTCGTACTTTGTGTGAGTGTGTTAATAAATAAAATGGCTAAAATCCCTAAAAATCACAAAAATTAAAAATTCTTCATGTACATAAACATTCTTTTATTTGCACATAAATAGCTAGTATACAAATTATTTTTGTAAAAATGATTTCAAAATGCTTTTGTGTAAAGCTTGTGTAAATATTTTCTTATCAAAATTATGTATATAGTACAAAATTTTTCCAAAATGTTTTGAAAATCAAAAGTTTGCAAAAATCTTGTGTAAATGTGTGTAAATACTTTTTGCAAAACTTGCACCTCATGCATCATCCATTCATGATTTCAAAACATTTTTCAAAAATTTTGCATGTTTGTAAACTTTGTGTAAATAGCATCTCTTGTACATATGTATATAGTTTTTCTGGAGGATAGTTGACATTTAAACTAGCCTGGAATCAAACTGAGAAATGGAGCTTGATTAAGATCTTAATCCACCTAATTTCTAAAAGGAACCTTATAGGGCTTAGGTTTAAGGCTTTTCAGGTCCATGGTGACTTAATTCTTTGAGTCCACTAGGCTATGATCACATGCCATCTCAATGAGCCTAAGTAGAGCACTTAACAACAACACATGACTCATATAGATTATGACTTTACTTGGACACCAGCACTATGCACCGAGCTCTCTACGGATGAGGTGGTGAGGAGGCAGTCTTCCTTGACTTGGGGTAGCATATGAGGGTAGTACTTCTAGGCGGAACCTCTCTTCTTCTTTTAGTGAAGGAAGTGCGTCTCAACTTGGTCTGGTTGCCATGAGGTCTAACGACGGGAGTTGTGGGTTGCAATAAAGCTTCAAAAGAGGGATAGTCCACTGGCTCAAGAGGAAAAACTCCTTGTATATATGCTGCACATGTATATGTCGTATAGATGCACTTAAAAAAATGCAAGAAGAAAATAACTCCAAAAAAGTGGTGGGTCTGATAGAAAATGATAATCCCACCGGAGTATGTATATAGAGTGCAATAAGCAAAGCTTGAGTTTCATGATCCACCTGATGTAGCTTGCAGCAGGGAGACTTGGCTACACTGGTCAAGCTCCCAAGGGTACATGGTTACACTGGCCTTGACCCATTCTCTTCTTCCTCCTCTTCTTGAGCCGGTTGAACTTGAACTTAGAAGGGAATACCCCGCTCCTCGAGGAAAGAGTGGCCAGATTGAGGTCACAGAGTTACCTTGTTAGGGAGGGTTGTCAAGTTGCCATTTCTGAGGTGGAGAGCTTAGACCTCACATTCACAGGACAAGAAAAGATTCATGGTCTTCAGGGTTTGTGATTGATGACTTGTTCTGATCTGGAGCATTGAGGAGTCTTGGTTATAGATTAGTGGAACTTAGAGGCTGTTGAGTTTTAGGCTTAAGTCCAAATAAGGTTCTGACACATTAATAATCCAAAGATCTGATCGAGCTCCATACCTTAATTTAATGAAGGCAAGTTTAATAATCAGCCTTGATCCATGTACATTCTCTTTTTCTTTTTCTTTCTTTCTTTTTCACTTCTTTTTCAAATAAGTGTTTGCTAAGGGACTAGCAAAGTTAAGTATAGGGGGGTGATGAATACTCATTCATCACTCTTTATTCTTATATTTTAGCTACAAAAACCTTTGCAAATGCATGTATATAGTTGTAAATAGAAATAATTTCCAAAAGCATGCATTGTGTAAAAACCTATAATTAGCATGTTTTTGTGCAAAAATAAAAGAATAAAGATTAAAAAGAAAAAGAGGGAAATATTTAGAATAAATATTGAGCAACCTAACCCAAGGGAGGGCTCAGCATGGGCCTGACCGCATAAAAGCCAAAGTAGAGGGAGATAGGGGCTCATGTGTGTAAATATATATGTAAATAAAATAAAAGTATTTTCCTCACAAAAATAGACTCAAATTGGCTTGTAAATATTTGTATATATTGATAAAAATATAAAAATTAAAAAGAAAACAAAAACAAAATAAAAATAACAAAATTAAAAACCTAAAAATATATTGTAAATATACCATGTATATATATGTACATATCTATTTATTTCACCTATGTATATAAATAATAAAAATAAAATAAAAATATCTTTTTATTCCTTATTTTATGATATAAATAAATAAAATATAAAATGGGAATAAAATTGTATAAAAATAACAAATTAAAAATCAAAATTAAAATCCTATATATTGTATATGTACCTATATATAACCCTACTATGTAAATACCTTATTTTTACTTTGAAAAATTAATTAAAAATCACTAAAAAATAGGAAAAAATTAAAACAAAAATATTTCATGTTTTGACTTTTCCATAATTCGGCCATTTGTTATTTTTAATTGAATTTTTAAATCTTTTCCACGTGGATGCTTCCTATTGGCCCTAGGGATTGTTGACCGCCAGGTCAACTGCCCCCCCCCCCACCCCAGGACCACTTCCCACGGGTTAGGTGCCCGACCCGACTTCCCCCTATTTTAGCACCTAAACACGATTCCCCCTCGCCTAAACCCCGGGTCCGATTCCTTCCTGCTACATCCGAGACCCTCGCCGGGGTATCCACCTCGAGATCCGCGCTCCAGAATGCCCTACTGATGAATCCACATTTCATCATCTTTATTCTATCATTTTGGCACCAAAAACCCTAGCAAATGCCTGTAAATAGCATTAAAATCATCATCTTAGCATCCATGCATGTGCATCATATTAGTGTATAAAATACTGTAATTAAATCCAAAATTATAGAATAAACAAAAGAAAAGAAAAAGAATAAAATATTGTAAATATTTTATGACCCGAAACCCCGAGACCTAGGCATCTTGATGAATAGGTCGACAAGGAATAAAGTAGGGGGAGATAAGGGCCAAAATACAGACAAAACACCTATATTTTCTATTCATTCTTTATTCACTTTGGGACCTATTTTTGGTTCCACTTTTTATACATCAAATAAAGAAACTTTGTACATAAAAGTTGTAGACAATATTATAAGGAAAAATACAAAATTGGTTTCACTAAAAAATAATGTATAGATAAAAAGTTATGGTCTGAATAAGAATCCAAAATCCCAACTTCCCAGACCTGTATCTCACAACTGACAACTCCAAATGCAGTATACTCACTTTAATTGTATATAGAATAAAATAATCTATCCAATGGTGGTGGTTTCGCATCTGGCGGAGCTACGGTTTGAAAGTTGAGTTTTGGACCCTCATTGTATACTTGTACATATTAAAATATTCAATTTATTATTTATTCATTATTTTTATATTTTTATATTTTTATAATTTCATAAATATTACTTATAATAATTATGTGCATTAAAATTAGAATAAAAATGCAAAGAAATCCAAATAAAAATACTTGTATATATCAAATATATAGGTACCCTACCTATATGTATACCTATACTTTTTATACTTATATTTTATTAAATGTACAAACCACATCAATAAAATAAAATAAAAATATATTTGTGTATATAAAAGTATTTTATAATTTTATAAAATAAGAAATAAAAATAATAAAATTAAAATCACAAATTAAAAATCAAACAGTCAAATATATAGATAATATACCTATATAGGGGTATAAATGCAAACTTGTAAAAATATAACTCATAAAAATAATTAAAAATCATAATAAAAAATTTATAAAAAAATAAACATTTTTTATTTTATAACCAAAATTTAAATAATTCATTTTCTATTTTTTTATTGAATTTATAAGTATTTTTCCCAAGGTTTTTTCTGGTTGGTCCACGTGGACCAACCAGATCTCTTCCTTGGTTGACCTCGGTCAACTCTCTGACCGAGGTCTGGCTGTTGTCAGACTGTGATTTTTTCTCAATTTCGCGGATTTATGGAGACCACGCCTTGTATCTTTTTGAGTCGCTTCCTTCACGACTTTTGATCCCAGTCCCTAGATCTTACACGCCTATATCTTTTCTTGGGCATCGGATCAAGGTGCAGCCCGTTCTCCCTCGATCTTTAAGCCCCCTCGCCATTGTTCAAAAACCAAACCCTCAACCCCCATTTGACTTCGAACCAGATCTGGGCGCCAAAACCCTCCAGGTGGGGTCGAGGGATAACATCCGGTGACAGGGGAATCTTCCCCCATCTCAGGCGAGGTGCGGCGAAGCACCTAGGTCGTGTTCCAACCCCATCTCCGGCCTTGCGGCTGTGAGGTTTCTTCCTCGGGTTCTACACCATTGAGGTTGTGTTTTTCTTATTTTTTTTAGTGTTTAGCTCGTTGTTACGTTTAGCTTTTATTTCATGTCTTCAACCAGCAGTTTAATCGACTAACTTTGCCTCGATTCCACCTCGAACACCTCGACGGAGCTCAGAAGCTCCGGCAACCACCATCGCCATCCACGCCGCCCTTTTCTTGCCAATAAAGGCCCCTTCCTGTCGCGAGATATCTGCCGCCCATTTGATTTTGTTTGCAGGAAGGGAAGGAGGTGTCTGGGCCTCGATTCACGCCACGAAGACGCCCAGGTCGGCTGGAGCTTCATCGAGCATCCGGGGGCCATCCGTTGGCCGTCGGACTGGTCTGAGCCACCTGGACGTCGGGGAGGAGCAGCAGGAGCAAAACGCGACCTTCAGGCGTGGAGTTGGTGGTTGGAGGAGGTCCCTGCGCGTGAACCAAACTCGGCACAACCGAGTTCTTCGTCGGATCTTCCAGCTGCTCTCCACGCCGTAGGATCAAGAACACCCAGCCGGGGTGTACAGCTGTCGTCGGATTGCCTCTACGATCAGCCGTTGGATCGGCGTACATGACTTGATCTTAGCCGCACAGCACGAAGAGGCATCGGAGCGCGCTGTGCTGACACGTGGATAAGTGGGATAACCCCCACCGTTCGATCACGCGCAGGAGAGAACCATCAGGATCTTGACACGTGGCAACACCGAACCATCAGCCGTCAGATCAACTCCGCGGGGGTATTTTGTACTTCACCCCCTCGTTTTTGTTTAATTAATAGGAAATCTCTAAACATTCATCGGTTGAGTTATGTTTTTGTAACATTTGCAGTATACCCCCTTGACATTTGTGGTATTACCCTTTGGTCCCCGCCCTGGCGCACGTGCGAATCACGTGCGTCTGGGCATTTTGCAAGGGGACTCCATCCATTTCTCGTTTTTAGTTTTGGTACTTAAACGTTCAGTTGCAGTTCAAAATTTTCTGGCCATTTTGCTTTCACACCCCCAACTTTGGTGATATTGCATTTGCGCCCCTGACTGGGGCGCGTGCTTTGGCACGCGCGTCTTGGGTATTTTGCGCGGAAAGTGTTGCGGGTTTTGTTATTAACAATTAGTCCAGAAAATATTGTATTCAGTTCAAATTTTTGTGCGGAAATTTCATTTTGACCCCTGGATCTTTGTTTATTTGCAAAAATACCCTTGCCAGGGTGTAGTTTCTTGCTGTTGATTATATTTATTTCATATACCATACTAATTCCAAAAATTACCCAAAAATAGGCCTAAGCTCCTGCCAACTAGTACTTTGTCGCCAACATTTTATTTTTTGATTTTATTTTATTTTTACATTTATTAAAAATCAAAAACATGCTTTTTATTCACTATCTAGCTTAGAAAATACCAAAAAATATTAAAACATCTCGAAAAATTCCAAAAAAAAATCCCTAGTATATATTTTATCATATTTTAGTGTCAGTCCAAAAATCACTAAAAATCTCAAAAGAAGAACACTAAAAATTTAAAAACACTCTAAAACTTCAGAAAAATATATAAAATCAAAGAAAACTCCAAAAAATACAAACTCAGGTCCTGTGTGTTCTATATTTTGTTCTCTTTCTTTGAAAATTAGTGTGAAAAATTTTGGTTGCTGTTTGCTAATTTTAATTCCCATTTTACTCACAACCAGCACAATCTTCACTATTTTCCCTTGTTTTAGTATTTAAAAATACTAAAAACATCTTGAAAAATCCCCAAAAATCACAAAAACAGTAAAAAATCCTAAAAATATCAAAAACATTTTATTTCTGAATTTTTGGTTATTTTTGCACACTTTTATAAATATTTTATCTTGTCCTTATATTACATTGTCCTTATTTTCCAATATTGAAAAAAATAAAAAAATATAAAATATAAATTTATAAAAATCAGAAAATTAAAAATCAAAATACAAAATTAAAAATTAAATTAAAAAAATAAAAATTTAAAACCCACAAAAATTGCTTTGTTTGCTTGCTTAGTGTAGACACCACACATACACATTCACTCACTCACGCACAATTGTTTGAACTACCCTGTTTGCTCCCTGTGTTCAAACTCTCTGCATACTTGTCCCTATACACCATTTGTGCAGAGTTAAAAATAAATTTTAACTCCACATTATTTCTAATTTATTGATCTTTAGTGTGGGCTAATTGTTGATTAATTTCAGAGTTGATTGGTCGACACTTCGACTGTGTTCCCGCCTTGTGTGGAACACAAGACCGATCGATTTCCGAGATTATCACCTACTCGCGCTCATCTTCTCGGACCCTCCACCGTATATAGTCCCAGCTCCGCCACCTCCATTCCCATCTTTGGTTCATTCGTTCCACCCCCAGTGAGCTCCAGTGCGTGAGTGAGAGTGACAACTCGCTCCCCGTGCTGTCGCAGCGAGGAGAGGGACCGGATTCCACTGATCCGGCGAGACACATCACCGTGCTCCGCCCAGAGCTGGAGCTCGAGCCTCGGAGATCGGCGTTCCTTGAGGCAAGGACCAGGAGCTGCGCAAGCTCACCCACAGTCGCTTCCTTCACGCAGGTAGACCCGTTGTCCTTTCCTTTTCCCTAATTTTAGATTACCCCCAAATCGCTCCGCCGTCGTGTTTCGCTGATTCCGACCATCCCACTGTTCCATTCGATCATCGGAATCCACCGTCACCTCCGCCTTCCTCCTACGCACATTCTCCGCACTCCCATTCAACCCAGCTCGCACAGGAGCTGGGGTTCGAGCTCCTCCGTCCTCACCCTCGCCGGAGCTCGCCCACATCGACCCTCCGACCACCTTCACCCCGCCTAGCCGGGTCGAGGTAGTTTGCCCTCGACCCGCGAGCTGTCTGGTCTATTTTGCAGGTTCATCCAAGCCCATCTGAGGGCTTGGACCCTTGGGTCCAGAAGCTTCACCTCCGTCGACCTCGCTGGAGCTCTCCAGAGCTCGGCTGGGTCATCGGAGACCACCACTCGATGCGAAAGCATTCCACGCTCCTTCTCCGATCTTCAGCGTGCTTCCAGGAGGACAGCAGCGCCGCCACGAGCCCGACGAAAGTCGCCGGCGTCTAGTTCATCCAGCATACTCCGTCGCCGTTCGATCGCCTTCGACCTCCAGTTCATATCTCGACCGTCCATCTGAGGAGGTCCCTTCACCATCAGATCTTCGGAGAGGCGATCCCCACCGTCGATCCAGCGAGGCTTAGCCGCGACACACCTTCACTGTCAGATCTACACGTGGCGAGCCCCAGACCGTTGGATTCGCACGAGGAGTCCAGCTTTGGAGCGCCCGTCGTCCCTCACCGTTAGATGCACCACGTGGCGCTTATCCAGTGGCTCCATCAATAAAGGGTAATTTACCCTTAGGCCCTTCTTTTATTTTATTTAGCAATTAGTCCTGTAAATATATAGTGTAGTTATTTAGTTTTGGTACAATTGCATTGTGGACCCCGTACTTTACTTTCTTTGCTTTTATGCCCCTGTGTATGGTGTAGCACGTGCTTCGACACGTGGTTTTCTGGGCTTTTTGCATTTACTACCTTGTAGTTCTGAGATGTTATGGATTGAATGAAAATTTTTGAGTATTCGCAGTTATACCCCTATGCGTAGAGTAATTGTGCATGTGCGTTTATTCTTGGGTTATTTGCAGACCAGCCCTTGGACTTTTGGTACCTGTTACCAATTAGTCTAAGGACTTAGTTTTTATTACATTTGGGTCCCTGAGTGCCCCAGGCATGCGCGACGCACGTGTTCTCCTGGGTTATTTGCACCGGACCCCCCAGGAATCTTGGTATTTGCGTTTTGGTCCCTGTGTACTATGCCCTTGTGTTTGATTTTAATAAAATAGCAAACATACTCCAAATCCAATGAAAATTGGACACATGGCTCCTGCCATAGTGTAAACTTTTCTGGAAATTTTGGTGACAATTTTGTTTCGATTGTATATTTTAAAAAATTCAAAAACATCTATTTTTGTTACTGTTAGACTTTAAAAATCACAAAAAAATATTAGAATCTATCTAAAAATTACCAAAAAAATTACCTACTGTTTGTTTTGTTGTGCTTGATTTTCTAGCCACTTTTGGCTATTTTTCATTACCTAAAACACCTAAAAATTAAAAAACACTTAAAATCTTATAAGAATTCTAATAAATAAATTAAAAACCCAAAAATAATAATTTAGGTACTCAAATTTTCCTTGTTTTCTTCTCTATACAAAAAAATACCTCCAAGCTTATTGGGGATTTCTAGATATTTTATCTAGGTCCCTTAAGCTCGGCTGGACAGTACCCTCTTTTCCTTTCACTGTTTTATTTTTAGAAAATTAAATAAACATCAGAAAAATCCCAAAAATTCACTAAAAACAGTAAAAATTATAAAACACACAAAAATATTTTTATTTGAATTTTTGGTTGATTTTTAGTACATTTAATAATTAGTTGAATTGCTTGCTTTTATTGTTTTCCTTATTTTCTTAATACCTTAAAAATCCAAAAAATATAAAAAGACTTAAAAACCACCAAAAATACCTTTTTATTTCTTTTTCCTTTCTTTTTGACTACTTCGTAGGCCGCGAGGCCAATTCGTGCTCCTTGTGTTCGACCCCGGTCGCTATACCAGGTTAAACTAATAGCAAGACCGCTATCTTATTTCGATTTGATTTTATCTTTATTGGTGGTTTATTTTTCTTGATTGACACGACCGAGTGATTGAGGTCGCGACGACCATTTAGTACCTTTACCTTAGTCGCTTGGGATTTTTCATGTCATCATTGCCCTCATAGAAATCTAACATTAAAATCAAATGAAAATAAAAACAAAATAATAAACGATGTCAAATTAAAAAGTTTTATGAAAGTTGTTCATCTCGACAAGATCTAAAACTCGTCTAGATAAAAACTTTCATAAAGAAACAAAATCAAAAGAAATCATCTGTATATAGTGTATTTTTTGTGGTATTCTATGTACATAGAATGCCTAATTTTTAGGTTTTGTAATTTTTATGACTTTTAGAAAAGATAATATTCAAAATAAAATCAAATAAAATATAAAACAGATATTTACACACTAATCTGTTTTTGCATTTTTAATGATTTAGAAAATAAAAAATAAAAAGAAGAGAGACATATATATTATATACAAGCTCATGATGACTCATATCCTTGATTTTTAATTCAATTTTGATGATTTTTACACATTTGATTAAACATGAATCAAAGAAAATAAATGAAAAAGAAATCAAATAAAAATAGTTAATTATGTACATAAAATAATAAGGTCAAATTGGTCAATATATATACAATATACAATGATGTTCCAAAACCCATGTTTCATTTGTGAACTTCGATTCTTTTGAATTTGATCTTGTTTGTCGATAATTACATGTACATTAATCCAAAAGTGAGTATGGGTTCATAGGAGGACTGTATGTGAGAGATATTTGAATTTACGACTTTTTGTCTCAAAAATAGGGTTTGGATTTATTGAGCAATTATATGAGTTAGTATTTTTTAGTATTTATTATTTCTTAGGGTTAGTATTATGTACACAATGGAGTTGATTTTACTTTATTTGGTATTAATATAAAATAATTAAAAATATAATAAGTTATGGTTGATGATCCGTAAATTCTGCCCTTTAATTATGTCTAATTAACATTCAAAAATCTCATTGTAGTCGGGCTAAATTGGGTCAGTCAAAAATTGCTAATTAGTGTATCGATTAAATCAAAGCTGTCAATTATATTTTACTTGGGCAAGCCCAAGGTCGAACTCAAGGACACGAGACTCTTAAGCACATATTTAGACTCTCATTACTCAGATTAAGTGTTGGATTAATAGCTCATAGGTCAAAGCACACAAAGACATACAATGCAGACACATGCAGAAAGAAACATGCAACAGACACTTTTTGTTTGATTTTTAACATGCAACATTATGCTAATGTTGAGTTATGAAAATATACCCTAATTAAATTGAATCAATGAGCAATTAATATGTGAGCAATTTCAGATCAATTTACGAAGCCATCTGCATTGACAAGTTAATTAGTGGCATAAAATCATTAAGCAAGTGACATGATGTAATTAAATTTAATCATCTGGAGTCCAAGTGTCAAAGCAGAAATCAAACCATGCCATTAGGAAGACAATGAAATAAGCTTCGAAATGAGATCAAAATCGACTAAAACGAAGCTTGGATGTTCAAGATATTAATAAAAGAATCCAAGGGCATAAATGCAAAGAAAACATGAAATTAATTAGATAAAAGACTACAAACGAGTCCCTGGAAGGACCTAAATGCAAATAAAATAAAGAGCGGGGTCTTCCCTATAATTTTCCCACACATGCGGTGACTAAATTGCAATTATTGATAACCGGAGAGGATTGAATGCAATTAGCCCCAGGCGCATGTGGTATTCACGTGATAGCAGGACTTATCTGTAATTTGGAGAAGTTGGCAGGGCCTCCCTGCAATTTGCCCAACCCTCACGTGATAAAGCACGCAAGGTCAAGCTCGACGGTCGGCGCAGGCTTGGAGCAAGGCTCAAGAGGCTCGGGCGCCCCGAGCCTAAAGGTGCGAAGTGGAGGCTCGGGCATGTGACGTGGCTCGCTGTAGACCATCTGATCTTGGAGATCGGACGATGCTTGTGGCCTACGAAGGATGTTGACGTGGTTGAAGATAGGTCGTTGGGTGAGCATCGGGATGGTACCATCCAACGATACATGTACGCATGGGGCTTCTTCCTCCGCTGCGAGGCCTGGCGGTGATCTTGGGACTCCGGCAATGCCACAGGAGCTCCTCCACTGTCTACCAAGAATAATGACCCTCCCTGGACGTTACTAGAAGTTGGAAGATCGACGACATAGCCCAGGGATGCTGCTGGATCACATGGAGGAGGTTGTCGGGGGACCAATGCTAGAGGCGAAGCTCAAGAAATGAGCTCCGACCTCGATCCGGCCATTGACGACTAACACCTGCAAAAATATTAGTAGGGATAGCCGAAGCCTGCAAGTGCGTTGTGTGCATAAAGTGAAGTGGAATGGAAGGCCGTGAGGGGGTGAAGAAGGTGGCAGCATGGTCGTCTTCTCCGATGAGGTAGAGGAGCGGGAGGCAGAGCGGTTTGGGGTTGCGAAAGATCAAGAAGATGAACGGGGAGGCACATCGAGGATGGTTGAAGTGAGGTGGAGCAACTCAAATGGTCAATGGAAGGTGATGTGCATAGGATGACCTAATTGATTAAGAGAACTTAAGGGAAAAAGCAAAGAGAGACCAAGAAACTTGCTTAGAGAAATGGCAGACGTCGGGCCTGTGCTTGAGCTCCTAGGCGGAGCTCGGGTCTTCGTTGGACCCCGTCGGCTAGTTGGAGCAGCTCATCGGCGTTGTATAGCCGAGGTCCTGGCCTACAATGGCCAAGGGTCTCACCGAGGCTACGGCGGGCATTGCATCATCGATCCGACCTCCCCCTGTCAGGGGGAGGCGGAGAGATGCTAGGTCATAGCCCACATAAAGACGGATCGGAGTGATGGTGGCCGGTGGAGGTTTATTTGAAGAGGGGAAGTTGGAAGCTCGGGTGATGGACGACGTGGTTTGCGTGGGAGATGTGGAGCGAAAGAGAGAAGATCGTGGGAAGCCAAGTGGTTCACGAGGGTCACAGTTGATCGGTCTTGGCTGTTGGGTGGTCAGTGAGTGGTGGAGATGCTGAGGAGAAGGGGGAAATGGAAAGGGGGAGACGTGTTCGATGTGGATGACGTGGGAGAGAAGGGGAGGTCGGAGGTAGGAGACGGAATCTCAATCGTTGGATCTCGCGATCCAACGGCTGTAAGGAAGGCGCTCGGGAGCGGTTCTGATCGAATCATTCAGAACGTCATTGGTGGTTGTGCGCGAGACATGTGTCACCAATGGAAGCGGGTGGGAGCGATCCAAATATGATATGGACTCGATCGTAGGGTTGAGAAAGATGCAGAGGACAGTTGTTGAGACTGAAGCATTGTGGAGGAGATCAAGCGACGCTGGAGGGGAGACGCATGGCGTGAGGAGAGGCGGGCGGAGGCGGACGGTAGAGATACTATCTGACGGGTGAATCAGAGGGGGGAGGATGGAGCGCGTGCGTATGGTCGAGATTGAAGGGGAAGCGAGCTATCGGACGCTAGAGGATGGAGGGCGCGTGACGGAAAGGGAACCGGGCCACGTGGCTCAACCAGAAGGAGCCACGCGACCCAACCAGGTTATTTCAAAAGAAAAACTCAAAAACGGTGGAGAAAATGGCTGAATATGGAAAAATTCAAAACATGAAAGTTGTAGATCCCGATGAGATCTACAAGTTTCATGTTGACCAAAAATGTAAAAGAGGTCAAATAAAGGAAGAAATATTTTTGTGAGCATTTTTAAGGGTATAAAAACACTACGATTTTGCTTTTGTTATTTTTTGTACTTTAAATTTATTTTAAGACCTATATATATACAATAATTTATCTAGTTTTATTGACATTAATTTAAGCTAGGGGTTAATATATGGAAAGTAATATGATGAAACCGAGGTCCAGCAATGGTAATACACATGTGAAAATGTACACACAAATCTTGGCTTCTTATTAATGCAATTATGAATGATAAAATATGAATATTATTTACGCATGCATGAATGCTAGCAATGCAATTTAAATGATTAAATGTAATTAATTACTTGGGAACAGAGCTCTATTTTCAGCTTTTAGAGTGATGAATCACATATTCATCAGTCATCCCCCATGTACACTTTCAAAATTATTTGAGGATATCATTAGAGATAAACACATGAGATTTTATGAAATCATGAATGAATGAAAGAAAGATGCTCTTGATCAAACTCGAGGAACAATCTTGCAATTTAATATAGAAGACGAATTTCTTAGCTCGGATACATTCCTATCTATTATCTTTAATCATGAATAAAATAATTTTGTTGACATCCATGATGCTCACCATGTGATTCTTGAAAGTCCCGGTGATATAAAAATATAACATTTGTATTTAAACAAGTTTGAGGATTCTGAATATGTGACTTCACTTTGTGGTTTGGAAATCCCAATTTTGGATTTTCATTTTAGGGACTATCGTGAGTTTCAATTCGATATTGAAAAGGAACAAACTGATATAATCTCGACATTTCTAACTCGAATAAATTAGAATGACCTTCATGAATCAAGTGATAGAATTTCTGAGCTAGAGATTATTACAATAGTTGATGAATTTGTGAGTGAAATTGAGAATGGATATATCATTGTAGAAGAGAGAATGAATATATCATTGTAGAAGAAGAAATGATGGAAATTGATATTGATTCATGGGATAATTCAACTTCTAAGACAAAATCCGAGAACATATATGAAATTGAATATGATACTTACAATGAATATCTGGATGATATGAATGAAGAGATTGAAAGATTGAGTTTTGCTCAAAATTTCTCATCAACCAATGACTTTAGGTCTGAAGTCCTCCCTGATGACTTCCTCATAGACGATCGCTTAATTTCCCACTCCAATCCCATGACCTCCAATGAAGATGACCAATCTTGTTTGGCTTTTCACTCTCTAAGTGCATACGATGATAATATCTTGATTTTCGATTATGATGACCATTTATCTTTTGATAATTTTTGGGTTGAAAATGAATAGCTCCTCAATAAATCGAGGATGAACAACCAACTACCACATTGATTCTGTCATAAGGTCGACTGAAATTACCATAGAAGAAACAATTGCTTCGAATGATGTGGATGATTCACATACTGACAATGAGCATGAGTAGTTGTTAAATCCGATTATACATGAATCTACTCTCCCACCCTTGAACTTTCAAGTTAACGCATCTTTCATGGAAATGATATAATGGCAGATCAAATTTCTGACCTTTCTGACACCAAGGAGGCCATCATGGTTGTATCAAGGAATCATTTGTTGTGTTCAAGGAGAAAGTTTTTATTGATAACCAATTGTATGTACTGAACACAAACTTTATAAATTTGGACCAGCTTGAATCCACCTACCGATTGGAGACCTTGTTATCAAAACTAACGCCAGCCTTTTCACTCACAACTTCACTTGAGTCACCTATATTATTCATCATACCAATAGAACCAAACATTCAGCCGTGCCTCATCCTATTGGTATCATTAGCCCACCCCAAGATTCAATTAATTGGCTTTGCCACCTCCAAATCCCTTGAGCCAAGCTTCATACATCATCGTAGTTTTCAGAACACGGATGCCGCACATACTCGAGATACACGGTATTCCTAACCTTGGAGCCCAGTTGGGGGAGTTAAAACTGGCACATCGTGGGGAAAAACCCCATAGTTATATTTATTTTCTCTAGCTTGCATTTTTTTCTACTTCATTTCTTATAATTGTAGTTCAACATAAATATGGGGAAAACCCCACAATAAGGGGAAAAAATCAATTAGAAAAAAATTAATGAAAAAAGCATCTTTGATCACTTACATCTTGCATTCTCTCCACTCATATTGTCCCGCATTCTATGTTTCAGTGATTTTAACACCATCTGGCATGGCTCATGCTAAGCATGGGGGATGCATAGCATTTCATCTATTTTTAATCATATTTAAAAAAATCATTTCATTTCATGCATTCCGTTTTGTTTTACATTGCTTTATTTCAAAAAATTCTAAAAATAATTCTCTTTTTATTGTATTTTAAAAAAATTAAAAATTTCTAACATTTTCAAAGAAAACTTTGAATCATTTTTTGCATTTAAAAAAAACATTTTCCATATACCCAAAATCCCATACATTTTGCAAAATTTCCCAAAAACTTTTTGTTCGAAAATACAAACAATTTTTTTATAAAAATAGAAATATTTCCCCCCTATTTTCTCTTAACTTTTTGGGATTAGAAGTCTGATTTTAAAAATCTTAGACTTGGGCTAAGAGGACCTTAGTCTACTTAATTTCGTAGAACTTCATTAAGTATAAATGTTTTGTTTCTTCAGATCTATTTTAGACTTAAATCTTTGAGTTACACTAATTTTATGTGGTGACTAAAATATGTGTCTGAATAGATCATCTTGACAGCTATATCACTCTTTTACTTTTGATTGATTTTTGAACAAACTGCACCCTACTCCTTAATTCAACTTAGTTTGCTTGTACATGGTATTGTTTCAATCTGTAGTAAGGTAAGGGAGTGACTCTAAATCTCGAGTTAAGCAAAATTTAGTGTTCTAAGTTCAAGAACCACTTATTCTTTATAAGTTAGGGTCTGTTGGCAAACTTACCTTCTATATTATTGAAAAGTCATATTTTATACATTTACATAATTGATACCCAATGCCACAAAATCCTATCAAAAAGAAGGAACAATAAGGGATGCATATTCTAAAAATGCAAATGTAAAATAAAGATCTACCAAAGAAAAATCTCTTCAAATAACCCAGCTCTGCTATTGAAATGGATTTTGTGAAGGTCTAAAATATCCTCACAAGGCAAAGATATTGTCGCTATAGAGATCGCTCACTAAAGGCTATTCGAACAATAATTAAACCACAAAACAAATCAAGAAATGTGAAGCAAAAATGTGGAGTTCAATTTATTATAATTATACAAAAGATGTGTATATATACAAGTATTTTAGAGGTCTAATACATGGAGCACACAAGATAGATTGGGAAAATTAATTCCAAGAATGTCCTCTTAGTCTCTTTTATTGTATTTTTGTGTGGGATTTTAATTATTTAATTTTTTGTGGACTTTTGTTTTTATATTATTTTATTTGTTTTTATTTTATATATTATATTTTCTTTTTATATTTTCTAACTTTTAGTTTTCTTTTTTTTAATTAGTTGTAATATAAGTATGTATCACATATATAGATATAATATAGATAATAAAGATAGTAAAAAGATAAAATGAAAATAAAATAAGTAAAATACCCTAAGGTACAATCCTTTACTTTTTAAAGGTAATACAAATATTTTTGAGATTTTTAATAATTAAAGTACTAATAACGATAATATAAGCAAATATAGCTATATATAGACTAGGGTTTTATATTTACAGATATAGCCAAGATACTCAAAATATTGTAATAAAATATTTTTTGTCTTTTTTTTTATATTTTTCTCTATTTTTGGTATTTTCTTATGTTTTTTATTATTTTTTTGGATTTCTAATTGAATTAAAATGTTAAAACAGTGATCAAAATTTCCAAAACTATTTTTAATACATAGTATATTATATAAATAAAACTCAAAAATAGACATGAATATTTTTAGATTTTATAAGAATTTTAAGAATTTCTATAAGGATTTTGGAGCTTTTTAATTTTTAGTGTTTTTATTTTGCTATTTTTAGGGATTTTTGGTCTGTAGATGCAAAAAGGGTAATAAAATATATTTTTTTTTTTGAAATTTTCAAAATGAATTTTATAGTTTTTTGTTTTTTTAATTGAAAATAGGAGCAAAATGCAATGTTGTTTAATTTTAAAAAAATAAGAAAATAATTTTAAATACCTCATGAAAATAATATGTGATTAAATATGATCTAAGGTATTTAAATTCTTTTTTTAGATATTTTATATGTAATTTGATATTTTTAATAATGCTAATAAGAGAAATAAAAATAATTGCCCGGTATGGACCTAAAAATAATTCAGCAAAAGTATTCTGTATTTTCTGAACCCTTGGAAGAACTTTAGGGATAAACATGTAAAAAGCTCAAAATATTTAAATCATTCCACGCTGGCAGGGGCATAAATGTAATATCAAAAAATTGGCAGGTCATATTAGCAATTTCTCCAAAAAGTAATACACTAGAATTTAAATTATCTAGAGTAAATAGAAATACATGAAAATGTAAGCCCCCCCATAAAAAGCCCACCTCACACGCACAAGCACGTAAGATGACGTGGTGAGGGACTAATCTATAAATAGCAGGAAGTTAAGGGTCTAAACTATAGATTTTACAAATATTTAGAACTGCAGATAAAAGTTTTTATATTAAAAATTAAATACAAAGGAGGTGGTTAAAATGCAAAATACCCCCGCTGGGCGCAATTTAACGACTGATGAGCTTTCACTTGCCACGCGTCACTCCTCGGTCCCATGATGATGGTTCACCGCTTAAGCTCTAGGATTAGATCTCCACTGGAGATCCTACGGTGTTGGCGTGCTTGATCGGATGCCAACTAGAGCTCCTGGAGGTGGATGTCTATCGAGCGACTCTAAATACCCCTGGAAGAACAAGGAAGAACCCTTAGACGACAGAACTTCGATCCGAGATGAAGGGCGGCTCCGACCACCTGGGGACATCCCAAAGGTCGCAAAATGGAGCTGGAAGCTTCCCTAAGCTATTGGAGGTGGTGAAATATCTGAGGCTCCTGACTAGAGCCTTGGAAGCCTAATGAAGCTTAAGCACCTAGAATACATGTTCCAAGTCCGAACTCTAGCCCAGATGGGCTCTCGTATGCTCTGACCTGCACAAAATGAAAGAGGGGTCGAGGGAAAACTGCCTCGATCCGTTATTGGGCAGAATGGGTGCGAAATGCGGTGGGGCGGCAAAATCTGACGATGGTGTTGGAGGTGGACTTCGATCTCCTGACCGAGGGTTGACTAGAGTGGATGGAATGTGTTGAGAGGTGTAGAAAGCAAAGGGGAAAGTGATGAGGTGCTCAGGCGAGTCGGAGAACAAGTGGGGCATGAGGGAGCAATGGTCGGAGCTTGAGAGCTCTGAAGAGCTTAAATCCTAAGATTAAATAAACACAAAAACTAAATGCACGGAATAATAGTAGAAATGAAATGCAGGTAAAAAATCTACCAAGAAAAGCAGGAAAAGACAACTAACACTTGGTCGGAAGGCCAAGGAGCAGAGGCTCGCGGAGGAGCTCACTGACAGAGCTTGAATCGCTCTTCTCACACCCTCTCGCATGCTGCAAACCGATCCACGAGGAAGCTCTCACCCCCTCATCATGAGACACCAAGGATCTGAGGGTTCAAGGGGTAAAGAATGGATTAAGCTGAGGAGGAAGGTGGTGATGGGGTTCTGTACAAGCAGGTCATCGATCGAGGAAACAATTTATTTCCTTGATCTACAGATCGAGGAATCAAACATGTGTGAAAGAACAAAGATCGATGGTCAACAATGACGAAGTAATATTTCCCAATCGATCACTACATCGATTGGAGAAAATGGGAGAAGATAAGTCAAATCCTTCTGACGCGTCGCAGGACTAGGCCAAGGGTTCAGTTGACCTAAGGTCGACGAACCCTTGGACCTTATTGGTCCACATCACATAAGAAGACAAAAATGGCTTTAAAACCTTATTAAATAAGAAAAAATATTAAATGTTGTATTATATTTAGGTTAAAAGATTAAAAATATTTATTATTTTATGTAGTATTTTATGTTGATTTTTATTTATTTTTACAAGTTAATTTATTAGGGGTTTATTTTTACAAGTGTATTTATAGGTATGATTGCCTATATAGTGTGTTTTTTATTTTTATTTTAGATTTTATTATTTTATCTACAGAAATTATAAATTTATAACTTCTTTAAATATACATAAATATATTTTTATTGTATTTTTCTGTTATTCTATGTACATTTAATAATTATAGCTATTTATTATATAGGTATGTATACATACTATTCATCTATGTATTTTGTACACTTATTTATTGTAGTGTATTTTAATAGATTTATTTTATTCTAATTTTTTACATATGTTATAAATAATATGTGTAAAATTATAAAAATATAAAATCATGAAGAATGTACGAAATAAATAGAATGAATATTTTATTCATGTATACTATATAATAAGGGTCAAAAACCTAACTTTTGCATCTTAACTCCAAATTAAATGAAACCGTCTTCATTAAATAGTTAATTAAAAGTTTACAATTAAAGATGATTTTGATAAATTTTGAGTTCATATGGAGGAGATACAAGTCTAGTAAGTTGGGATTTTGGATTTTTATTTTGAATGTAGAAGAACATTTTGCATTATTTTTATGTAAAATAAATTTTATATTTTTCTATATATTTTTATCTACAACTTTCATTTATAAAGTTTCTTGATTTGATGTATAAATAATAAAGAATAAAATAGGTCTCAAAAATTATTTATTGGGCAAAATAAATTAGGGTTTATTGTATTATTGGCCCTTATCTCCCTCTACTTTATACCTTATCGATCCGATCATAATGATGCCGGGTTCTCGGGGTTTAGGATCATTCAATACCTATGATATTTCATTTCTTTTTCTTTTTCTTTTCTTTGTTCTTTTATTTTGGCTTTAAATACAATATTTACACAATAAGTAATAGATGTTATTTTATGCAAAATAATGTTATTTATATGCATTTAGCTAGGGTTTAAAGGCCAAAATGAAATAATAAAGGTGATGAAATGGAGATTCATCACCTCCCTATGCTTTCCTTTACTAGTCCCGGGCAAACACTTATGCCTATAAGTGCAGAAAAGAAAATAAAGAAAAGAAAAAGAGAGAACTTGGATTAATTTTAACTTTCAGACTTGTCTTCATAAAATCAAAGTTTGGAGCTCAGCCAGACCCTTGGAAGTTAGGTTTGGTCGGAACCTTATTGGAAAACATATTTAAAATACAACATCCTCTAATACCCATAAGACTCTGCCCAAGTCTCCTCAAAAGTCAGGTCAGAACAGGTCAATGTCATACGCAGTCCCTTATGACTATGAGTCGATCTTGTACGGTGTCAGTGATATGTAGCTCGTCTCGGTTGAAGCGGTAAAAGTCTGTCTTCTCCAATACGGTGACCCTAATTCCCCAATCCAACAACTCTTTCCATGAGAAGTGGGGTATTCCCTTCTAAGTTCAAGTACAACTGGCTCAAGAAGATAAGGTGGAGAAGAGAATGGACGATAGCCAGTGTAGCTACCTATCCTAGGATGCTTGAAAAGTATAGCCAAGTCATCCGGCTGCATGCTCACATGGATTTAACATTGAAGCTTAAAGCTTACTTATTGACTGTATGTACATACATACTCCGATGCAAATTGATTTTTCTTTAATGTATGCTCGTCTATTTTTTGGAGTTTTTGATTTTGTAATTTTTTAATACTATATACCTCAACATCTACATAAGGTCTTTTTCCTCTTAATATAGTAGACTGTCCCTCTTTTGAAGCATTATTGCAACCCACAACTTCCGTCTTTAGACCTCTTCGCTACTGGATCGGGTTGGGGTACAATGGCCACAAATGTGTGACTTATGATATTTCTATTAGCTTGTGTCTCATGTTGTCAAATCCAGTCCTCTACCACTTCAACTGAGGTGAGAAAAGTGTAAGGTGCATGTGTGCAAGCTAGGTCATTGTTGCTAAGAGTCATGCGCTTGTTCCGAAATATTCTGCTTCGGCAGTCAAGATGTCAACCCCTCAGGATCCGGGTACCCGTTTACGACAAAATTCACAATATTCTATTTATGACATCGCATTAAAGGCATAATTTTATGGGGAAATTTTTCGTTGCAATCATTTGCGTCTGACATTCACATTTACAATTCATAACCACCAGTTAATATGGACAATGACACCAAAATCTCATTTCATTAATTTCCATATGATTTTACAACATCTACAATGTCTGACAGTACATATAACATCCCAAAAATTTGACTGAAGAGAAGAAGCAATTTACAATATCAATTGAACTAAAAACTGTAACAAAAACTACATACCGTCTGGTACAGACCTTGTCTCCTGGAACCATGTATAGCTACTGAACAACAGACTCCTTTTTACGAGAATCTCGATGTAGAACCGGATCCTCGGGGGTTCACACAAGATGACACTGAATCAAGTCTTGTGATCTCAAAGAATTAAGTCTAGCAGACCTGAAGTACCTCAACTCCAGCTTCTTAAAGGTTCCTTTGATAAGTGGATTAAGGTCCAACCAAGCTCCAATCTTCAAATTTTACTTAGACTAGATCAATTATTAAGATCAATCTGAAAAATACAAATGCTATGTAAAATGCAAGGAAAATATTTTTGTGATGCAATTTTCTATTTTGAACTTTTTATGGATTTTTGGAAAAAAAAGGTTTGTAAATTTGTATGCAAGTTTTTGAAGAGGTTTTGCAAATATTTACAAACTTTGAAAATCATTTTGCAAAACAGTATGCATAGATTTTAAAAAAAAATTACAACCATTTTCCAAACCATTTCCAAACTGATTTTCAAAACATTTTATTCACACAAATAAAAGAATTTTTTACAACCAATAATATTTTTACAATGATTTGAAAACATTTTACAAAAAGTTTTCCAAACAGTTTCAAAATCATTTTTCAAATCATTTTCGCAATTTTTTTACATGTTTATTACAAGTGTTTTCAAAGAATTATTGTGTATTTTATTTATTAGCCTATTATTGAAAATATGAAAGTACAAGTTATGGCTAAAGTATATACGACCCCCCTGTACTTAGCTTGAACTATGTCCTCATAGTTCGGAAAGGAAAAGTAAGACAAAATTCAGATTGAGTATAAGAAAAGTCAGATGAATAAATATATGAATAAAAGAATGAGAAGTTGACTGTCCTCCCTATACATAAGATCAATTAATCCTAAGTATAACAAACTATACACGAGGCAGAGAGGGTCAAGTGTGGGAATGAACAGATCAACTCAGGTTGTCTCCCTCTATACTTGGGGTAAAGTATCACTAAGTATAGACATAAATATCAACAGGGGAGGAGACATTTGAGGGGACCAAGAAATCGATAAAAAGAAGAAAAAAAACGTTGGGTGAATGCACGCATCACTCCCCCTATACTTAGGATGAGATGTCCCTAAATATAGGCAACAACATGAGTGATGAAACAGAACAACATAGAACAACTCGGTCGACACCCACCTATACTTAGGACAAAGTATGTCCTAAGTATAGACATACATATCATACGGTAGATCTGGGTTGTAGGACATACGAAAAAGAGAAGGAATAAAAGAAAAAACATGTATATACAAGAGGTGTGGATTGTTGAGGTGCCTCTCAACGAGCGCTAGGTTTTATGCCCCTAGTAGGACGTGATGGTTAGGATAAAATTGTGTCAAGGTTCAGAATGGCATATGTTAGACGAATATCGTACTCTTCTCGTTGTCTCACAAAGAGAACAACGAGGAAATCGAGAAGGGAACCCGAATATGCAATCAAGTGGATGCATATCACCAGGAGAAAAGAATCAAAAACTAAACTAGGATCTGATGGTTCAGAAAAGATCATCGTCTTGGAAGAATGGAGTGAGTGATCAAAGCCAATGAAATCAAAAGTGGAGAAGGATGGATCAGTGATAAAGTCCTCCATGTCAATCACAGTTTCGTAAAGATGCTCAAAGTAAAGATCAGGAGACTCTCTAAGCATTTGGGCATCCGGTGGACATATGGTCGAAAGATCAGAAGAAACATTGAATGCCTCAAAACATGGCTCATCCTCACGAAGGTCATCAAGGAGAGTTACCTCAAAGGAGTCATGAAAATCAGACAACTCGGTTCTGTAGTCTACAGATCGGCTGCACGGTCAGTGGGGAATATCGAGTACCTAGAAAGTTTACATCCATCTGCAGAAAACCCTCAGGGCGTAATGCAAGTTGATCGACGGGAAGCGAGGTCATGCTGCAATCTAAACTCTCATCCTCGAAAAATATCACACTCATCGATCGAGATGATGTAATGTTGAGAGAAGGGAGTAATAGTATGTAGCATATGGTAATGTGGGTCCACTCCTAATAACATCAACTGGAATGGCTTGGGGTACTGGCCAAAATCTTCTATGTGCTCAATGGGGATAGGGAAGTCAAGAAAAGGGGAGTAGATCAACTGATAGGATGGATGACACAATGATGGTTTTGACTTCATCTCCTAAAGTACCGAATAGAGATGGTACAACATGATTCTGAATCATGACGTGCAGAACCGACTTAAGGGTCGGTATGAGAAACTAGAAAAACACAACATCGATATCATCCTCCAAACTTACTACCTCAGAGATCACATCCTCGACCAGGTGTGCAATCGAAGAAACTTTAATAATATCATCACACAAATCAGATCAGAAATTCGCCAAAGGAACCACACTCACTCCGGCCTCAGATTTGTCTGGCTCAATAATATCATCTCTTTTCTCAATGCGAGCTTCCTCAAAAGGAAGAGAGTCATCTTGAGTTGGACCCTGAATGCAGACATGAGGGTGATATGGGTGAAAAGAAGCCGCAATATCTGGTTGATGAAGATAAGGATGACCCATAATCATGATCCAGATGAAGGACTCGAAAAAATGAAAAGAAGAAAAGAAGAAAACCATTCGAAGACTGCTAGCTAGAAGTAAAAGATGAACGCGCTTGGATTCACCGATCACAAACAATACACCAAGCAAACTCCAATTCACCAACTTGACACGGTGAAGACCATAAGGGTTCAGTCAATTATCTTTTCGATTTTAGAGTTGTGAATTTCAAGAAGTTGTATGAGCATGTAGGAATAGACCTAGGATGGGGGTTCTAAATCCTAGTGTGTACGCAATGAGGGAGTTTCTCTTCCCAAGATAATGAATCCAATTACATTTATTTTAGGGTCAATTAGATTTAGCAGTCCCGATTTTATTTTGGTCATCACTTTTTTTATTGCTTTCTGCACGGTGCCTAATGAGATTTCAATTCTTTTTAGACCCTATGTGCTCAAAATCAGAGGGAGAGATCGAGAAAGCCATGCAAGCAAGAAATCAATGATGCATGCTCAGTTAGAATACTTACAACGCTTCCCAACTCTCTCCATGTGGGATGCTAAGCATAATCAAAACCTATACTATATGCAAATGCAATTCGATGAAAGCACCCCAATACAGAAATTGCTATTATCGTGAAGAACCAATGCTACTACTCAGATATAGAACTCAAATTGTCCGGTCTTGGAGGCTCCTCGGTGCCCACCACGTGGGTCTTGCAAGCGCTTTATGGAGACCTCTCGTGGTGCGTGCTTCTAAGTCTAGGTAAGAAGCGATTAATCTTTGACTAAATCCAGATGAAAATATATAGGAATATGAATATATTATATGCATGGACTTAGTCTATCATACAAGCAATACTATGCTAGGGCTAAATCACATAAAATAAAGAAAAGTGAGAAACAAAAAAAAGCAAGAAAACCACAAAAAACTGACAAGGCCCCTATGTGAACAATCACTCGAGCAATAGACGAGAGAGTCTTGAGAGTCTGAATTATTACAAGTATATGTGTGTCCCTCTCACTTAAATTACAAAATAAAATGCAAGTAAAATAAAAATAAACTACAAGGAGGTATTGTCTTCAAAATTTCTTTGAGTAGTCTTTTGTTGCTCTCTCCTATCAGCTTGTGTTGAAAAGCTGACTCCATTTTACATGGATGCGTAGGTCTCTTAGGAGAGTCTCTCTCGATCCATAGTCCATCATAATAAAATCAAATAAGAAGATGGTTAGACGGTTCAAAATAAAATCAAATAAAATGATAAATAAATAAATGAAAATGGACAAGAGGAGCACAAAATCAATCTATACGTTGTTGCTCCCCGGCAACGGAGCCATTTGTTGAAATGGATTTTGCGAGGGTCTAAAATATACTCACAAGGCGAAGATATTATCGCTCTGGTGACCGGCACCGCTCACTAAAGGCAGATCAAACAATAATTAATCCACAAAATACATCAAGTAATGTGAAGCAAAAATGCGGAGTTAAAATTTATTATAACTCTACAAAAGATGTGAATAGGTGCAAGTATTGTAGAGGTCGAACACATGGAGCACACAAGATAGATGGGGAAAATTAATTTAAGAATGTCCTTTTAGTCTCTTTTTATTTTAGTTTTCTGTGTGCTTTTAATTATTTAGTTTTTTTATGGATTTTTATTTTTTATTTTTATATTTGTTTTATATTTTATAATTTTTTATTTTCTTTTTTATTTTCTAATATTTAGTTTTCCTTGTTAATTAGTTATAATATAAGTATGTATTATATAGATAATATAGATAATTAAAAGATAAAATGAAAATAAAATAAGGAAAATACCCTAAGGTACAATCCTTTTTATTTTTTAAAGGTAATAAAAATATTTTTTGGATTCTAATAATTAAAGTAACAATAATAGTAATATAAGTAAATATAGCTAACATATAGAATATGGCTTCTATATTTGTAAATATAGCTATAGGTACTCAAAAACAAGGAAATAAAATGTCTTTTTATGTTTTATATTTTTATATCTTTGGTATTTTTCTTATAATTTTTATTATTTTGGCTTTTTAATTGAATTAAAATGTAAAAACAGTGACTTATATTATTAAGCCATATTATTTTGGAATTTAAAATTAGATAAAAGTCTTAAAATTTCCAAAACTATTTTTAATATATAGTATATTATATAAATAAAATTCAAAAATAGAAATGAATGTTTTTTATTTTTAAAATATTTTTAAGAATTTTTATAAGGATTTTAAAGCTTTTTAATTTATTAGTATTTTTTTATTTTTAGAGATTTTTGGTCTATAGATGCAAAATAGGGTAATAAACAAAATGTATTTTTTGGGAATTTTTCAAATTGATTTTATTATTTTTATGTATTTTTAAATGCAAAAGGAGTAAAATGCAATGTTTTTAATTTTTTAAAAGTAAGAAAATAATTTTAAATACGCCACAAAAATAATATGTGATTGAATATGATCTAAGATATTTAAAATATTTTTCTATAATATTTAGATACAATTTGATATATTTAATAATGCTAATAAGAGAAATAAAAATAATTGCTTGACAGGGACAAACGTATTTTATGTTTTTCGAACCATTGGAAGAACTATAGAGCTAAACATGCAAAACACTCAAAATATTTAAATTATTCCACGCTAACAGGGCATAAATGTAATATCCAAAAATCAGTTGGTCCTATTAGCAATTTCTCCAAAAAGTAATACACTTGAATTTAATTTTTTTGGACTAAAAAGAAATACACGAAAATGCAAGGGCCACCCTGAAAAATGCCCACACCTCACACGCATAGGCATGTGAGGTGACATGATGAGGTACCAATATGGAAATAGCAAGAAGTTGATGGTCCAAACTATAAATTTTACAAAATATTTATAATTGTAGATATAAGTTTCTATATTAAAAAAGTAAATAAAAAAATGGCATGGGTTAAAGACCAAAATACTCCGCTAGGAGCGATCCAACAGCTGATGAGCTTTCACTTTCCATGCATCACTCGTCCGTCGCATGATGATGGTTCGCCGATTGAGCGCTAGGATTAGATCTCCGTTGGAGATCCTATGGCGGTGACGTGCTTGATCGGATGAGAATTGGAGCTCCTGGAGGTGGATGTCTATTGAACAACTCTAGGTACCCCTGGAATAACATGGAAGAACCCACAACGACCGAACTTCAATTCGAGTTGAAGGCCAACTCCGACCACCTGGGGGCGTCCCAAAGGTCGTAAAATGGAGCTTGAAGCTTCCTAAGTTGATGGAGGTGTTGAAAGGTCCAGGGCCCCTGACTGGAGCCTTGGATGCTCAACGACGCTCAAGCACCTGGAATACCAACTCCATGTCCAAATTCCATCCCAGATGGGCTCCCGTACGCTTTGACCTGCACAAAATGAAAGAGGGGTCGAGGGCAAACTGCCTCGACATGTTATTTGGCAGAATGGGTGCAAAATGCGGTGGGGGGCAATGAAGTCCGACGACGGTGGTAGTGGTGGACTTCGATATCATGACTGAGGGTTGAACAAGGTAGATGGAATGCGTTGAGAGGTGTAGAAAGTGAAGGAGAAAGTGATGAGGTCATTGGGCGAGTCGGAGAACAAGCATGGCACGATGGAACAATGGTCGGAGCTTGAGAGCTCCGACGAGCTTAAATCCTAAGTCTAAACAAACACAGAAACTAAATGCATGAAATAATAGGGGGTCGAAGAACAAGTGGGGCACGGGGGAACAATGGTCGGAGCTCGAGAGCTCTAAAGAGCTTAAATCCTAACACTAAACAAACATATAAACTAAATGCATGAAATAATAGCAGAAATGAAATGCAGGTAAATAAATCTACCTAGAAAAGCAGGAAAAGATAGCTCACACTTGGCCAGAAGGCCAAGGAGCAGAGGCCCGTGGTGGAGCTCGCCGATGAGCTTGGATCACGCTCCTCGCACCCTATTGCACGCTGCAAACCGATTTACGAGGAAGTTGTCACCCCCTCGTCATGACACACCAAGGATCCGAGGGTTCAAGGGGCAAAGAACAGATCAAACTGAGGAGGAATGTGGCGATGGGGTTTTGTACAGGCGGGTCATAGATCGAGGAAATGGCTTAATTCCTTGATCTACAGATCAAGGAATCAAACACGCGTGGAAGAACAAAGATCGATGTCAAAATCGACGAAGGAATCCTTCACAATCGATAACTACATCGATTAGAAAAAGGGGGAAAAGAAAGGTCAAATCCTTCTGACACGCCGCAGACCTATGCCAAGGGTTCAGTTGACCTGAGGTCAATGAACCGTTGGACCTCATTGGTCCACGTCACATAAGAAGACAAAAATGGTTGAAAAGCCTTATTAATTAAGAATAGAATATTAAATGATTTTATTATTTTTATGTTAAAATATAAAAAAAACATTTATTATTTTATGTTGATTTTTATTTATTTTTACAAGTTAATTTATTAGGGGTTTATTTTTACAAGTGCATTTATAGGTATGATTACATATATAATGTGTATTTTATTTTTTTATTTTTTATTATTTTATCTACAGAATTTATATATTTGCTACTTCTTTGAATACATGTAAATATATTTTTATTGTATTTCTCTTATATTCTATGTACATTTAATTAATTATAACTATTTATTATATAGGTATATGCACATACAATTCATTTCTGTATTTTGTACACTTATTTATTTTATGTATTTTAATGGCTTTATCTTATTCTAATTATGTACATATGTTATAAATAATATCTGTAAAATTATAAAAATATAAAATCATAAATAAATGAATATTTTATTCAAGTATACTATAAAATAAGTATCCAAAATCTAAGTTTTGCATCTTAACTCCGAATTGAATGAAATCACCTTCATTAAAATGGCGAATTAAAAGTTATATACAATTAAAGATGATTTTGATAAATTTTGAGTTCATATGGAGGAGATACAGGTCTGGGAAGTTGAGATTTTGGATTTTTATTCTAAGCGTAGGAAGAACAATATGCATTATTTTTACGTGAAATAAATTTTCTATTTTCTATATATTTTTATATACAACTTTTATTTACAAAGTTTCTAAATTTGACGTATAAATAATAAAGAATAAAATGGGTCCCAAAACTTAAGTATTGAGCAAAATAATTTAGGGTTTTATTGTATTATTGGCCCTCATCTCTCCAACTTTATTTCTTGTCGACCCAGTCATTATGATGCCTAGGTCTCGGGGTTTAGAGTCATTCAATACCTATTATATTTCATTTATTTTCTTTTTATTTTATTTGACTTAAAATATAGTAGTTTATACAATACTTACATAATAAGTAATAGATGTCATTTTATGTAAAATAATGATATTTTCATGTATTTAGATAAGGTTTAAAGGTTAAAATGAAAGAATAAAGGTGATGAAATGAAGATTCATCACCTACCATATAAGCCAAGTAGCAGACCAATGCTGCTACTTGTTTAAAAGAGGCCAAAGAGGTCCAGGGTTTTGCTCAGCAAAAAGAAAAAATGAGACCAACAGACCAAATCGGTCTAAAGAAAACCTCATAAAATCCAAGTGCTCTAAAATCTGCACCCATGCTGACATATTCATGTGAAATGTGAATAAGCCTACACCTATAGAGAATAGATGCTTTAGCTTTTGTAAATTTACTGATACCTTACTTAAGGTTGTGTGGTATGCTTTCCAAGCAAATTAGGAAGAGTTATAACATTCAGACTCTGTTCAAAAGTCAACTTAAGTCTAAAGAGAATATTGTTGATCAGGATTATCTGACTTGACCTAAAAATAGATCGATTAAAGGTGCTTGAACAAGAGGCTTGTCAAATTGAATACTAGAATCAAGACAGAGTCTGAACACATTATTAATCTTAAGGTCGACTCAATCTTTGTTTGTTATTTGTTAAAACTTGGCTTGAAATCTCAGGACTTTATGGCTGTGTCCGATGTAAACTCTTTGTACACCTCCAGATCATTCTCTTATCTTTGCATATCATTGTTTTACTTGGGACTAGTAAATGTTAAGTATGGGAGTACGATGAATCAATGATTTATCATGTTTTTATACCCTTTTTAGCAAAAAATCATGTGCAATCCATTGCATTTTCTTGATTTAATGTATAATTCTCATTTCATAATTTTCATATTCATTGCATTCAAAATCATGTAAAAAATTTCATATTCTCGCAAAATAAATCTTAAAAAAGAGAAAATACATAAGTTTCCAATAAATATGGGCTCCAAGACCATATTATAGTTTCTGATAATATTTTTATTTTATTTTCCAGATCTGCTTTAGAAGAGGCCCAAGGGGGCTCTCTAATCTTCTCCCTTATTCATTTGCAAAAAATGCTACACGACAAAATAGCTGATGTCAGCCTGACATCATCATTTCAAAAAATAAAAGAAAACTAGGACACTGATGTCATCATCCCCTCCTTCTTCCTCCTCATATGTGCCCGATGCCTGCCGCCCCTTCTTATTCCTCTCCTACACAACCGCCGCCTCCTCTTCTCCTGTCATCCCGCCAATGGTGGAGTCATCTCCCCTCCCTCATCGACTACCAACTGCCACCCCCTCCCCTTCTCGAATGTGGCTACAAATAGGGGAGGAGGGCGGCCAACGAGGAAGAACCCATTAGGGGGTTTCGACCCTTCCTCCTCCTCTACCTCCTCCATTTGCCAACAAGTCTCCTTGTGCACTATCAAGAGCAGTCGCCAGTCGCTTTCCTCGTGACCCCGAGTCCTCCTCCGATCGTGCTCTATTGTTGGTCGCCGAGCATGGCACCTCCGTCACTTGCTGGAAGAAGGGGTCTCAGGGACCTCTTCGTAATTTTGTTATCTTTTATTTTTTTATAAGTTATTTGACCATTATTCAATTTCACTAAATCTTATAGTTTCCATGCAAATCACCTAATTTCTTTTATTTAATTCTTGCAAAAATTATATCTTATAATTCTATTTTTTATTTTTTATTTCAATCCTCTGGGACTTTTTGTAGTTTATGTTTCTTTGTTTGCTCTTCTGCAGTTTTTCCATTAAAAAAATTAGTTTTGGATAAATTTCTCTTCCTACTAGATGCTTTTTGGCTATACAATTATACCTCCCGATTTACTTTTCTTTGCATTCAAGCTATGAGATTTCTTAAGAATTACACTTATGCCCCTAGCAATTCAAAAACTCACCAAAAATAACAAAAAAATTAAAAAATACCCAGAAAAATTCGATGTGGTCCTTATGATGTTTAAAATCTAACTACACATGTCTGTACATTCTAGGGTCCCAAAAAAAAAAGAAAAATAGGATTTAATTTGAAACAATAAAGTGAAAATGTCTTTGTAAATAGAATAAAACACTCGTGTAAAATGTATAAGTCTCCGTGGATCGATCATCTATAGCTCTATACATTATTTGATGTATGTCGATTTGTAGTTGTATAAATTTTATTTGAAAACTCTCAGTTTTTGTGTATGCAATAACAGAAACATAAAAACCATTTCTTAGCGCACGTAAAATCGTGTTTTCAATTAGATATAAAAAATCCTGGAAATTGGTCACCAGCCAACAGTGTTCCCATGTACCACAAAGAACACAGTGGGAAAAAGTTAATACATGTTTTTTGACGGCAAGGGTAAATTTATATGGTACAAGGAAACAAAGATGTTGACAGGAAAAAATCTAGAAAAAAAATGAATGCATAGTAATGATATATATTGTGGTATTGAAAAATAGAGGGAGGGCGATCTTCCTCGCCTGTCATAGCTTGCCACTACCTATGCTTGTATTGCATAACCAATTGTCCTTTATCAAGAAGGAAAATTGGTAGAAAACAACATGACCATCGACACAATAATGTACATGGGCATCCTACTCAACAGATGGGGAAAATATCCGGGAGGAGATGCCCTATCACACCAACGGTTGACATTTTTCATTTTTTTGAATGAAAGAAAAAAGGGATTGAATTACATGTATAGTCACATAATCCTCACCCGCCAACCCATTAATCCCATATAACAAAACAACTCAACACTCCCCTTAAGTTGATCATAGAGATTATATAAACTAATCATGAGAAGTCACTTGGTGAAGACATCATCAACTTGTTCTTCAGGTTTTATATATGATTGCAAACTCCTTAAGAGTTAGTCCTCTCTATAATGAAATGACGAATGATTTTAACATGTTTTGTTCCATAATGCAAGATATGGTTGATGGATATATTTATTGCAACTGTATGATAATTGAATAACTTCATAAGCAGATCAAGATCTATTCTAATGTATATTAGATTAATTTTAAGTTATAACATCACTGCAACTCCTATTACAATTGCTTTGCACCCAGCTTCAATAATATAAATAACATAAATATTGCATTTTACTTCTCCATATCACAAGGCTGTTGCCTAAATCTATGCACTGTCTAACATTGGTTGTAAAGTACCGGGCTTAAATCCCCAGCTCGTTGTCGAGGAAAACTAACCTTGACAACATGTTGGGTTCGGGCCCGATTGGACATGTTGGCAACCACCCAAAATATTTAAGCCCAAGTTGTGAAGTAGTAATCTCCCACTCTTATAATCCACTCTCAAACTTTGTGAGTTTCTGATGTGGGACTATTTTTGGAAATTGAGTTGTTATAGTGGTCTTGGTGGATCTCCTAGTATTATTACACTTGACCCAATCAACACTAATATAGCCTTCAATATCAATATTTGCATCCTTAGGAAAGATAAGTCATTTTCCGTAATTCTTTTTTATGTGGCAGGGGCTATATTCCACGACCTTCATATGCATATCACTAGGTGCATGCATGAATTTGTTTACTGCATTCACATCATTAATACTATCAGATCTGGTTAGTCTAAGATATGTTAACTTCCCCACAAGTCTCTAGTAATGCTCTTGAAGTCTTCATCAAGTTATTTTCCATATTTGATGCTCAACTTATGATTACCCTCAACATGCAAGTTTAAATCCTAACTTCATATGTTCATTTAACAAATTCATAGTATACTTCCTTTGACAAAGAATTGCACCTTCATTTGGCTTTGTCATCCCAATGCCTAGAAAGTATTTTAGATCACCAAGATCCTTCAAATCAAACATTGTAGGAACTTTTAGTTGTGTTATCACATCCCCATATCATCATGATGTTAACGTGATGAAATTTGCTCTCATCACTTCCTTGTGCCTAACTTTTGCTAATCTTTGAGCAAAAAACCTTGAAAAATAGAAGAATATAAGATCAAAGGGTTATCACTCCAAGAATTTATATCATATATTGAAGAAATAACGAAGGATATGACTTCGATCAATTGATCATTGGAGTAGGAATTTGATGGGTCTTCTCTGGATAAAATATTTTAGACTCGACATCTCTAAGTTCTCTTGATCTTAATTTAGTTATCAGTATATATTAAATTCAACTTCAACTGATTATATTGAATTCTTTTGTAACTGTGAATCACGGTTTTGATGGTGCAAGTGAAATTCTATCTCTTCCAAGTTCCAACTTAAGGTGTCAGTGATCCTATGATCACAATAAGTACTTCTAGATGTACATTTATTAGTAACATCCATCCATTCATGCACAATTTTAATGATGACAAACTTGGCATTCTTGTTATAGCGAATATGTTGTTGATCAGGCCCTTTATAATTAAAAAAACCAAGATGGATGTGATTAGATGGATGTTCTTATGGGGTTCTGAAGGAGGGAAGAGGATAGCGGACTTGGTGGATTGATCATATGTATATCATCTATGAAGGAAGGGGGGTCATTAAAGGGCCTTCAATGTATGAACTTAACTATCCTTGGAGGACCTTTCGTACTTTCATATATAGACTTGAGAATAAGTGGCATCATTGAATTAAGAAATATCAATTTTGTCATGTTCCACCTCCTTTGAGTTCCATATATTAGGTTATATACGAGGGCTCAAGGCTACATATTTGAGCTTCTAAGTAATATAATAGCAAATAAATGCATGAATTGTAGTTCTAATTTCTCATTAAATTCTTTCACTGCTTCTTTGAACCCAACATACTAAGCAGAAAAAGATTAAAACTGGACTAACATCCTAGGGAAAAGGTTTTATGTTTCTAGTTAGCAAAAATATGATGATTAAAAGTGTAATTACGAGGCCTAATCTAACGCTATTACAAATTTTAATAAAGATGATGGAGCTACAAGCTCAAGCTACAAAGCTCATGTACGAACCTATGAAGAGCACATGATGAAATAAAGCTCAAAATATGGAGATTAAGGAGTATTGAGTGCTTTGTAATCTATCAAAAGATTCCATTGTAAACCCCATGTATATGCATAAAATAAAACTCAAGCTCAATTTCAATTCTTAGAAGAAATCAACCGATTAATTGGATTCAGTGACGGAGGGAGAGGGGGGCGGGAGGGGGCCTGGCCCCCCCAAGATTTTTGCAAAGTCCCTATTATTTAGGAGTTGTTTCTTCTATCCCTATTATTTAGGAAATGCCTTCTCCAAAATGAGTAAGTAATTGCCTATCAATTTTAATATAGAGAAAAAAAGTAAATCAAAATTATAAATTAGTACTATAAATAGCATCGGGGTTTTCCTCTCTCGGGTTGTTTAGCTAACATCAATTCTTGTTTCTCCATCCAAAGGTTAGTCGATATTTACGTTAAACTTATAAACTTTGTAATTTAAATACTCTGTTACATAATGAATGGGATTTTGTTCTCTTGCTTAAAAATGTGAACAATTGAAGTTGATAGTTTCTATTATAATTTCTCGAAATGTTCCCATATTATTCTAATTTATTTTTTCTTATGTTTCACATTAAAATAGGCTCAACTATGAGCACTATGATTTAATATTCGTAAAGTTGTATAAAATATCATAATACCTTGCTCTGTTTGATATTTTTCATAAAGAATCTATATGTCTACAGGGATCGTTCATGATTTAGATTTCGGAATTAGTATTATAACATGTCACTTGGTAATCTAAAACTTAAAAAATTTAAAAAATGCCAAATTGAAAAAAAAGGCAATCAGTGTGATCAAGAACGAGAAATTGTAAAAGAGAATGAAAATGGATGTCTTGTGCCATGAGATTGTAATTCCTTTTTGTTTGATCTGGTTGAAGCAAACCACTTTCATGACCTATATTGCTTAGCAAAAAGTCATCCTAACTTTGTAGATCCCTTTAAGAAAAAACATGTGATAGTATTTGATCTTGATGATGTCACCTAATGATTTTTAGAACCAAAACTGCCGTTAAATTACTTAAGAAATTTTCTACTTGATTTTGAAAATATTGACAAATGACATATGTTACTACATCATCAACGATGCCCAATTTATAAACAATTATTTATTGTCATTGTCATGAAAAATATATTTCACTCAAAATCTTATGAACCTCCATAAAGGTGTTGATCGAATATTAATCCTTAACTACTAATAAGACAATTATACCATTACTACATTATATATGAATTCAAGGAGTGGTCTGGTGGTACTACAGTGTGCCTCCACCTTAAAGGACATGCGTTTAAATCCCAATGGGACACTCCATACCCTCGAAACTACCAGACCTCTTATTAAAAAAGCTATGGTATATATATATTTTATAATAGTTTTTTAGATATAAATGTAAAATAAATGATTGTATTTGATACTATCAAAAAAATTAGCAACTAATTAGTAAAAGTTTACTTGTAACTTTGTTTAGGCTTTTTGTTCATTTTTTTTTATAAATGATGCGATTTGTTCATAAATAGGGTACCTCTTCTCAAAATGACATGATTTTTAGTTAAAAAAATTCTGATCATAATTTCAAGTAAAAAACTTTATCGATAAAAATTCTTTTAAGTTTATATAGTCCCCCCATACAAAAAATCCTGGCTTCGTCCCTGATTGGATTTCCAGTCAAGTTTTTCAGCCAACCGAGGACTTCGATCAATCGACCATTTCAAAATGAAAGTTCAACTCAACGAACACTTGACCAATGCTACTTTTGGACAACTAACCTACCAGTACCATTCTAACCAACCTAAATATCCTATGCCCAATCGACTGAAAATGTTTTAGTTAACTAATTTTGGCAGATTGCTTAAAATAATTCTAGGACCGTGCGACATAAGAGTCTCCATTTCTGACGAAATTGGAATGTCATATTAGAGTGATGTATTGATGAAAATATATAGCGGTATTTCTGAAAAAAATCGTTGGAAAATAGGACGGAGGTAGCCAACAAGGCAACCCCATTTTTCTCTAATAAAATATATTACTATTTGTTGAAATAGTTTTAACTTATCTTACTTTTTAGGTGATTTTGAGATTATGCATCTATTTATTAAGATTTTTAGATTTTTATATTATTTTTGGAAATTTATATCTATCTTTTTATTAGGTTTTAATGATTATGCTTCTTATCATGGATTTTAGCGGCACATATTCTTATGGAAGGGTTTTTCTGATTTTTATAATTTCACCATTTTTTATTAGGTAAGTTTTTTATATTTTTATCTTATTAATGTTTTAGTGTCTTTTTTTATTTTATGTATTTTTTATAAAGAGTTTAAAAACTGTATTTTTTTTAAAATTTCACAATTTTAGTAGCTTTTGTACAAATATATACAAATTCACATATACATACGAGAAAATATCTTATATATTTTATCACTTTCCTCCATAATGCCTAAAGTGAATTATGTCTTCATGATCAACGATCGTGATTTACAGTTGAACTTGGTATATTGCTTCGTTAGGAAGATATAGGAAGAGGATACTTACATAAAAAATATTTTGTTTCTTTTAAAGATACTTTGGAATTTTATGTTATTTTGAGTTGAGATAATAAAAGCAAGATATGGATATATAAAAAATAAGTTTATACACAAATAGTGAGACGTCCGCATTCATAGATCTTCGAAGGAGACAGATTGGACCACAAACATCAGACAAGTGTGTCTAATCAATGGCTTAAGTCTCTCCCCTTCTCTTTGAAAGGTGTCGTCGGAATCAAGTTTAGAAAACTCTAACAATCCATTCTTAGTACACAATCCTTGCGAAGTATGGCTCTTACCATTTGGATTGAGATGATCAGTTTCAAATGTGCATCAAACAACTAAACCTTTTGATTGAGATGGAACAACCTACTAGTTTGTCGAGTACACATACTCAAAAACATACATACAAAATACAAACATCTCCTATCAAAGGATGATAGGTCGTTTTGTGACAATCTACGATGCATAATTTCATCGATCTTATTATTTCAAAGTTTGTCTTGAAATATCTAAACGAGGTATTGCCTAGTAGGATGTTCCGTTGAACATTTATGCGAGTATTTCAAACAAAAAAAAGTGTAGGTCGACCAGAACTAGTACTTTTAGGACGAGGGTACAAATGGAAAACGCCCTCTATAAATACGAAACTCTAGGGTTTGTCCCTCTCCCAGTCGTTGCGATCCCGACGCGGCGCCATCCCGCGCTTAGGGCACCCAATCGATCCATACTTCTGGTCTCGACCGTCGTTGATCGCATGGCGGTAGGCTCACACCCGGCAGCGGAGACAAGGAGGAAAGATCCCGTTTTTAGGGACATCCGGAGGTACTACTGCCAGTACTGCGGCATCTGCCGGTCGAAGAAGGCCTTGATCAAGTCCCATATCGCCTCGCATCATAAAGTAGGGTTCTTTGCCATTCCGATTTCCTATTTCCGACTCTCAGGCCTCGTTTTGAGTTGCGGGGTAGCAGTCGCATTCCATGCGTTCATTTTTATGTTGTTTAGCTTATTATCGTAGACGAGTGTGATTGGGTTATTAAAATCACGAGTATTTTACACGGAAAGTAGTCAGTGCTTGAAGATTGTTTCATAAAATGAACTGGAATCCACGGAACTACGTGTAATGAAGTTATCCGAAGATCAAATCGATAACTTGTATAATTGTCAAATGAATTCAACCCAAACATGTGAAGATATTTGAGTTCTAGCTAGATGGTGTTCATTTACCCGTATTATGAGGTCTTTTTATTAGTGCTATTTTGTTAGCATTGTATTTTATTTTATCTACAATGTAATCGTCGGATTAATAAGATGATGATGGGACTTCATTGAAAAGCATTCCTATATACATGCTTACATGTTATTTGGCGAAGTGTAATCTTGATCATTAACCTCTGTATTAAAGAGAGTTGAAGGTCAACTCCAAGGTATGACAATCTCTAAAGGTCCTCCCTGATAATCCATATAAATTGAATAGAGAGAACTACTATATTTTGAGTGTGGAGTATTTTGGGTTTGTGCATGGGATACTTCTGATTTCTTGTTTTTAAAAAAACTTGGATGGCATATCATATTTGTATTGGTTGTTTTGATATTTTCGTGAATTATGTAAACTTCATTTGTTTATTGGTGCATGCTTTTTTTGGGGGGAATTGAGACTTTTTCTGCACAAGTGAACATCTGTCCTAAAGCAGGATTTCTGGTGAGCATCATATTCCCTTCAGCTTATCTTGGAATATTATCCTGGAGTATGATTCTCATGTTCAGTTGGTTGAAAACATGGCCTCAAATAACAACTTTGGTGCCATTTTGCTTCAAGCACGGAAAGAAAAATATTGAGTAACTTCACTATTATTGCATGAAACTGTGGGAATGGATCTCAAAACATCCAATGTTATTTAATAAAAAATAAGATATTAGGACTCACTTATTTGCTAAAATAAAGGTGTTGAGAAGTTTCACACACACTACATTATCACATATTGTCACATATTGAAATACTTGTGTATATATATCTTATAAATTAAAAGTTGTAACTAAAAAGAAAAACTACAATACACTACATATATATTGATAAAAAATCATAAAATTTGTAAATTAAACTCGATAAAAACATTAGGATGTAAATGTTTACTCTGCTATATATATGTATATATATGGGAAAAGCGAGCCTACATCAATGTGTAGGTAACTTTTCTACACCCACCCCGTTCTCACTCTTTTTTTTTGAATTGAATCCTTGGGGGATTTAGATCACAATATATCACCACCACGTCATTCAAATTTCAACATATTTCGATACTTCTAACTTATCCATCATGACATCAAATTTTAACGGTCTCAGATTTGCTGAAATTGACCCCTTCTGATGGAGATGTTAGGGATGTTTGTTTTACACGAAATTTGAAACACATATTTCATTTCATATTCTAAGTAAATTCCTTAAGGATCCATTTAAAAAAATAAAAGAATTGAGGAGTAAAGGGGTGGGTGTAGGAAAGTTACATACACATGGGTGTATGCTTCCCAATCCCTATATATACATGAGGTTGGGGAACTTGCACCATGGTATATGTAACTTTATATGTACCGATGCTACAAACGTTCATTTTTTTGAAATGAAAGCTTGGGGAATTTACTTGGTATTATTGGTGGAATATGTTTTAAATTTTGTGTAAAACAGACATTCTTAACATCTCCATCTGGACATATTAGTTTTAGCAATTCTGAGACCGTTGAAATTTGACAGTCTTGATGGAGGGGATAGAAGTCCCGAATTAAGTTGAATTTTTAATGACATTATGGTGACATATGGTAATCTAAATCCTACATTATTTCATTTCAAAAAAAAATCAAAAAATAGGTGTTTATGGGACCACTGCATATAAGGTTACACGCACCTTGGTGCAAGCTCCCCAACCTATATACATATATATACATATACATATATGTATATACACATATATGTGTATATAAATACACATATATGTGTGTATACACACACTCATATATGTGTGTACACACACACATATATGTGTGTATATGTATACACACACACATACACACACACACACATATATACATATAGAGGAGTGATCCTATGAGAGGAAGGGTATATGAGAGCATGAGAGCACCATATCCTAACCATTAATCTTAGAAAAGAAGAATGGCTAAGATTAAAATGGAAAAGCCCTCTTTTAATGCACCGGTTCTTTTTCAACTCCCAACCAACTCCCCTTTTCCTAACTTTCTCTCTCACCTGTATCTGCATTCTCTTCCACCATTAACGTATCTTCCACCTCCGGTGGAGTCATGAGCCCATAATCTCAATAAAATACAAAATACGTCGGGTGGTAATGGTGTTTCCTTTAAAACATCTTCCGGAAATTGCATGATCATCGCCTTCTTTATCTGCTCGAGGTCCATGCCATCAACGTCTATTCGACCTCTACAAGAACACCATGATTATCATGCTCACATGTGAATAGAATGTTGCCACAACGGCATCTTCTTCCTTTTCGTCTAGTATATGTGCATTGTTGGATCGCTTATTTCTTTGCCTTGTGAATATCCTCTGTGGAAATATATTTGAACTTTTTAGCAATCATAGCAGGGAGCTTAAACAATGCCCCTCTGTTGAAGCTGAAATTTTTTATTTATTGTGTGTTATACTAACCATTGCCTCGATTACAAGTTCCATTTATTTTACGTTGGAAAGATTCCATTACTGTGTAAATACAGAAGAATAACACATCAACTTAGCCAAACAAATTTCGCTAAGACATGAAGTAAGTTCATGATGTATCTATGTGATGAAGGTATTCCCACATAATGTAGTACCGATTATGATGTCTCTCCCACTCAATTATTATGATGATCTTCTTGTAGGCCATCCGAAAAAGGTTAATGTTTTGAATTTATCATTTAACATGCCAATGATTCGTATAAAATTTATCACGTTATATCTGTTTTAAATTTATATTTTGCAATTGAATTTTGCGATTAACACTCCAACAATTCATGTAAAAATAGTTATTTGTGAAGTTTCTCTTTAAAATTTCTTTACTGTTCGTTGTTAGAATTACAATAGCTCTATGTATGCATATCCTCACAAACATTTCAATAACCATTATAGACACGTTAGTTCTCCAGTTGGGCGTGTTGCCAGCGTCTGCATTTGCGAATGCCTATTGATAAAGGATGCGAGTAATCGTAGTTTTACAAAGCTGCATGCATGATCTCCTCAAGCTTAAAGAATTGCTTCCGGATGAAGCTGTTGGACAACATGTCGAGTGCAAAGGCATACCCGAAAAGGTAACAGAAGCTGCTGATGGTAGCATCTAGTACACCTTTGAGAATGATGTTCGTAGTGTTCCTTCTCACAGAAAGAGGTCGTGCATGCGAAGATGACAAGAACACGAGTTCTTGATATCAGTTGCTTCGATTCAGATTCTGTATCCAACCATCTTATGCAGTTCGGAGCTTTTCAAGGACAGACCAATTACAATATTTTTTGTATATTACCTATCCGTTTCAAGGTCGTGATTATGGAGACCCACAGCAGTGACGATCATGGCATGGACCTCGAGCGGACAAGGAAGATGATCTCGTTCATGACAGTGATGGTGTACTTGCCGACCTGCTGTAAAGGAAGTTGTCACTGGTAGTGGTGAATTTCCGGACGATGTTTTAAAGGAAACACCGTTACCATCCGACCTATTTTGTATTTTGTTGAGATTATGGAATAATGATTCCACCGGAAGTGGAAGTTTCGTCAATGGTGGACGGGAAATGTGGACACAAGCGAGGGAGAAAGACAGGAAAGGGGGAGTGGGTTGGAAGTTGAAAAAGAGCCCGTGCATTAAAAGATGGCTTTTGCCTTTTAAATCTTAGCCATTCTTCTTTTTTAAGATTAGTGGTCAGGATATGATATTCTCATGCTCTCATATACCCCTCCTCTCATAGGATCACTCCTCTACACACACACACACACACATATAAAGTAGACATTCTTGCAGTGGACCCATGTATCACTGACGCTACCATAGGTATTGCTTTGAAGTATCCATATATCATAATAATGCTGATATCTGGTACTGCCCTTATTCTTTAATATCTATCTTCAAAATCTTCAGTAACATGGTAGCAAAACCATATGTTTGAAATGGAACTCTTGTTGTGCTTCCCTTATTATCTAGATAAAGATGCATGTATTATTTTAGTTGGATGTTAGTATTTTATAAATTGGGATATTCCTAATGAGCTTTAGGACTATTGCAGATTGTATCAAAATTTAATGATATATGAGGATACATAGAAAATTTAGATATTAATACTTACTAGAACAAGAAAATGACTTAAAAGCTGTAGATTTTGTTCAATTTTCTCATGTTTTTTTTATATTTATTACATTTTGACTATTTCATCACATTTTGCCACGTTCCCTTATATCATGGAAAAGGAAAGCGATGCCAGTTCTCCTCTGAGGAAATGAAATTTTGGCAAAATTTAGTGGATATATGGTGAAATTTAATCCCGTGATAGAAAATAGGTTGTTGGTTAGCAGTTGATTTTATAGTCGACAATCAATCCTTTTTAATGGTAGTGGTTGCAGCTTATCAGTTAGCAATTGGCTCTTGGTTGAGGGTGCACTTGGTAGAGTAGGTTGGAAAGTGATTTGAGGGAAGGGGAGGGGAAGGATTGCAATATTGGCTGTTTGGATGTGATTGGAGGGAAATGGAAGGAGTGAGATGGATTGGTTGAAGTTGATTGGAGTGATTTCCTTTTGAAAAGGCGCCGTATTTCTCTCACTATATGAATGTGTGTGTGCTGGAACAGAGATCTACTGTTTATTTATTATATTGGTTCTGTCTATGTACTTTTGTCATGATTTTAAGTCATGCTTTCTCATGCTTATAAGAAAAGTGCTAAATGTTAATAAGTAATCCCTTTTTAATCCTAATCATTTATTCATTTTCACGCAACTTTGTGGAACATGGTTTTCTGCCTGCCGTTTGCAATGCTTTGGAAATTACTTGGTTACTTTTCCATATTGATATATTTGTATGGATTCACTTGTTAAATGTCTGGTAACTGTTGAATTTTACTGGGCTACCTTTATTTCCTGATTTAGACATTTCTTCTGTAGGATGAATTTCAAGATGCGGGTAGCGAACTTAACGCTGAAGATTATCAACAGTTGCGGTATACTTGTGAGGAATGTGGTGCTTCTTTTAAGAAGCCAGCTTACTTGAAACAACATATGCAAAGCCATTCCCTTGAGGTTATCTCCTAACCTCATTGATGTTTCAGCTGTCTATCGCATATTTTCTCATCATTATGATGTACTAGATTTTTCATTTTTATGAATGCACATCATGTCATAGAATCAGTGGCTAAGTTTGATGTAATACGTTGTCAGACTATTCTGAATTGCCTCTTTCCATGATCATATTGAATTATTGATGATATTTCTGTTGAATATTCTGAACACAGTGTGAAGCATTGGATCCCATAAAGAACTCCAAAATGCGAAATGCCGTCTTGATCTTGAATGGATTAGTATCAGGATGGGGGACCTCCTGAGAAGATCCATCAAGCAAGCCCAGACTCACGCTTTCTTAGGATTACCTTGTTGTTCTTCAGGTTTGGATATTCTTATCGTTATCTATATTATGAGATTTAGTTGCTGCATGCTACAACCATTCTTTTTTTTTGATGCAGTACAATCATTCTTTTGTTGCTCTTCTAAGTAAACATTTATCATATACAAATACCAATTTTATTTAATAATACATGTCTTCTTGTCTTTTTAGAGGCCGTTCCTTTGCCCTGTGGATGGCTGCCCGGCAAATTATAGAAGAAAGGACCATTTAACACGGCATATGTTAGGCCATCAAGGAAAACTTTTTACATGCCCGCTTGAAAGTTGCAATAGACAATTTTCTTACCAAGCAACTATGAAGAGGCATGTTATGGAGCTTCATGATGATGAATCCACAAGTGATGATGACCATCCCAAGGTGTATGCTTGCCCTGAAATTTGTTGTGGCAAAGTATTTAAATATCCATCAAAGTTGAAGAAACATGAAAAAACTCACGGTAATAAATTTGACATTCTATGCATTTTAAAGATGTGATCGATTTGGCACTCTTATTTAGTTCCGTTGTGCCTTTTTCTTGGTTGCTTCTGTTTTTTAGTTTTAACCTAATAGTATGTGTTCTTGCGAATTTTTATGTGTGCATAAGTCTCTGTTCTTTTATGACTCCTGCCAAGTTTAACCCCTTTTTTGCAGTCAAATATGACAATATTGAAGTGGCATGTCTTGAACCCGGATGTATGAAATACTTTACAAATAATGAGTGTCTTAAAGCTCATATCAAGTCTTGCCACATGTATATGGTGTGTTCTATATGTGGATCTCAACATCTCAAGAAGAATATAAAGCGGCATCTTCGCTCTCACAGTGACAATGCAGATGTTGGGAAGATTAGGTGCACTTTTGTTGGCTGCCATCATATTTTTACAAATGTAAGTTCTTCCAAATTAAAACATCATTTCCCAAAGGACTTTTGCATTTCAATTTTTGATGTATTCGAATGGTGTTTGGTGCAGTGTGCCTACCGCTAAAATGATCTGGTGGTAGTGCAGTATGCCTAATACCCAAAAGACCAGTGTTCAAATCCCCCTGTGGGCGTTGCGTTTGGTAGTTGACAACCAGCGTAAAAAATAGTTGAATCTTTCAACATGGATTTGAGCGAGAATCCATGTAGCTGACATTACTTGTAGTGGGAGAAGGCTTTGCCATTTATTCAAAGGGGTTGATGGGGCTGTCCCGTCCCATTTTTGGGCAAATTTTTTTATTTTTTTTGAAAAATATCGCCATGTATATTCATCCCTATATCCCTCCTATATGCCATTCGAATTTCGTCAGAAACAGACTCCTACAACCTCCATCCAGACAAGGTCGATTTAAAAAATCCTGCGACCGTTAAAAAACGATGTGTGGATGGAGGCCGTAGGAGTTTCTGTTTCTGACGAAATTCAAATGACATATAGGAGGAATATAGGGATGAATATATATGGTGATATTTTTCCAAAAAATAAAAAAAATACGAAGAATGGGCTGGGGGCAGCCATGTTGGCTACTCTTAGGGGGCAGCCCCATTTTTTCCCCTTATTCAAATGGTTTTGGTAGTATAAATGGCTTGTATTGACTTAGCTGCCCTGAAAACTATTTGTATACTATATCTGACAGTCTTTCTTGGTTTCAACTGTGTCTAAACGGCATGTACTCTAAAAAAAATTAGCTGTATCAGAGATGCAATTCACTGAATTGTAGTTTTAGCATCATCCATGCAAAAGTATCTTTGGCTGCCCATCAAATGTATATTCTAGTCTTGCATGGTAGCAGTGCTGGTTAATATCGCTGGATTATTTATATGGCTATTGTTGATGCAGAGGTCAAACCTAAATGTTCATGTCAAAGCTGTTCATCTTGAAGAGAGGCCATTTGCTTGCCGAATTTCTGGGTGTGGGAAGAGATTTCCTTTTAAGCATGTGCGCGATAAACATGAGAGCAGTGGCATTCATGCTTATGTTCCTGTAAGTAATTCGTGTTTGCCCTCCTGCAGATCCTTCATGTTCATTCTTCTACTCAATTTCCTTTGGTTACTTGTGCATGGGCCTTCGTTGTATCAAAAAATCTACTGTATGGGTTGTCTTTGTTATCTGATGCGCAACTTTCCAATTTTTTGTATCCTATCCTATACGTTGTATCCTTACAACTGTTCCATTTTAGCGCCATGGTACGACAGATTTGCATGTGGTTTTGGCACAACAAAAGTATTCTTACAGGTGGTTCATGGTGTTTTTGTACAGGGTGACTTCTTGGAAACGGACGAGTTGTTCAGGTCAAGGCCCCGGGGTGGGCGGAAGAGAAAATGCGAGAGCATTGACAGCTTACTGAGGAAGAGGATCGCCCCGCCTGATGAGAACTGCATCCTGGATGACCCTTGTGACTACTTGAGATGGTTACTTGGCGAGGAGAGCGAATGACTTCGTTGCAAGCTCATCTTGACATACATCAATTGAATGTTTTAAGTTTTTTGCGGGATAGCAACAGTGCTTATGTTCTCCCCCTAATAAGGTCTCAGCATTTTGTGTATAGTGTTTGTAGATGTGTTTGAGAATGCCTCCTTTTTGTCTGCAGTTGGGGTTGTATCTAAGTTGAGAACAATATACACTTTAATGTTTACCAATATACGTGTTAATACCCTATGTTAGCTAGCTGACTCAGTATTCTCCCTTACTGAATTATACTGACGTATGTTTGCCTTTTCCGTCCTTTTTTAGGCATACGAGAGGCGTGTTCTAGTCTTATTAGTTAGCGTTTTTTTAATCATCCAACGACTTGGATTTTTTTAAATGTAAGGGTTTAACGCTGAACACCATTAGGAGGTTAATGACTTATATTCTAGACCTATCAAGCAAGTAGGTTACTAACTTTTTTTCTTATACTTGTTGGATACATTTTGAAAATATAATATTGAATTCATTTTTAAAATCTAAAAATGAGGATTTATCACTTGTGTCCCTCTTAAAGTCTGTTATTTTAGTTATGCTCTTTTTTTGGAATATTAGTTGTGCTATTGACTTCTTTATTATCACTTGTGCTTCTTAGGTTAGTTGATCATCAAGTTTCAAACGGAAGTTAACTTTTGCATAATGGTAACTAGAATAACTAGATATGTAATTGTATAAATCCCTAGGATTCTAATTCAATTCATTATAAAATCTTACAATCCGAATTCGAATATAATTTTACATGAATGGGCTAACTCGAATTTATATTTAATTCATTTTGAGTTTTGAATATTCAATTTTGTTTTGTTTTATTTCGAGTTTGATATATTAATTGATGTTTTAAAGCTCATATAAATAACTTTATATGAAAATTATTATAATTTAAAGTTGAAAAAAGTATATAATCAAGGTAAATATCAAATAGATAATATATAATGGATAAAAACACCTAATATTACAATTATCATGTCTTTTATAATTTAAATATAGTTTTTTGTATGATTAAAAAATAAATACAATATAATTATATGAGCCTAAAGAATATCATTGATGAAAAAGTTGAACATATTATGATTACCATTATATGTTAAAGCTATTGAAGATCAAGCTCATATAGAAAGTTAAGAAAATAAATAATAATATTTAAAATAATGAGAATAGCAAAAATAACTTAGCAACATAAAACCTTTTCCTTGAGGACGAGGATCTTCAATATCGAAAAATTAAATCCATAAAAATGAAACACATGATTTTTGATGTACAAAGAAATAACCTACATTATGGTAGAGCCTGTAGATTACTCATGTGATGATAAATGCACTTTTGACAATAATAACCATCATCAATGATTGTCATGCAAGGAAAATAAAACAATAAAAATGTAGAGGAGCGATACCTAGATAAACCCTGAACCACGACAAATGCTGAGGAACTCGAAGAGCAAGACCATCGTCTTCACATGCTAGGAGTACCACAATCTACCTTGATTTTGTGGGATCCTTGGTCAATAATAAAAGGGAGAATGGAAAAGGTAGGGTAAGGAATGTGGGGACACAAAAATAAACGTGGGTGAGAAATTGAAATAACAATCTTGAACATTTGATCATTCCTACTAGATTTTATGGCTAATATTTCTTTTATTTTTTCATATCAAATATTTAGTCTTTAACTAATAGGGGGATTTTTTTTCTGAATAATTATTAGATTAATCATAATTAATTATATAATACGAGGTTTCCAAATTTAAACTTATGTGTACCTATCGGCACTTGAGGTGCCGAGTTGGGGAGAAAGCCCAAAACAACACTTCAAGTGTCGATTTGGAAGGTAAAAATTACACATGTATCCTACATTTTGCATGTATATCCATATCAAAAATTAAATTTGTAAATAGTTCCCTCTTCTATACTATCAAAGGGTGGCATATTTTATCATAATCTTTCTTGATGCGTTGACTTAAACAATCGTAATAAAAATTAACAATTGTCAATTTCACAATTATGATAAGTGAAATTAACGCTTCAAATTTAGACATATATGTTAGCCCTTATCATTGGGACGCAATCGATTGCATATATATCCATATCCCTTCATATCTATTTTTTATAGATATGGATGTGTTTTGTTCTCTATCAATTTCATACTAAGTTAATATGGATATGTATTTTTATTTTTGATGAATGTGAATATATAAATTTATTTTTGACAAATACAATAACATGGGGTTTCAATTTGCAGATACATATATATAAACAGTTACCATTTTCATTTTTTCGATATGGATAAGGATCTAAGTATTAATTTTGGAGATGTTTGTATGTGTTAAACCCTATCATATCTACACAATTGAATAATCTGTATTTGTCCATTGTACTATGTTTTTTTAAGTGGATGCAAATACGTCCTTTTATTTGATTTAGATAATTAACTAGTTTTAATTTAACTGATATGGAAAAGAATAGTGTGGTTTCAATTATTTTTACAAATACACATATAGATACAAAACGTTCTTTCATTTTTTTGATACATGAATACAAATATGAGTATTAGTTTTACTTTTATTTATGCATGTTAACGTCTCTCATAGTGATGCAACCAGATAATCCCTTTCTATTCGCTATCAAATATATTTTTATGCATATTTAGATATATAATTTTATGGATATGGATATGTAAGTTTATTTCAACAGATATAGATGCAGAAACGAATACGATGGTCAATTATTTTTGAATATAAATATAAATACAGACATCGTTTTTGTTTTTACATCATATTTTATTTATAAAAATAATAATTGAAACATCGTATTCTTTTCTGCATCTATATCTGTCATAATAAACTTACATAATCATATCCGTAAAACATAATTATATATTTACATATGCATGAAATATATTTGATATCGAACAAAAAGGGATTATTTGGTTGAATCACTATTATAGGGGTGAACATACATAAATAAAATAAAAACTAATACTCATATTTGTATCCATGTATCAAAAAAGACGAGGGGGCTATTTATATAAAACATGCCTCTCTTTGATAGCATAGAAGATGGGACTATTTATTTAATTAATTTTAGGTATGGATATACATGCAAAATGGTAGGATACATGTGTAATTTTTCCCACCCAAATCAGCACTTGAGGTGCCGTTTTGGGCTTTCTCCCCAATTCGACACCTCAAGTGCCGATAGGTACATAGAAGTTTAAATTTAAAAATTGCATGGCTATATAATTAATTACGATTAATTTAGTAATTATTTAGAAAAAATCCACTAATAGGATTATACACACACGTACACACATACATATTAAATTGGGAATGTCTCGAAATTAAATTGCGATCATCTTATATCTTGAAATTTTAAAAAATTGAATAGCACTCTAAAATTGATTATTGTACATTATACTAGGTAACTCATACCCAAGTTATTGTCACTAGACCAAAAAGAAGACGTAGAGATGGGAACTTAGATGTATTCATGCATTCACACAATACAGTTTTTATGTTGCAGATTTGCACAGAGATATTCCATTCCAAAAATGGAAGGAATTTCTACTATGCGTTCTCCTCTCTTTGATTTGAGGCACACACATCGACACCCACAAGCAATGCCACAATATGGAGATAGATCCACATATCATGAAAATGAACAAGAGATCCCAATGGCTTCTGGGAGTGGCACAAATGTTTGTTTAAATTCACTATCGGATCCAACCAAAGGCTTCCCATCTCAATTCCACAATTTAATCTTCACTTGCTAATAAGAAAAGCACCTCAATGTCAAATCATATCCTCCATCTCATACCATCAAATTGGAATACAAAATAGCAAAAAAAAGGAAAAAACCATCAAAGTTAACTTTTTGATGACTTTTACAACTTAATAGACTACGAGAAATTCGAAGAGAGAAGTAATACAACAATAATGGAGTCTATTGTAGGAGAAATCTTATTAAAATGAACGATGATAAAGTACGCCTAATGCCTCAATAATTTGTTCGACCCTCCCAAGTGAGTCCATAGAAAATACAAGTAATTAATGACTTGTTAGAAAATAAGAAATATTCTTAAAGAAAGAAAATTTCTAAGTATACCTATTTCTTTGATGGACAATTCTAACTATCATTACAAAGTCTTGCTCGTTTTTTTATTGCTCAATTGATATCTCCTTTCCTCCTTTTATTCTTTTTCCACTCCCTTTCGTCTTTGATATAGGGGTGGAAGAACGTTGATTTGAGACAGCATCTTGGAGATTGTAGATGATTATGTGCATTTGGAATGTACACCATTTTGTAAGTTTAATCAATCTTTCATTTTTTCTTCAAGATTTGATGCAGATTCTGGTGTCGTTAGAGAAGTATCATTTGCTTTTCCAGCATGTGCGTACATCGTGCAAATGTATCCCATAATTATGCAAGATTTATTGAAGCCACAATATTTGAATACTCCTTGAGTTCAACTCCATGCATGTCAAATATGGATTTTCGTGTGGCATCTTTTATCCGTCTATTCTTGATGTAGAGCTCTGATAGTATTCCAATCGAGTTCCACCGTAATACATTTAGTATATACCTACATGGTATGCCCTCACATTAAAAAAATGCATTCTCATCTTCAATTTTAGTTACTGATTATACACCGTCTTCTTTTTTAAACTTCTTTCACATGTTCTTCTTTCACTATTTGGACACATGTGTCACCTTCTTCTTCGATTTTCATAGTAGTACACTGTAAACAAGAACGATAAAGTTCTTCTTGGAATATGTGAAAGCTCTCATGTGAAAGCTCTCATGTTGTATTAAAATTGTATATATAGGTTTTAATTGGAAAATCTATTGGTTACAATTGACATTCAATTTGGTTTCAATTGGGAAACCAAATGGTTTGGAGGGAAAGTGGGAATTCCTAAATTTGAAACATGGTTGAGTTTGGGTGAAAGTTTAGTACCATACCTTGAAGATCTAAACTTTTGGTGGACTTATATATGAGTCCACACCCCAAGCTCTTGTAGCAATAGTAGAGAGGAGGAATGGAGGACCACACACGCGCGCGCGCGCGCTCCGCTCCGTCTCCGTCTCCGGCTCCGGCTCCGGCTCCGGCTCCGGATCGGGAGAGTCAATTCGGATCTCGATACTTTTGCTGCGGGTTTCATTTGGTAAGTCGATTAAATTAATCACACGATTAATTTGGTAAGTCGACTTAAATGGGAATTAAACTCGCCATTATGGGCCCGTTTTTTTGGGATCCGAAAGGATGCGTTTTCGGGACGCGTTTTTGGAAACCAAAGGCCGCGTCTTCAGGACGCGAGCCCCTCTATTTATATCTCTCACTCGACTCGGTTTTTCTTCACTCGCAAGAAAAACCTCTTTCACGCCGTCTCTCTTTGGTTCTTCCTCTCGGCGGACGAACGTTTTCTTCTTCCTCTCTCGGCTGCAGTTCTCTGAGGTACAATCGAGGACGATCCCGTTGGTGTGCGCCGACGACGATCGTGAACCGTCGTATCCTGGGAGCGGATCGCCAGTACCCTACGCACCGGTATTGTGGGGGCGATATCTTCTCTAAGGACAGTCCATTTCATGGACGCTTCGGTGACTTCTAAACTGATCTTTACTTTATTTTGGTTGCTGCAATATGTTTATTACTTTGCTCTTTCTGGATCATGCCCGTCTTTATGTTTCTGTTCTTTTAATCGGTTCCTGTTTGCATTGTATAATCGGGTAATGATTGGGAAAATACGTTTAACGTATTTTTATTCGGTATTGTTTCTCTGTTAATTCATTTGTATCCGATAATATACTGTTTAATGTATGCACTGGTATTCCTATTTCCAACAATCTTAGAGAAGATATCTGGAACCGATTTTAAAATGTCGGAAACAATGTTTAAATCGAGGGTAGATATGACGGGTATGCCTGAAAAATTCGGTGGACAGAATTTTAAGCGTTGGCAACAACGCATGATCTGGTTAAGCACCATAGGGTTAATCTCGATGCTTGAAATTGACTGTCCTACGGTGGAGGCGGAAAACCCCTCACCCGATAGCCATAAGGCGCAATCTGCGTGGAAGGAACGTGACCGTATATGTCATGGTTGCATCTTGTTGGCTCTGTCCAACACGTTGTTTGACGTATATTGTTCGTCCACGCAGACTGCGAAGGGGCTATGGGAAGACTTGGATCGGAAGTATAACACCGAAGATCTCGGTATTGAGAAATACTCCGTATCCAAATTCTTGAAGTTTTCCATGGCCGAAGGGAAGTCTGTTTCTAAACAGGTACACGAGTTTTTACTCTTGCTCCATGGTTTAGAGGATGCCGAAATGAAACTTCCAGAGAAGTTTCAAGTCATGTGCATCATAGAAAAATTCCCAAAGTCGTTGGAAGACTTCGGTATGACCCTGAAACACAGAAAGGGGAAAATTTCTATGGATGACTTGATGGTGGCTATTGCCATAGAGGAGAAACACAGGAAACAAAAACCTGTGCTTCCTGTTGATATTCAGGCTAAGGTTAATCTTATGACCTCGAAGGGCAAGGATAAGAAGGGAAAGGGTCCCAATAACAATAAAATGAAACCAAAGGGCAAGATCCAGAAAAAGGCAAAGTATAAACCCTGCTGGCACTGTAATCAGGTTGGCCATTGGAAGAAGGACTGTCCGTCCTTGAAGGCTCAACCTAAGGCTACATACGGGAGTCCACAAGTGAACATGATCACTATGGGACTCGGGGCTAACGAGGGGTATCTCTCTGTAAAACCTGAACTATACCATATCCATGATCCAAATGAGTGGCTCGTGGATACGGGAGCCAATGTAAATATATGTTCTGACAGAACGTTATTTTCCTCTTATCAGACCTGCAGCGGTGGGACTGTGAAGATGGAGAACGATTCTGCGGCCAAGGTGCTAGGGTCGGGATAAGGACATGTCTGGACGTTGCAGAGGGTGCTGCATGTTCCTGACATCAAGAAGAATGTATTATCCGGCTCTATCTTAGTTAGAAATGGTTTTGAATTAAACTTTAAATATAATAAAGTTGTTATTCTGAGACATGGTGTCTTTTATGGTAAAGGCTATTTGGCTGACTTTGATTTGTTATTTAGAATTAGATGTGATTCAGTAAACATTAATGAATTGAATATTTTGAATGCTGAATGTTCTAGTTCTGTATCTCATGTTGTAAATAATCTGGAATCTTGTGATCTGTGGCATGGTAGATTGGGACATGTAAACCTAAATTCGATTAAAAGAATGATGAATTTAGAATTGATCCCTAAACACACAATTGATAAAACTCAAAAATGTGAGATATGTGTGCAAGCTAAGACACCTAGGAAGTCTTTTCAGTCTGTCTCTAGAGATAGTGAGATCTTGGATCTAGTGCACACAGATATCTGTGAGTTTAATGGTGTGTTGACCCGAGACAATAGGAAATACTTTATCACCTTTATAAATGACGACAATAGATACTGCTATGTACATCTAATGAAAACTAAGGATGAAGCCTTAGAGAAATTTCTTATCTTTAAGAATGAGGCTGAGACACAAACAGGAAAAGTGCTTAAACGCCTTAGGTCAGATAGAGGAGGTGAATATACCTCTAACTTATTTGATGAACAATGTAAATCTTTTGGCATAGTTCATGAAGTTACGGCCCCATATTCACCGCAATCAAATGGGATAGCAGAACGGAAAAATAGAACCTTAACTGACATGATCAATGCTCTCCTACAGAGTTCTGGACTTCCAACCTATATGTGGGGAGAAGCCTTGAATACGTCTTGCCATATTCTGAATAGGGTGCCTCCAAGACATATGGAAAAGTGTCCCTTTGAACTGTGGAGAAATAGGAAACCGAGTTTAAGATATCTCAAAGTGTGGGGCTGTCTCGCTAAGGTTTTAGTCCCAGAACACAAGAGAAAGAAACTTGGTCCTAAAACTGTTGATGCGGTCTTCTTAGGTTACCTGGAAAATAGCTATGCATATAGGTTCTTGGTAATTCGGTCCGAGATACCGGGCATAGATGTCAACACTATTGTTGAACTCCGTGATGCTACCTTCTTTGAGGATGTCTTCCCATTGTAGACTGGGATTCCTCAGAATCTGACCATTGAGGGCGCCTCCACATCAGGATCTATTCCAGATCAAGTGGAAAGGATATCGAATGTGGGGATTGAGACTCGACCTGAACCCAATGATCTCTCTGAAGAGATTGAGTCAAGGAGGAGTAAAAGACCTCGGATAGCCAAGGATCTGGGTAGCGACTTTGTTGTCTACCAGATCGAGGGTGATCCACCAAGTTACAAGGAAGCCATGGCTTCATCTGAAGCAAAACAATGGAAGGAAGCCATCAAATCTGAGATGGATTCCATTATGTCTAATGGAACTTGGGAGTTGGTTGATTTACCCAAAGGGTGCTCTACTATTGGGTGCAAGTGGGTGTTTAAGAGAAAGCTTAGACCTGACGGATCAATTGAAAAGTACAAAGCCAGATTAGTTGCCAAGGGCTTTAGGCAAAAGGAATGTATCGATTATTTTGATACATATTCCCCTGTGACTAGGATGACCACAATCCGGATGCTCATAGCATTGGCATCTGTATATGATCTCTCTATCCACCAGATGGATGTGAAGACCGCCTTCTTGCATGGCGATATTGAGGAAGAAATCTATATGGATCAACCTGATGGGCTTGTGACTCCTGGGAATGAGGGAAAGGTTTGCAAGCTTGTCAAATCCCTTTACGGATTGAAACAAGCACCAAAGCAATGGCATGAAAAATTTGACAAGACCATTTTGTCATGTGGCTTTAAGGTTCATGAATCCGACAAGTGTGTCTATTCCAAGGTGAAAGGTGATGAGTGTATTGTCTTGTGCCTATATGTTGATGACATATTGTTGTTTGGATCATATATGAGGATTATTAATGAGACTAAGACTTTCTTGAGTAGCAAGTTTGAGATGAAGGACATGGGTGTTGCTGATGTGATCTTGGGTCTCAAACTGACAAGGTCAGTTGATGGGATTGTAATTTCTCAATCTCACTATGTTGAGAAGGTACTTGAGAAATTTGGATATCAAGATTGCAAAGCTGTAAGCACTCCTTATGATTCATCCAAAACGCTATTTAAGAATAAAAGTGGAGTACCTGTAGCCCAGCTAAGGTATTCACAAGTGATAGGAAGTTTAATGTATCTTGCAAATTGCACGAGACCTGATATTTCATTCTCGGTTGCAAAGCTGAATAGATACACTAGCTGTCCTGACCGTACTCACTGGGAGGCTCTGGATCGGGTACTGAAGTACCTGAAGGGAACTGTTTCCCTTAGTTTGCATTATGGTAGAAATCCTTCTGTACTAGAAGGATACAGTGATGCAAGCTGGATAGGGAAAATAGAAGAGTCTGGGAGTAATGGTGTTACAGGGTATGTATTTACCCTTGGAGGCGGTGCAGTCTCCTGGAGGTCTGTGAAGCAGACCATTCTAGCTCGATCTACCTTTGAGGCCGAGCTGTGTGCTTTGGACACAATTGGAATTGAGGCTGAATGGCTAAGGGAACTTCTGTCTGAAATTCCCATGGTAGGTCAGCCTGTTCCTGCGATCTCGGTACATTGTGATAATATGACCACAATTGCCAAGATTAAGAGTTCAAAGTTCAATCAGAAAACAAGGAGACACATACAAATCCGACTTAAGACGTTAAGGGATTTGGTGTCTCGAGGAGTGTTGGCTGTGGATTTTGTAGGATCCAAAGACAACACGGCAGATCCGTTGACTAAGGGACTTGATAGATCTTTAGTCCTAAAGTCTAGGCTTGGGATGGGACTGAGACCCATTGGGAGTTCCTCTACAGTAGCAACCCAACCTATCTGAGTGGAGATCCCACAAAGTAGGTTCAATGTGGTAATAACAAGCTGTTTGGAGAACTGGTTGGTACTCTAAGTTTAATGCGTAAGCATGAGTGTCTTATCCCTGGAAGCCTGAGTGCCATTTAAGCTGCAAGTTTAGGAAGAGCGTAGGCTCTGAATGGGTTCAAGCCTTTGAGCAGGATGTTAGCAGTGCATCCTTGGAGAACGCCACCTATGTGAGTGTTACTGTGGGCCGCAGTTAAAGGAAGAGGGTCTTTCCTGAACACACTCATGAAACAGGATAAGGGTGCATGGCCTTTAAGAGCACCAACCCTGAAGATTGTACCAAGAACAACTCTTTGTTGTTTCTACCGTATGCTTTAACACCAAGGTCTGAAGTTCAAGACGTAGTTCACTTCGTTCCTGTTAAAGTGAAAGTAGTAAACTCATGTAGAGGTTCAAACCGGAAGGTACCCTTACTGAAAGCAAAGTGTGGGCAGCCGAAAGAAGTCTCTTGAATACCTTTTGAATCTCTTTTTCAAATTGGTGAATTCGTGGGGGATTGTTGTATTAAAATTGTATATATAGGTTTTAATTGGAAAATCTATTGGTTACAATTGACATTCAATTTGGTTTCAATTGGGAAACCAAATGGTTTGGAGGGAAAGTGGGAATTCCCAAATTTGAAACATGGTTGAGTTTGGGTGGAAGTTTAGTACCATACCTTGGAGATCTAAACTTTTGGTGGACTTATATATGAGTCCACACCCCAAGCTCTTGTAGCAATAGTAGAGAGGAGGAATGGAGGACCACACACGCGCGCGCGCGCGCTCCGCTCCGCTCCGTCTCCGTCTCCGTCTCCGGCTCGGGAGAGTCAATTCGGATCTCGATACTTTTGCTGCGGGTTTCATTTGGTAAGTCAATTAAATTAATCACACGATTAATTTGGTAAGTCGACTTAAATGGGGCTCGGGCTCGGGAGAGTCAATTCGGATCTCGGATCTCGATACTTTTGCTGCGGGTTTCATTTGGTAAGTCGATTAAATTAATCACACGATTAATTTGGTAAGTCGACTTAAATGGGAATTAAACTCGCCATTATGGGCGCGTTTTTTTGGGATCCGAAAGGATGCGTTTTCGGGACGCGTTTTTGGAAACCAAAGGTCGCGTCTTCAGGACGCGAGCCCCTCTATTTATATCTCTCACTCGACTCGATTTTTCTTCACTCGCAAGAAAAACCTCTTTCACGCCGTCTCTCTTTGGTTCTTCCTCTTGGCGGACGAACGTTTTCTTCTTCCTCTCTCGGCTGCAGTTCTCTGAGGTACAATCGAGGACGATCCCGTTGGTGTGCGCCGACGACGATCGTGAACCGTTGTATCCTGGGAGCGGATCGCCAGTACCCTACGCACCGGTATTGTGGGGGCGATATCTTCTCTAAGGACAGTCCATTTCATGGACGCTTCGGTGGCTTCTAAACTGATCTTTACTTTATTTTGGTTGCTGCAATATGTTTATTGCTTTGTCCTTTCTGGATCATGCCCGTCTTTATTTTTCTGTTCTTTTAATCGGTTCCTGTTTGCATTGTATAATCGGATAATGATTGGGAAACATACGTTTAACGTATTTTTATTCGGTATTATTTCTCTGTTAATTCATTTGTATCCGATAATATACTGTTTAATGTATGCACTGGTATTCCTATTTCCAACATATCTGTCGTTTGCTTTTCAAACTCATCTTCAATTTTCAACTCTATCTTCAAGTACAATGTCTTATAATCAACTTCCCATTCCTTTTACCTTTTAAGATCCATTGTATTTTCAAACCACAACCAGTTTTCAACCAAGTTAAGTCTTTACTCACAAAATGACTGAAAAAAGTTCACACTTTCTTAACATTGGATTGTTTTAATCCAACCCAAAACATGTCATTAAAACATGCTTGTATCCACATCGTACATATATCATACATGTCATTGAACCACTCGATATCTTGTAAGTTGTATTGCAAGATATCATCTTTCCATTTTTTTCAAACATATATGATGTTTTGAACGCCAAACACTCGAATTGAACTTTTTGAGTAGATCTTGGGAAATGTCACTTTGTCGGAGTAGTTAATGCATGATTATGTTTTCAATAAGATTTTTCGACCACCCATTTTATCATAAGTTTTCTTCACTACTAAAAACAACGACCAACTAATAATTATATATATATATATTCAATATAAACAATTTTGTTAAACATGATTTGATTAATTAACATCCACATAATAACCCGCATCCAATCATTATGACATTAGACAATCCAATAGATAATAAAAGAATCAATATTTTAATATCGAACACGGTAATAGGCCAGATCCAAAAAGACAATGAAAACAAATATATGCAAGAACAACAAAAAAAATAAAAAGTATTCAGAATTATAGTTCACCAAAGCATAAATATGAACTTTCTTTAGAGAAGATATACCTTCCACTTTATCGATGCATTAAGTCGAAGACATGTCCTCATGATATGATAGGACATGATCAACATTGGTGTATTTCGACATCGATCATCCTCGAAAGTACCTCAAAGAACACATAACCGCGAAAAGAGAACCTATTTGGTGGGAGAGAACAAAAGATGAAACATATCAAAATTATTGAGATTCGAATTTACTCTTATAAGCCTAAGCTCAACTCAGAAACAAAGAGGGAATTGGAGTAGGAACTAAAGTGCACGTATGTGTGGCCATTTAATGTTCCCTTCTCTTTTCACTACAAGAGCTGATAAAGGAAATCATATATGAGCACAGTAAAGATTAGAGCCAAGTAATATTGGACTATCTTTGCCCCCCTCCCCCCACAATCTCAATTATAATCAAATTGATAGTTCTAATGGCCAAATTAGCAGGTCAATTGATGCTTATCACTTTGTACAATAATTCATCATGTAGCAATTATTTGTAAAATCTAAATGTGAAACGACAAACATCTTTTGGCTACCACACTTCAATTACAATTGAGGGATCTTTTGGTTGAAATCTCTACTTGATTTTACTACTTTCACCTCTAAGATGATGTAAACTATGTCTTCAACTTCATACTTATTGTAGAGATATATGGTAGCAACATCATAGTGTTGTTTTTGGTGATAATCTTCGTTGTTGGTGCTCCTCAAGGCCATGTACACTTATCTTGATTCATGATGTGTTTATGAAAGACTTCTTCCTTTAATTGCACCCATAATACTCTCACATAGGTGACATTCTCCAAGGATGCACTGTTAATATCCTATTATAAAGCTCGAATCTGTTCAAAGCCTACACTCTTCCTTTCTTGTAGCTCAAATCAAATGAACTCATGCTTCTAGGGATTAGACAATCATGCATAAGCATAAAGTCATTAGTATCAATCTCTAGTTTAACACCTTGTTATTAATACATTAAACCTATTTTGCGAGATCTCACTTAAGATAGATAAGGTTGATATTATTGATGAGTTCCCAGTGGGTCTCAATTGCTTCGGAATATCAAATCAATTGCTTCGGAATATCAAATCCCTTGGTCAATAGATCAATCATGTTATACTGGATTCAATGAAATACACATCCATCACACCCTAAGATATGAAATCTCTTAACTGTCAAGACCCAAGATACGAAATCTCTTAACTCTCAAATCAGATTAATGTGTCTTCAAGTGTTTTAATTGAACTTTAAACTTTAAATCTGGGCAAATTGTGATTGTATTATTACAATGCACCAAGATTGCAGGAACCAGCTTGTGTGAGTATTTTAGAAAGCATTCAGCCTCAATGTCCATGGTGCCAAAGCTCACAACTCAACCACAAAAGTAGATTGAGCTAGAATAGCCCTCTTTATAGTCCTCCATGAGACCGCTCCACCCCTAATGATATATACATACCAATAACACAATTATCCCTTGACTCCACTATTTTTCTTTTTCAACTTGCACCACTATATCCTTCTAACACACAAGGATATCTGCAATAATGCAAATGTAAGGAAATAGTTCCCTTCAAGTATGTTCATAATCGATCCAAAAATCTTCCAACGAATATAATCAAAGACAACTTGTGTATTTACTCAATTTAGTCATTAAGAATTAAATGTCAACTCTAGTGCAATTTTCAAGATGCATTAAGCTTTCTATATTATGCGTTTACGTAAATTAGAACATATAAATTCAACTCTTGCTCTTGTAAAGTATTTTGGATTAATCAAAAGGAGTTTTTATAGCTTTACAATCTTGATATCCAAAATTTTCAAGTGCCTTATCAGCGTATTTAGCTTGCGAAACTATAATCCCATCAATTTATGTCATTGGTTTTAGACCCAATACAGCATCAACAACACACATGTCCTTCATATCAAACTTGATTTTTAAGACCAACTTGATTTCATTAATAATGCTCATATATGGAGAAAATAATAATGTATCATTGACATACATGCATAAGACAATACACTTAACACCATTCGCCTTGGAATAGATACACTTATCGGATTTATGAACCTAATGACACATGGCTGAATGATCTTGTCAAATTGTTATGGCATTGCTTTTGTGCATGTTATATTCAAAGCAATATAACTAGATTGCAATGTTTCTCTCACTTCCATATTTCACAAGACCATCAGGTTGATACATACGTACGCACATACATATCTACCATTATTTCTCACCTCTCCGTTGACCACCCTTACTCCTAGTTGCTCCCACTGATCTTTGTCAGCTGCCTACGAGCTCTCACTTTCATTAGACATCGGCCATCGTTGCTCGTCCACGGGTCTCCTCTTCCCATTGTTTCAATGCTGGCCTCTCACTCAACAACCTCCCATTATCCCATATCCAAGCTCCCTCGGTTACCCCATGGACATGAACCAAACACCCCAAAACACAATATATGGCTGCAAGAACACATAGGCATATGACGCGGAGTCCGCGAGATATATATCTAGCAAAAAATTAACCATCAAGACATTTTAAGTTCGATTTTCATTGTCAAAAGCAAGCATGCTTCTAGATCTGCATATTTTTCCTATAAAATGTAAGATTGAGGGGGGCATATGTGCATGCTAACATGCTAAACTACGCCTGCATTAGTGAATGTAGTTGGTCATAACTTGGAAATCTAAACCGTTTGCCTTTTAAGTTATCTATTTTAGTTATTTAATAGAATTATTGCTTTGACAATATCTTCACTATCTATTAAAATTTGCGGGACTAAAATTTTATTGTTAAGTAAACAATTAATAATGAATCTGTCAGTGTTCAGTAACGTCGATATGTCCGAGTGGTTAAGGAGACAGACTTGAAATCTGTTGGGCTACGCCCGCGCAGGTTCGAACCCTGCTGTCGACGATATTCTTTTCCCTTTATTCTTTTAAATAATTTCATCAAATTTATATTATTTCGAAACCTCGTTGATGGTGTATTATCCTCAATATTCTTTTCCCTTTATTCTTTTAAATAATTTCATCAAATTTATATTATTTCGAAACCTCGTTGATGGTGTATTATCCTCAACAGCAATATCAAATACGTGGAAACATACATTCAGAATTTAAAATTTTATTCTCATCATATTGCGGAACGATACAAGCAAATACACAATAAGCAATCCACAATGAGATAAAGATTTGCGTGGAAAGCCTCCACTCGTATAATGGGGAAAAACCGCGTGCAAAAAGATCTACTCCGCTATGGTGAGAAGAGTGTTAGAACACTTAAGGTGCGTTTGGTTGGTGGGTTAAAGCGGGTTAAACTGGTAGAGGGTAACCCGTTTTTGGATTTTGGTGTTTGGATAGAGGGTTAAACTGGGGGTGGGTTAGAAGTGGGTTTGTGGTGATATGATTGTATTGAAGTTTGAAAAAGTGAGCAGGTATTGTGATGCGATTGTATTGAAGTTTGGAAAAGTGAGTAGAAGAGGAGTAGTTTATAATTTTTATGGTAAATTACAATTTAGGTCCCTATCTATGGGTCCAATCTCAGAATGGGTCCCGATCTTTAAATTGTAGCGATTCGGATCCTAGGACCATTTAGGAAATGGGAATTTTGGAGTTCATGACGAATATGACCTTGCTGGGAAGGGAATGGGGGGTTGGGTTCCAACTTTTAAACAAGGGCATGCTTGTCATTAGCCCCAAAAAGTTCCTTACATTAATGGCCCTGGGACCCAAATCGTTACAATTTAAAGATCGGGACCCATTCTGGAATCAGATCCATAGATGGGGACCCAAATTGTAATTTACCCTAATCTTTATATGATATGATGGTATAATATATTATTTTTTGATAGGATTGATGATGTAAAATTGATTTATTTAATTTTTTAAAAAAAGAATAAAGTGGGGCCCACGGGGAGAGAGGGGGATGTGGGTTAAGGGGGGTAAACTCCCCTTTCGGTAGCCGAACGCTACCTTAGTATCGATGTCTATGCTACATGTCTCTTAGATGTCATGATCTTCTACTTCGCCTGCCTTCGAACTCCCCATGAGGAGATGCATTCATGGAGGTAGATGACCGTCGAGGAAGAGGTGTGTGCCCCTCTAGACTATGAGGGATGAAGGTTTATTTTGGGTGAGAATGAGTCGCGCTAGTTACATATGAAAGTAGAGATAGATAAGATAAACCAATAATCTCGATGCAGTTCCCAAGTGGACTCGTGGATATGGAAGTCGTTCACATCTACGATAAGATGATGCACGTCTTCGGTGTTGTATAGGAGCATAGTGCTCGATGGTCATGTGAAACGATGGGGAAAGTCTAGAAGGACAAGTATGTGAACTACTAGATTCACTCTATCAAACCTTAGGTAAACCCTAATATGTCCATTGACAATCCTCTACCATACACGACCCATCCCTTTCACTGGGACGAGCGCAACAATAATTTGTCACTTATCTTCTCGACTTATGACATCATATGTCCATAAAATTTAGCCGTAAATACTTTTGTCATTTATCAAGCATTTCTCTAAATCGCCATAAAAAATACTGCTCATGAATAACAAAGTAATCCAAAACAATGGCAATCCATATCCAAAATGTCGATAACAAATGTTAAATTATCATGTATACAAACGATCGTAGGCTATCTTCCACCACTCACATACTCCTAGTTTTCTTGAAGTTATAAAAAGATTTTAAAATCTAACATAAGATGTCACGTCATCTACCTAGTGGGTAATGCCTTCATGCCTCCTGAGAATATATCTCGGATATGACTGCAAATAATAATAAATAACATAGAGATGAGCCTAAAACCCAAATGAGATTAGACCCAATGAATGGATCTCAAATGTATCAACATAAAGTGTTATGGTACTTGGGAAATGGGTTTACATAGAGGAAAAACGTACTGATAACATAAACTAAGTACATGAAATAACTTGATCACTCTAACTTTGCAATCTAATAAAGCTATGATAAATGTAATCTTTTGAATAAAACAACAACAAATACTTTAAGACTTTATGATAAAAATTTTTAAATGATAAGCATAAGTTTGCAACTGTTAAATTAAACACCATTGTAGCTAACTATGCTGAGTTCATGAACATTGAACAACATGAATCATATGCGTAGATATCTCCAAAGCCAAAAATACGATGTATATGATCCAAAGCCTCTACGAACTGAATCCTATGAACTACATCAGATGACTGCCATATCTAATAGCTATGTCATGTCTATTAACGTATTTTAAGGTCATATATGACGACTTTCACAACTCCTGACTAATTTAAGGATTGACAGCAACCGTGGTGTTTATACTTTCTGAAATCCTTCCTAATTTATAGTTGTATACTTGAAATTATATATTGTATACGACATCCTATCCACATTTAAATAAAGGTTTTTATCAGTTGTACCTCTCTGAGATATCGCAATTTCAGTTATGCCCCTATCTTTTTGGTAATATCAGTTGTGCCCCTCACTTCTTTCTCCATTATAACTTGTGCCCTTCCGTCAGATTGACCGTCAAAAAATTAAAATAACCATGATTTATTCAAACCATGGTGTGTTAAGAAGGGTATTATGGTCAGAATAAAATCAGGGGTCGATCTGGGGAGGATGGAGCAGAGCATGGTGCTGGAGAGGTTGGGCCGGGGAAGAGGGGCGGGGAAGGAGCTCGGGGCGGAGCTCGAGGCTAGAAAGGGCCGGGTCAGGTAGGAGGGGCGGGTTGGGGAGGAGGGGCACGTGCACGTGGAAGGCTACTGCTGGAGGGTAGAACTCGTGTACGGGGCAGCTGGCGACCGCTCGTAGGAGGTAAGGAGCATGTGGAGGGCGCGCATGGGGCTAATGGAGAATCGCGGGCGGAGGTGTGTGTGGCTGCGGAGGGGGAGGCCCAGGGGGCGGGGCGACGGGGAGCAGGGGGAGGTGCGGGCCTGGGGGAGGCCTAGGGGGCGGGGCGGAGGGGAGCAGGGGGAGGCCCCGGGGGGAGGGGAAGGGGTATGGGGAGGCGCGGGGCAGGGTAGGGGGAGGCCCAGGGGGCGGGGGCAGCGGGGAGCAGGGGAGGCGCGAGGCAGGGGAGGGGGAGGCCCAGGGGGCGGGGAGAGGGGGGCAGTGGGGGGCAGGGGGAGACCCAGGGGGCGGGGGCAGCGGGGAGCAGGGGGAGGCGCGGGGCAGGGGGAGGCCTAGGGGGCGGTGGTGGCGGGGAGCAGGGGGAGGGGGAGGCCCAGGGGGCGGGGGCGGCGAGGAGCAGGTAGAGGCGCAGGGCAGGGAGAGGGGGAGGCCCAGGGGGTGAGGTCGGCGGGGAGCAGGGGGAGGCGCGGGGCAAGGGGAGGGGGAGGCCCAGGGGACGGGGGCGGCTGGGAGCAAAGGGAGGCACATGGCAGGGGGAGGGGGAGGCCCAGAGGGCGGGGGCGGCTGGGAGCAGGGGGGCCATGGAGGAGCCGGGGTGGAGGTGCGAAGGCCGGGGAGGAGCTTGGGGCGGAGGAATGGGCTGAGGGCGGTCGGGAGGAGCCGCTGGAAGAGCAGGTGACTGGGAGAAGAATGAGAAGGGGGAGGAAGAGGATGGGGGAGGAAGAAGAAGAAGAGTTGGACATTTCAGTACATTTTTTCAATTAATTCCACTTTTATCCTTGAAGTTAACGTCCGTTTGTATTAGGGATGGACGGAAACTAACCCGAGGGGTAAAAGTAATAGAATGGGAAGAAGTGAGGGGCACAACTGGTATTACCAAAAAGATATGGAGATAACTGAAATTACGATATCTCAGAGGGGCACAATTGATAAAAACCCTTTAAATAAATTACAATATTATAAGCTTGGATAATCATCTCATATCCATAAATATTATAAAGGAGTTATTGGTAGAATAAATAAAGAACTCCTAGTTCTACCATCATGACTATATGTTTATCATCATAGCATAAAATATCATTGAAATACTTAAAGAAGAAAAGGAAGATGTTTTGAATAACAACCAAGTTGGCTGTTACACAAAACAGTTCCTCCTCTCCCCCTTTTTATTTTTTATTTCAAAAAAATACTAAAAATAGTATTTTGGACCGCTCACCTTGAATTCTATGTTTATAACTCTTGTCTATGCTATCTTGAGTCGCCATTCAAAAGATTTGCCTTCTACAATTTTGCATGAAGTGGAAAAGAATTAATGTATAAAATATGTATAAATTATGCACACTCATGCCTTGGCTTCATCCAAAATAATTATGTAAAGAACACACTAATAATGCAAAGAATGTGTAGGACAAACAAAAGTAGTACGAAGAGTACGAAAAATGCAAAGAACATATGAAGATGATAACTGAAACTTGAGGTTTGCTAAATAGAACATGTTGTAATACCCTCAAATCCAAGTTAATCATATAATTTATTTCAACACTTCTGATTAACTAGGTAATCTATCATGGTCCGAACACAAGGATCATTATCCAAGAAGATTTCATTTTAGATAAACCCACACAAAAATATAAATATACAAATAAAACAGACAACACAAACATATATCTATACAACACACTGCATATAGCAGAATAATATAAGAAATAGACAAAAAATAGAAGAGAGAGAAACAACATACAAATCAAAACAAATAGTAATGCACTCAAGAAAAATATAGAAAAAATAATTTAAAAGAGGGGAAATATGTTTTATGTTTTAAAGTATATTCAAATGTTTTAAGTATTTTAAATAATAAGGGAAAAAATAAAAAAGGGGGTAATTTTCTCCTTTGAGAGGTAAGGGAAATTTGGACTTTAAGAAAGTACGAATTAAGTCTCAAGTTGAGGTCCTAAAAATCAATCTACATTTTCCCTAAGTAGAGAAAATGCAAAGAACCAGCATTGTTTTTTTTTGTTTTTTTATTTTATATGAAATTTCAGGAGCGCTTGGAAGTTTTGTAATATTTTTGAATTTTAGGATAAATATGCAATAAATCTTAAAATCAAAAATATCTAACATAATAATAAGTAAATGCAACCTAACTTAATTTTTGGTTTTGGCAATGGTGTGAATAAACTAAAAGAAGAAATCTAAAGGCCCTTTTTGTATTTTTTATTTTTTTAAGACAAACTATGGAGAAAAATTCCAATAAAACTTTCACATGTAGATCATTAAAGGAACTAACTAGTCATATTTTTATTTTTGCATTAGGAAATAATATGCACTCAAAATAATTAAAAAACGTAAATTTGCAAAATTTCCACAGCCCTTGAACATAATTTTTTATGATCTATTTTCTTGAAGTTCAAATCCCAATTACCTATATCCCATATACTAAAATCAACTTAAAATACAACGTCTTTGAATTTCTATTAATTAAAAAAGACAAATAAGCAATTTACAATCAAATATTTCTAACTAATACAATACGTCTTCAAAATTTACAAACTAAAAACTCAAATTATAAGAAATTAGTTATTGGACACTACAAAGTTAAAATCATAATTTTTAATGCGAGGAATTAAGAGCTGCGACTATGCAAAGTGAAGGGTCTAGAGGTAGTTACAAACTTTACATTACAATAAAAAAAGTGTTACAATGACCTATTTGTAATTGGTAAGAAAATAGAGGCTTTCTTTGCAAAAAGCCCACGACACATGCTGACACATATGGGACGGTGTGGCTATGATGTCAGCAGCTCGTTTTAGCTCGATGCAAATATAATATCTCCCAATGGCTTCAATGCAAAGTTGCACAACACGCAACACATGTAAGCATAGGGGACTTTTTTTAATAATTATTAAATTAATTTTAATTAATTAAAGAACCATCAAATCATAATATTTAAAAATATAACCATTGCTGATTTGGAGGGCAATCCTCACACGAGGGATGGAAATGCAAATTACCCAAATGAGTTTGCCCAAATCACTGTCAATTTGAGCAAACTCATTTGGATAATTTGCCATACATTGTTTCTTATCAAAAGTTTTTTTTTCAACTAACCTCTTTTGTTATCAAAAGTGTGACATTTACTATAATATTATAACTACATTTGAAAAGTAAATGTGTATACTTTTTATTACTGAAATTGTTCTTTTCAAAATTTTTTTAAATTTTTTAGTTTATAGTCCATTTCCTTCGTTATATTATATATTAAATATCTTATTCTAATAAATTATTTATACGTAATAGTTGTAGCTTATTCAATTTAATTCTAGCATGGTTAGATCAACGCTGACTAGCGATGAAAAGAGATCGGATACATATCAGATATGGCAATTTTCTTATCCATATTCACATCGTTTATATCGAATACAAATAAAAATCTGCATACGGATATGAGTCAGATGAGGATTTAGGGAACCATATAATTGGATGCGAATTCATATAGAATATTCATTGAATATGAATCTGAATGAAATAAAAAGTTAATAAGAATATTGGTCGAGTAAAGATCGTCACGAGTGTGATTGAATAAAAATAAATTGTAAATTTCATCGAAATGGTTGATGAATCCACATTTCACCGTCTCTATTCTACCATTTTGGCCTCAAAAACCTTGGCAAATGTATGTAAATACCCTTAATTCCTGCATTTTAGCATTCATGCATGTATGTGTAAATAGTGTATAAAATACATTTTTAAAGCCAAAATAAAAGAATAAAGAAAAGAAAAGAAAAAAAAATAAAATATTGTAAATATTTTATAACCGAAATCCCGAGACCTAGGCATCTAGATGAATAGATCGAGAAGGAATAAAGTAAGGGGAGATAAGGGCCAGAATCCAATAAAAATTCCTTTTATTTCATTCATTCTTTATTTATTTTGGGACCAATTTTTAGTTCTACTTTTTATACTTTAAATAAAGAAACTTTATACATGAAAGTTGTAGATAATTAAATATAGAAAAATATAAAATTGATTTCATACAAAAATAACATACAGATAAAAAGTTATGACCTGAATAAGATTCCAGAATCCCAAGTTCCCAGATATGCATCTCTCAAATAAAAACTCGAAATGTATCAAAATCATCTTTAATTATATATAATTTTCAATAAGCTATTTAATGAAGGTGGTTTCGTATTTTGCAGAGCTACGGTTTGAAAGTTAGGTTTTGGACCCCCATTGTATACTTGTACAGATTAAAATATTCATTTGATTTATTATTCATTATTTTTACAATTTTATATTTTTATAATTTTGTAAATATTATTTATAATATATGTATATATTAAAATCAGAATAAAACACTAAAGAAAACACAAAAATTAAATACCTGTATATAATACATAGGTATAATACCTGTAAAGATACCTATATAATTAACACTTCTATTTTATTAAGTGTACAAAACACACCAATAAAATAAGATAAAAATATATTTAAGTGTATAAAAATACTTTATAAATTTATAAAATAATAAACAAAATAATAAAAGTCAATATACAAAATAAAAATAAAATATTAAAATATATAAATATGTATACCTATATAGGCCATAAAAGGCAACTTGTATTTTTATACCTCAAAAAAATAAATAAAAATCATAATAAAATATTTTTCATTTTATAATTCAAAAATAATAAATTCATTTACTATTTTTAAATAAATTTTCAAATAATTTTTGGTGCTTTTTCCTGGTTAGTCCACGTGAACCAACCAGGTGGCAGTCAACGTTGACCGCGGTCAACTGCCAGTTCCATGCCCTGTAACAGTGTCAGAACTGCGTTTTTGACCCACTTTCTCGATTTTTTCGAGGCTTGTTCTTGCATCATTACGAGTCAGAGTCTTCTTGACTTTTAATCCTCGTTCAATGGGCTTGCATGCCCAGGTGAAACCTCGACCATTGAATCGTTGAATCACCCGCTATACCTCGATCTTCCCATCACTTCGTCAACCCTTCAAAAACAACCCCCGTCCTTCCTCCTCGAATTTGAACCCCATTTTGTCCCGTTCATCTCCACCTTCCTTGCGCTCGGGCTAGCTGGAGGTGACAGCTCCAGATCCAGCCAACTTGGCAGAGTTTCGACGCGGATTCGGGTGAGTTCCACCACCTCCGGCGAGCTCCGCCGTTGAGGTTCTTCCTCAGGTGCTCTTCACCTTCGAGGTCCCTATTCCCCTTACTTTCTTTGCTCTTTTTGTTCGCCATAGCCATAGGATAAACATCCCGTCGTTAGCTTAGCATTTCATCCGTTCGATCACTCAAAGGACCACCTCATCGGAGCACGCTTCGGCTGCCCGATCATTTCGCCATCCCCCGCTTCCCTTCACTTCGCCAACCATCGAGGCACTTTGCCCTCGATGGTTTGAATTTTCATATGCAGGTTTGAGCATAAAGGCAGCAGCTGGAGCGATTTTGGTGGTTCGCCGGAGGCTCATGAAGCTGCAAAGCTCCGCCACCGCCATGTGAGCCCTCTGGTACACGCCGGGGTCTTTTGGTGACTCCAGCAGTTAGAGGAGGCCTACAGGAAGAAGACGCGCCATTTTGGAGCTCGAGAGCACGCCAGAGAATCGAGAATGGAGGCAAGGAAGGTCGCCGTCGCCAGCCTTCTTCCATGTTCTTCCTCCTTGGCTCTCTACCGTCGGATCAAGGCCGAAGTCCAGATTGTTCAGCCCCCGTTAGATCTTCACGCGTCCCAATCGTTCGATCCGTCATTGGAGATCTAATCACCATCGTCGAAGCCGAAGCGTCATCGATCGTCCATTGATCACCATGTGTCAAGTGAAAGGACGTCAGCCGTTGGATCGCCCAAGCGTGGGTAATTTTGCATAATACCCTCACAATTTGTGTATTTAATATTTAGCTCTAAAACTTTCATTTGCAGTTTAAAATTTTGTAATAATTGCACTTAGACCCTCAAACTTTTCATATTTGCAAATAGGTCCCTATCCACGTCACCTCACGTTACTCGTGCATGTGGAGTGGTGGGCATTTTGCTCCCCCTACGGGTTTTTCGTTCTAGTCCAGGAACTATTTTATTAAGTGTAATATTTTTGGTGAAATTGCAAAGTAGCCCCTCAGGTTTTTGATATTTGCGTTTAAGTCCCTACCAGGCACGTGAGTACCACGTGCGTAGGTGGGAATTTTGCAGAGACGCCCCTGTGTTTTTGGCTATTGGTGATTGGTCCTGGAATTTTGTTAATTAATTATAAATTTCTGGAAAAATTGCACTTGAGCTCTTGATGTTCTGGATATTTACACATATGCCCCTACTAGTCTTGATTTTTCTCTTTGTTGTTTGCATTTATTTCATGCATCTATAAAATCATAAAAATTCCTAAAAATTAGCATAAGCTCATGTTTTGTTTCTCTTTCACGCCATATTTTTATTTTGCATTTTCATTGCATTTTCATATTTATAAAAATTCAAAACATGCATTTTCTCTACTGTCGGCATTAGCAAATACCTAAAAAATATAAAAACTTCTTGAAAATTTCCAAAAAAATATATATTTTTTGTTTCTATATGTTTTAACTTCAATCCAAAATTCATAAAAAATACAAAAGAAAACCCTAAAAATAACAGAACTCTTTAAAACTTCATAAAAATATTAAAAATTCCAGAAAAATCCTAAAAATACAATTTTTGTTTCTGAATTTTCTTTGATTTATTATCTTTAATAATAATTAGTTTGATGAATTTTGGACTCTATTTGATATTTTTCATTGTTATTTTAGTTTCAGCCTTTTATTTTGCTCACTGTTTTCAGTATTTTTGACCTTAAAAATACTAAAAAATTAGGAACAATCTAAAAAACATAAAAACATCAGAAAAATATAAAAAGCCCAAAAAGGTTTCATTTCCTGAATTTTGACTATTTTGCCTCTTTTTATAAATACATTCTCTCTTTCTTTTCTTATATTGTATATATATATATATTCTATTTTATAAATTAAAAGAAAAAATATAAAATATAAAAGAAAATACAAAATCAGTAAATTAAAAATCAAAAGATAAAAATATAATATCAAAAAAATTAAATAAAAAAATATAGAATTTAAAACCCACAAAAATAGCACATTTGTAGGCATTTGATCACTTTCATTCTTGAGCTTGATTGCGCGATCTATCCTGCTTGTTCCCTGTGTTCGACACTCTACACATACTTGCACCTATACACACTTTTGTTGTAGAGTTATAATAAATTTTAACTCCACACACTGCTCTTCACTATTTGCTTTCTATTATGGGTTAATTGTTGACTTGATACGGGTTTATCGAGGGTCGCCACAACGATTGTGTCTCCGCCCTGTGTGAGACACATTTAGACCCCGATAAATCGATGTTATTCAAATGGCACCGTTGCCGGGGAGCAACGACGTATAGATTGGATTTTTGATTGATTGTGATTATTTGTCTTTATTTTTATTTCATTTATTTCCTTCATTTATTGATATATATTGTTGGGTTGTCTAACCTCCTCTCTTGTTGACTTTGTACGAGGTACCGCAGATCGAGGGATGCACATTTCCCTAGGCACCTGCGCACCCATGTGAAGCCGGCTTCGGCTGCCACTCTTGCACCAAAGAGGACTTAGAGAGATTTTGTAGACTTAGCTTTAGTGTTTATTTTTCTGCAATTATTCTTGTAATTTTAAGTGAGAGAGTATGACTCTAAATTTGTATCTTAAACATGACTCTTGGACACTTCTACACTTCATGAGGTCCAGTGCCCGAGGGATTGTTCCCTTGGGGGCCTCGTCGGCTTTTTCGATTTTATCGCCGGTTTTGTTTTATTCAACTTTTATTTTATTTTGATTCACACGGATTTAGCCCCTAGATTTAGGAGTTTTTATTGATTGTGACGTACTTAGCTAAGGCCCACACTTAATATTTTGCCTGTGTCTATAGACCGTAATTGGACTTAGCTAAAATTCACTTAAAAAGCTATTTGACTTGGATTAGAGACCACGCGCCGAGAGAAGTCGTATACAATGCTGGCAGGATCCACTGTGGTGGACACCGATCGACTTCCTGGACCGGACTCCAATTTCTCTTCCTAGTTGATAGCTACTTGTGCTTCACGATTAATAGGAATTGCTCATCTAGGGACGGTTTCCTCGTGCATCGTATATGTAGTTTATTTCTTGTATTTTAATTTATGCACGGATCACCCTGCATGTAGAGTGCTGGAGCAAGGTACACATTTCTATCTGCATGCATCATTGTGTTTGATCGTGCATCGGCTTTTCCGACTTCCTCCCCCGTTTTATTGGACTTGAAATAACCAAGGAAATCGGAAAATTCATTAGGCATTGTTTTTATTCAGAAAAAGACTAAAAAAGTGAAAATCATAAAATTGGGACTGCTAATGCAAACTTGACCTTAAAACTCACCTTATCAAAAAAAATTTGTCTTGGGGAGAGTAACCCCCTCCTTGGTTGATTTATCTGCAGCGAGAGAGTGACCCGCACACTAGGATAGAGCCATACCTGTACTCTTCTCAGACTATTGTTCTGGGGTTAGTCGTTCTCCAGTGAGGATCTCTCCGGTAACCAGTAAAGCAGACCGTGACATCCTTTACAGATTGAATTGATCGGGTAGCCAGTAAACGGTCTGCAATTCATACTGGCTGGGAAAGATCTAGCCATAGTTCGGGACAATCTCCTAGGAGCATCGGGTTCCTACCAACTCGCTTAATCGCTCTGATAGATTGATTGATCACCTAAATAAAATTGAAAAGATAATTGACTGAACCTTTACGATCATCATCTCAAGAGTTGTGTAGGTGAACCGGGGGTTTGTTTTCTCATATTGTTTTCATTCCAGATCTCATCGGCCCTTTTTCCAGATCAAGATGATGGGAAGGAGATCCCTTAGGCCACGCCTGGTGGCAGTGCTATCGAGCACTCCTTCCTATTCATCTAGGTCGGCTTTGGGGAGTTCAGACCCACTCTCCGAGCCCGAGTTCACGTCCACCATGTTCCCCCTCGATCACCCTTCTTCTTCAGTCAGTCATGTGGTATCAGAGTTTAGTGCAACATAGAGTTCTGAACATTTAACGGAACCTGAGATGGGTACTTTTGCCTTTGCAGAGACCCAAGATATGGCTGGCAGAGAGGAACACCCAGATGACCAGGGACCGCCTCCGTTTATATATGATCAGGCTGCCATCAACAATTCACTGTTAGCTTCCCTGGAGACCATGCAAAGACAGATCAGAGACCATGGAGCCTTCATGGGTGACATCATGAGAGAGCTCACACGGATGCGAGAGGACAGAGCAGAAAGACTTGAGGGCAGTGGAGATATACCAGAAGCAGGCGACGGAGGAGAACCTAACCAGGAGAGGCCACCACCGATGACTATGAGGCAATTGCACAACCAAGCCACAACCCTCACTCACCAATGGATCCATCTTCCTCCCATTGTAGGAAACTTCGAGCTTTGTCCCCAGACCATTCAGTTGTTGCCCAAGTTTCATGGTCTAGCCACTGATGAGCCTCATCTCCATCTGTAGGAGTTTAAGATGATTTGCAGCACTGTCCATGACAGACTGGTGGACGAGGACACAATTAAGATGATTGCCTTCCCATTCTCATTAACTGACAAAGCAGCCTATTGGCTGAAGCATCTAGGAAGGTACGTCATATCTTGGGCGCAGCTCCGGACCGAGTACTTGAACAAGTACTATCCACTCGGTCAGACCAACGCAACACGAGCTATGATCAACAACTTCACCATGATCCCGAATGAGCAGTTCCACGAGGCTTGGGATCAATTCAGAGAGCTCATTGATCGGTGTCCACAACACGACATATCAAAGCCTAACCTAGTTCAGAGTTTCTTTTGTGGGCTGACACCGGAGATGCATGGGCTTGTGAATGCCTCTTGTGGTGGATCCTATTTTTCCAAAGGTGAAGATGAGGTTTGGGAGATCTATGAAGGAATGGCAGAGAACAGTCATGGCCCAAGCTCGAGTCTACACACAGCTGATGATCCCACCACAGGCAGTTGCATATCATAGGATTGCACGCATCGATGGCGGTACCCATACACCGTCAGCAACAACAGCTCAGGTTGAATCCGCCGCAGCCGACATGGGAATCATTAGCAAGAAGTTGGACCGCATCGAGATCTTTGAGAAGAAGCAAAGTCAAGGTCTGGCACATATGGACCAGTTGATTAAGACCATGAGCGACCTGAAGACTCAGATTCTATGCATTCAGGAGGCACAGACGTCCACTCAGCAGCCTCCCAGGTCACGCGCTGTTCCCAGCAGTAGCAGCTCCACCCAGCCTTCTGCCACATACCGCCGGGTTCACCAAATCCAGGCAGAGCTGGTCCAGCAGCTACAGCACTTCCCATTGCCGCCACCATCTCAGGACACTCAGATGGTGGTCTACCAGTCGGATCAGCCACTGGCAGTTCTTCCTCCACCACCCGTTGAACAGGAACCATTGATGGAAGTCAATGGGATATGGTACGCCCGGTACCCACAGCAGGTCGGGATTCATCGCGACCACCCTGGATTCCGTTGGACCACCGGAGGCACCTCATCCCAACAATAGCCTCCCTCTCAGGGCACCCAAAACAACCAGCAGCAGCAGCAGCCCCATTACTCCCACCAGCAGTACCAGCAGGGTCCTCGTCCCTCTTATCAGGGACAGCAGTGGAGGCAGCGTCAGCAGCCTCACCAGACATACTCCCAGCCTCCCCCTCACTATTCACAGCAACAACCTCATTTCCAGTAGGGGAACACTTCCGGTTCTCAGGCACCTACCTTCGAGAACCCAGCTCTAGATGACCTCGCCCGCTTGCTCTCTGAACAGCAGGTATCCTTCCGGCGGGAAATGGATGAGTTTCGGTAGGAGATGAGGGATATCATCAAGGGCAAGGCTGCCATACCATCACAGATTGAGCCTAATCCGAACAATTTGAAGAGGAAATCTGAGCAGGTACAGTCTTCATAGGATACCACTCCTAGTGACTCTTTGCATGACATGTCTTCTTTTATGTATGATGTTGATTTCGTGACTATTAGGAGCGGTAGGATGCCAGCCGGCGACGCCTCATCTGAGCGACAGCCATACGAGGAACCATGAGCGCCAGATGAGGAGAGTAGCAGTGTTGATGTCGCTGATGATGTTGATGATGGTGGTGTTGAGGCCACCAAGGATAGAGATCCAGTTGACAGTACTGAGGTCGTCGTTTCTCCAAATGTAGACGGCGGTGTTGATGCCACCATTTTACTTGACGCTAAGCCAGAGCGCGGTGTTGATGCCGTAAAGTCAGATGTCATGGGTGGTACTCAGGCCACCATTTCTACTTTTGTTGAGCTTCCACATGTTGTGTTGCCACCTTTTGTATCTCAGGACCGTGGTAACAAGAAAAAGAACAAAAATATGAATAAACGAAAGGTTTCTGTATCCACTTCGAGTCCATATGTGTTGCATGATGATCATTGTATGGATTCCATTCCTTCACAGGTACAGGAACCTCTTCCTAATCCTCCGTCTGAGGAGGCCATTACCATTCCCTTCCCTCAAGCACTTCGCTTGGCGAAGGGGAATAAAAGAGAAAATCCAAAAAAGACTCACCAGTTAGAGTTCAGCAACCAGATGATTGATAGATTTCAGATTCAGCTGACTCTACAGGAGGCACTTGAGCACATCCCTCTCTTCCAAAAGAACTTGAGAGAGAAGACTACAGTCCGTAGGAAGAGGAGGAACCGCAGAGACGAGATCCATGTGCTCACGCGTTCCACATGCTTTGCCATTCAGAACAGATTGCCAGCCAAGAGACCCGATGCAGAAGCTCCCTATGTCAGATGCGAGATTCAGGAGCAGCGGTTCGATCGTACTCTATTAGACAATGGCTCTTCTATCAACCTCCTTTCAGCAGTCTTACTCGACTGATTCGAGTTTGGCCCTCTTCATCTTTGTAGGACAGTCCTTCAGTTTGCTGATAGATCGAATAAGAGGATGAAGGGGTTGTTGAGAGACGTGGTCGTTACCATTCAGGGCCTGAAATTCCCCGTGGACTTTGTTGTATTGGACATGGAGATCCCTGAGTCGGTAACAGATACCCCCATCATACTTGGATGCCTATTCTTGTCCACTGCCAAGGCGGTGACCGATCATGATAGTGGGAAGGTGTACTTTCGCATAGAGGGTGAAAGTATACAAATAGAGACGATCGACGAGACCAGAGCGAGAGATTCAACATGCTCAGAGAAGTTCAGTGACACCGAGAAAATGACAGAGGCTGAGCGAGATGTCCACCAGGAGTGTGATTTTGTGATGACCGATGATGAAGCCATTTGGACAGATCTAGTAGCACAAGCCCTCGCCTTGCCTGCGGATTCAACATACTTATAACTTATGGTAGTCGAGAGTTTGGATAGCGTACCCCTGACAGAGGACACATTAGAGGTTGACAGTTGTGGTATGAGTGGCGAAGCAGAGTTTCATTCGTGTTCTTCTGATTCAGATCCCTCAGATTCAGACATCGATTGGGATGACTTCGATGATTACTTGCCATGTCTGATTCCTTCTGAGCCGACAGCTGGGATGGAGAGCGAGCCAACACAGTTCACAGATATTCCTGCAGGGTTCCCTTCATCATATTTTCATGCACAACGAGAGTTCTCTCATGCAAATCTGGTAGCCTTCACTCGGACATATCAGAAGCCAGATTTGCCACCTCCCAGTTATCCAGAATTGAAGCCCTTGCCGCAGTCGCTGAAGTATAGATTCCTTGCGGGTAAGCTAGATATGCATCCAGTCATTATCTCAGCAGATTTGACTGGAGAGCAAGAATCTCGTTTGATGGAGGTTCTTGAAAGAAATCGCAAGGCAATAGGATGGAGTATATCTGAACTCTAGGGGATTAGTCTGGCTCTGTGCTCCCACCATATCTACCTCGAAGAGGACGCTTAGCCCTCGCGCGAGTTCCAGCGACGACTGAACCCGAATCTTCAAGATGTGGTCATGAAGGAGATATCAAAATGGTGGAGCGTCGATTTTATCTACCCCATCTTCGAATCCAAGTAGGTTAGTCCATTACATGTGGTACCCAAGAAGACGGGTATCACTACAGTTGTGAGTGAGTATGGAGAGGAGATAGCTACCCGGGTACCCACTTCTTGGAGGGTCTGTATGGACTATAGACGATTGAATGAGGCCACCAAGAAGGATCATTTCCCACTGTCATTCATTGATCAGATTATCGAGAGGCTAGCTGGGAAGAGTCACTATTGTTTTCTTGACGGGTACTCTGGCTATAACCAAGTGGCCATTGCGCCCGAAGACCAGGACAAAATGACATTCACCTGTCCATTTGGGACTTATGCTTTAAGATGGATGCCTTTTGGTTTGTGTAACGTCTCGGCGACATTCCAAAGGTGCATGTTGTCCATCTTCTCGGATATGGTGGGTGACTGTTTAAAAGTCTTCATGGATGACTTCTCGGTCTACAGGGATGTGTTTGATGCTTGTCTTGACTGCCTAGACCGTGTGCTTCAACACTGCATAGAGGTCAATCTTGTCTTGTCTTGGGAGAAGAGTCACTTCATGGTGACTCAAGGGACGGTCCTTGGTCATATCATCTCCAACAAGGGCATGGAGGTCGATCCGACCAAGGTGGATATCATTAGAAAACTCAATCCACTGTCCAATCTGCGTCAAATTGTGGTCTTTTTTGGGGCATGTCAGTTTCTACCGATGGTTCATTCAGGACTTCAATAGTATTGCCTGACCGCTTATTTATTTGCTGACAAAGGACACCGAGTTCATTGTAGATGATAAGTATCTTGCATCCTTCGAGACTCTCAAAAATCTACTTGTTAAGGCTCCTGTCCTTCAGCCACCCGATTGGTCTCTCCCATTTGAGATCATGACGGATGCTTCTGATTTTTCCGTAGGGGTTGTTCTTGGATAGAGGAGGGATGGAATGCCGTATGCCATTCACTATGCTAGCCGGACTTTGGATGCCACTCAACAGAATTACACCGTGACTGAGAAGGAGATGCTAGCTGTAGTCTTTGCTTTGGATAAGTACAGATAATATATTCTGGGATCTAGAGTAACTATCTTTACATATCACACCGCCATCCGGTACCTTATGGCCAAGAAGGATGCCAAATCTTGACTTACCAGATGGATCCTTCTGCTCCAGGAGTTTGACATTGAGATTAAGGATAAGCCTGGAGTTAAGAATGTGGTGGCGGATCACCTCTCCCACTTAGAGAACCTTAAGGAATCTGAGCCCATTGCACCTATTACAGAGACATTTCCAGATGAGGCGATACTCGCTATCACCTCGCTTCCATGGTACGCCGACATTGTGAACTATCTTGTTGCCAAGACGGTTCCACAAGGTTGGCCCAGGCAACGACTTGAGACCTTCCTTGCGAATGCCAAGTCGTACCATTGGGAGGATCCCGTCCTTTATCATGAAGGAGGGGATGGCATCTGGAGGAGGTGTATTCCTCAATAAGAGAAGCATAGCGTCCTCACCTACTGCCACAAGCTTGAGGCAGGAGGACATCATTATGGGAGATGGACAACACATAAGGTGATCCAATCCGGCCTTTGGTGGCCTACTCTTTTCAAGGATTCCGACGAATTCATGAAGAGATGTACTGACTGTCAGAAGATGGGTACTTGCGAACAGAGAGATATGATGCCCATGTATCCCATTCACTTTTGTGAGGTTTTTGATGCATGGAGCATTGATTTCATGGGCCCATTTCCTAAGAGTCAGGGGTTTGAGTACATTCTGCTTGCTGTGGATTATGTGAGTTGTTGGGTCGAGTCCATCCCCGCCCGAGCCGCAGATGCTAAGACTGTGTGTCGATTTTTGAGGAAAAATATCATTTCACGGTTCGAGGTACGTAGAGTTCTGATTTCAGATGGGGGGTCTCACTTTATCAACGACAAGGTAAGGGCCCTTGCAGATGAGTTCAACATTGACTATCGTGTTGCCACTCCATATCACCCTCAAACTGATGGTCTTGTTGAAGTATCGAAGAGGGTGATCAAGACTATTTTACAGAAGGTCGTCCGCCCAGATCGAAAGGATTGGTCACAACTTTTGGACTCGGTCTTGTGGGCCTATCGGACTTCCTTCAAGACTCCATTAGGGACATCTTCCTTTCGTCTCATCTATGGCAAGCTGTGCCATTTACCAGTGGAAATCAAGCACAAGTCACTATGGCAGTTACAGAGTTATTATTCGATGCCAAGAGTATATGAGAACAGAGGAAAGCATAGTTGACAGCCCTGGAGGAACTGAGAGATACAACCTTTTCTAGCATCCTACAATATGAGGAAAAAGTGAAGATATGGCATGATTCTCATATCAGCCATAAACAGTTTGAACCTGATCAGTGTGTATGGTTGTTTGTCCAGGGAAATTACAGAGTAAATGGAAAGATTCTTATGTGGTCAGAAAGGTACATGACAATGGTAGTATTGATATATCCGAGTTATCATCTTCCTCTACCTTTCGAGTTAATGGTCAACGCCTGAAATTATATCTAGATCATGATCCCCGACCGTTGACGTTGCCCCATTCATCTGGTATGAGATGTTCTCTTTGACTCACATCACTTGCATCTCATACGTGGTTATGACTTCCATCTTTCACTCTATAGATCCACATGTCCATATCATATCATTCATTCTTTCTTTCGTTATGTCTGCTACCCCGTTGTCATCTTATGATTTTGCTATACTTAGGATATGCCTTGTCCTAAGTATAGGGGGTGCACACATTGAGCTGTGATCTACTCTTTTCTTCTTTTCTTCTTTTCCTTTTCTATCTTCTGTATCTATCAAAAAGGTGTCGCCCCTTGTAGACAGTCTTCTATACTTAGGACGTACTTTGTCCTAAGTATAGGGGGGTGTGCACCCTGAGTTTTCATTCTTTTCGATCCTCTCCATTGTCTCCTCTTCTTATCTATACTTAGGGATATCTTACCCTAAGTATAGGGGGGGCAATCTGAGTACGATCTGTTCATTCCCACCCTTGGCCCTCCCTGCTTGCTGTACAGTCTGCTATACTTAGGATTATTTGATCCTAAGTATAGGGAGGACAGTCAACTTCTCATTCGTTCATTCATCTCTTATTCGTTTATTTATTAGACTTGTCTATACTCAGTACGAGTTATGTCTTCTCTTTTCTCTCCGATCTATGAGGACATAGCTCAAGCTATGTATAGGGGGGTCGTATATACGATGTATATACTTTAACCATAACTCATACTTTCGTATTTTCTTAAGTATGGCTTAAAATTCATTAAACTCTTAATAAAAAATGTTATCATTCCTCAAATTCTTTTTGTACTTACTGATTAATAAATCAGGTGAAAATATTTTTTGCAAAATGTTTAAAAAAATAGTTTTAAAATCTTTGTGAAAAATCTTTTGAAAACTATTTGGAAAATATCTCGTTACATGTTTTCAACCTTTGTAAAATATTTTGTTTTGAAAATTTTATTTTCTTTATGTGAAATAAAATGTTTGAAAATGATTTGCAAATCGTTTGAAAATGGTTGTAAAAATATTTTGAAAAACCTATCTATACTGCTTGAAAAACCTTTGCAAAATGATTTTCAAATGCGAGTATATTTTTGTAAAATTGTTTGTAAAAATTATTTTGGACAATAGTTTTCAAAATTGTTTGAAAAACCTTTTTCAAATAAGTTTGAGGAATACATACATAACATCTAAAATTCTTTATATATGTACTTATAAAATTGACCACTTACCATAAAATTGACCACTTACCTTGTAAATTCTTAAAATCCACTTCTTGTGAATATAAGATACACCCCCATGTAATTATTTGTACCTAGTTTTTAGCCAAAATCCCTGTTTTCAAAAATCTCAAAAACATTTGCAAAACTAAAATCCAAAAACATTTGAAAAATCTTTTTGAAAAATACAAAAAAATGCATATGCATCATCTTTTTCAAAAATCCATAAAAAATTCAAAATCTTCGAAAATTGCATCACAAAAATATTTTCTGCATTCTGCAGAGCATTTGCATAGCATGAGAATTTTTTGGATTGAGTTTGATGATTGAACAAATCTAAATAAAATCCGAAGATTGGAGCTTGATTGGACCTTAAAATCTACCTATAAACAGGTACCTTATAGGAGATGGAATTGAGGTACTTCAGGTCTAGTTGACTTAATTCTTTGAGGATCACAAGACTTGGTTCAATGGATTTTTGACTGCCTAAGTAGAGTATTTCGGAACACACGCACGACTCTTGTTGATAATGACCTAACTTGGACACCTACACCTTTCACATGGCTCAACTCAGTTGGAGTGGTGAGGGGATTGGATTTGCCGGTAGACGCACACAAGTGGAAACATTTGTCCTCCTCTAGGGAGGGAAGTGCACCCCAAACCCGTCCAGTGATGAGGAACTCTAAAGACATGAGAGTGTGGGTTGCAATAAAGCTTCAAAAGAGGGATAGTCTACTGGCTCAAGAGGAAAAACTCCCTATGTAAATGCTGTTGTATATAGTATTTAAAAAAAATGGACAGGTCTGTACAAAAATAAAATGACTGCCAGAGTATGTGTATATGTTGTATAGAAAATAAGCAAGCTTGAGTTTCAAAGTCAAATCATGTGAGCCTGCAGCTGGATGACTTGACTACACTGGTCTTGCATCCTAGAATAGGTAGCTACACTGGCTACCGTCCATTCTTCTCTTCACCCCCTCCTCTTGAGCTGGTTGCCACTTGAACTTAGAAGGGAATGTCCCGCTCCTTGAGGAAGGAGTTATTGGATTGGGGAATCATTAGGTTGTCGTACTGGAGAAGTCAGTCTCCTTGTCATTCTAGTTGGGGAGAGCCACTATCACTTACATTGTACGAGTCAGATTCACAGTCGTAAGGGTTTGCGTATGAATTGAGATATTTCTAACCTGGCTATTGAGGAGACTTGAGCAGAGTTTTGGGATTCTCGAAGGCTATTGGATTTCAAATCCGATTCCCATTAAGGTTCCGCCCGCACTAAAATTCCAAAGGTTCGACTTAAGCTCCAAACTTTGATTTTGTGAAGACAAGTTTGATAATTAAATTCCATCCATCTTTCTTCTTTTTCTTTTCTTTGTTTTTCTTTTCTGCATTTATTGCATAAGTGTTTGCTAGAGACTAGCAAATGCAAGTATAGGGGATGATGAATCCACATTTCATCATCTTTATTCTATCATTTTGGCCTAAAAAACCTTGGCAAATGCATGTAAATACCCTTAATTCCCGCATTTTAGCATTCATGCATGTGTATGTTAATAGTGTATAAAATACAATTTTTAAAGCCAAAATAAAAGAATAAAGAAAAGAAAAGAAAAGAATAAGAATAAAATATTGTAAATATTTTATGACCCGAAACCCCGAACCTAGGCATTTAGATGAATAGGTCGACAAGGAATAAAGTAGGGGGAGATAAGGGCCAGAATCCAATAAAAATTCCTTTTATTTCATTCATCCTTTATTCATTTTGGGACCTATTTTTAGTTCCACTTTTTATACTTAAAATAAAGAAACTTTGTACATGATTTTAGATAACTAAATATAGAAAAATGCAAAATTAATTTCATACAAAAATAACATACGGATAAAAAGTTATGACTTGAATAAGATTCCAGTATCCCAACTTCCCAGACCTGTATCTCTAAAATAAAAACTCAAAATGTATCAAAATCATATTTAATTTATATAATTTTCAATAAGCTATTTAATGAGGGTGGTTTCATATTTTACGGAGCTACGATTTGAAAGTTAGGTTTTGGACCCCCATTGTATGCTTGTACAAATTAAAATATTCATTTTATTTATTATTCATTATTTTTACAATTTTATATTTTTATAACTTTGTAAATATTATTTATAATATATTTGTATATTAAAATCAGAATAAAACACTAAAGAAAACACAAAAATTAAATACATGTATATAATACATAGGTATAATACTTGTAAAGATACCTATATAATTAACACTTCTATTTTATTAAGTGTACAAAACACACCAATAAAATAAAATAAAAATAAATTTAAGTGTATAAAAACACTTTATAAATTTATGAAATAATAAACAACAATAATAAAAGTAAATATACAAAATACAAATAAAATATTAAAATATATAGATATGAATACCTATATAGGCCATAAAAGGCAACTTGTATTTTTATACCTTAGAAAAATAAATAAAAATCATAATAAAATACATCATAAAATAACAAATATTTTTCATTTTATAATCCAAAAATAAAATATTCATTTACTATTTTTAAATAAATTTCCAAATAAATTTTGGGGCATTTTCCTAGTTGGTCCATGTGGACCAACCAAGTGGCAGTCAACGTTGACCGCGGTCAACTGCCTGTTCCACGCCCTGTAGCAGTGTCAAGACTGCGTTTTTGACCCACTTTCTTGATTTTTTTTCGAGGATTGTTCTTGCATCATTTCGAGTCAGAGTCTTCTTGACTTTTAATCCTCGTTCAATGGGCATGCACGCCTAGGTGAAACCTCAGCCATTGAATCGCTGAGTCACCCGCTACACCTCGATCTTCCCACCACTTCGTCAACCCTTCAAAAACAACCCCCGACATTCCTCCTCGAATTTGAACCCCATTTGTCCCGTTCCTCTCCACCTTCCTTGCGCTCGGGCTAGCTGGAGGTGACAACTCCAGATTCAACCAACTTGGGCGGAGTTTCGACGCGGATTCGGGCGAGTTCCACCACTTCCGACGAGCTCCACCGTTGAGGTTCTTCCTCAGGTGTTCTTCACCTTCGAGGTCCCTATTCCCCTTACTTCCTTTGCTCTTTTTGTTCGCCATAGCCATAGGATAAACATCCCGACGTTAGCTTAGCATTTCACCCGTTCGATCGCTCGAACGACCACCTCGCCGGAGCACGCTCCGGCTGCCCGATCATTCACCATTCCCCACTTCCCTTCACTTCGCCAACCATCGAGGCACTTTGCCCTCGAGGGTTTGAATTTTCCTGTGCAGATTTGAGCATAAAGGCAGCAACTGGAGCGATTTTGGTGGTTCGTCGGAGGCTCGTGAAGCTGCAAAGCTCCACCGCCGTCGTGTGAGCCCTCTGTTTCACGCGGGGGTCTTTTGGTGACTCCAGCAGTTAGAGGAAGCCTCCAGGAAGAAGACGCGCCATTTTGGAGCTCGAGAGCACGCCGGAGGACCGAGAAAGGAGGCAGGGAAGGTCGCCGACGCCGGCCTTCTTCCCTGTTCTTCCTCCTTGGCTCTCTGCCGTCGGATGAAGGCCGCGGAGTCTAGATTGTTCAGCCGCCGTTAGATCTTCGCGCGTCCGAACCGTTCGATCCGTCATTGGAGATCTAATCACCACCGTTGAAGCTGAAGCATCATCAGCCGTCCATTGATCGCCACGTGTCAAGTGAAAGGACGTCAGCCGTTGGATCGCCCAGGCGTGGGTAATTTTGCCTAATACCCTCACGATTTTTGTATTTAATATTTAGCCCTAAAACTTTCATTTATAGTTTTAAAGTTTTGTATAATTGCACTTAGACCCCCAAACTTTTCATATTTGCAAACAGGTCCCTGTCCACGTCACCTCACATAACTCATGCACGTGGAGTGGCAGACATTTTGCAGGGACCCCTCTCTAGGTTTTATTATTTTGTTCAGTCCAGGAACTATTTTATTAAGTGTAATATTTTTGGTGAAATTACAAAGTAGCCCCTCAGGTTTTTGATATTTACGTTTAAGTCCCTACCAGGAGCTTGATTGCCACGCGCGTAGGTGGGAATTTTGCAGAGATGGCCCTGGGTTTTTGGCTATTGGTGATTGGTCCTGGAATTTTGTTAATTAATTATAAATTTCTGGAAATATTGCACTTGGACCATTGATGTTCTGGATATTTACACATATACCCCTACTAGTGTTGATTTTTCTCTTTGTTGTTTGCATTTATTTCACGCATCTATAAAATTGTAAAAAACTTCAAAATATTAGCATAAGATCCTGTTTTATTGCTCTTTCATGCCATATTTTTATTTCGCATTTTTATTGCATTTTCATATTTATAAAAATTCAAAAACATGCATTTTCTCTACTGTCTGCATTAGAAAATACCTAAAAAATATAAAAACTTATTGAAAAATTCCAAAAAAAATTATATTTTGTTTGTTTCTGTGTGTTTTAACTTTAATCCAAAATTCATAAAAAAATACAAAAGAAAACCCCTAAAAATAGCAAAACTCTTAAAAAATTCATTAAAATATTAAAAATTCCATAAAATCCTAAAAATATAATTTTTATCTCTGAATTTTCTTTGATTTATTATCTTTAATTTAAAATTAGTTTGAGGAATTTTGGACTCTGTTTGATATTTTTCATCCTCATTTTAGTTTCAGCCTTTTATTTTGCTCACTGTTTTCAGTATTTTTGGCCTTAAAATACCAAAAAATTAGGAAAAATCTAAGAAAAATTATATAAACATTAGAAAAATATAAAAACCCCAAAAAGATTTCATTTCCTTAATTTTGACTATTTTGCCTCTTTTTATAAATACATTATCTCTTTCTTTTCTTATATTGTATATATATTCTATTTTATAAATTAAAAGAAAAATATATAAAATATAAAAAGAAAATACAAAAATCAGTAAATTAAAAATAAAAAGATAAAAATATAAAATCAAAAAAATTAAATAAAAAATATAGAATTAAAAACCCACAAAAATATCACATTTGTAGGCATTTGATCACTTTCATTCTTGAGCTTGATTGCCCAATCTATCCTGCTTGTTCCCTGTGTTCGACACTCTACACATACTTGCACCTATACACACTTTTATTGTAGAGTTATAATAAATTTTAACCCCACACACTGCTCTTCACTATTTGATTTCTGTTGTGGGTTAATTGTTGACTTGATACGGGTTTATCGAGGGTCGCCACGGCGACTATGTCTCCACCCTGTGTGAGACGCATTTAGACCCCGATAAATCTGTGTTAATCAATGGTATCGAGTATTAATAGAGGGCCTTTTGCACTGGTCTTCTAATCAAACATGATCAGCAATCGTTGTGTGAACAAGTGTGCCTCTGATCAACAATCAACCCATAGAAAATTCGAGCAATAAATGTGTGTGATTTAACATTTATTATAACTCTACTATAAATGTGTATAGATGTAAGTATGGCATAGTATCGAACACAGGGAGCAAAATGTGGTAGCATAAATTATTACTTATAAATAAATAATAATGTGTGCTTTGTACAATATTCACTCAAATAATTAATTAATGAATTTATAGGTTTTGAAATTAATATATAGTTATTTTCATTTTTGTTTTATATTTTACCTATATAATATTTTTATATTATATTATATTATATTATATTATATTTTTCTTTTTTTATTTAAATCATATATTATAATTTTTTGGTTTTTATTTTTTCCTTTTTTGATAATATATAAAGGTATATACATAATTATATATAATCTAGAGTAATATAATTACAAATATAACTAAAAATAACAAAAAAATGCAAAATATAGTTTTTTATATATTTTTTATATATTTTTTTAATATTTTTGTGATTTTATATTATTTTTGCTAATTTTTATGTATTTGTTACTCTAAAATATCCCAAAATAGGGACTAAATAAATAGGTTGAGTTGTTTTGGAGTTTAAAAATACAAATAAAGTCGAAATTTTCCGGAACTATTTTTCTTATGTAATAACATGTATAAATAAAATTACCAAACATCAACAGTTTTTTTGAGCTTTTGAGGAAATTTTCTATTTTTATAGGATTTTGAAGCTTTTTAATTTTTTGCAATTTTATTTTTTTATTTTTAGGGACTTTTGGCTGGAAGCTATAAAATACTATAATAGATAATATATTTTTTTTTGAATTTTTCAAAAAGGTTTTATAATTTTTAGGGATTTTTAAAAGAAAATAGGAACAAAAAGTGCTCTTTTTTATTTTTTGGAATTTTTTAAAAAGGTTTTTGCATGAATCAATGAGTCTTTAACTTTGAAAAAGCACAGACATAATTGAGGGTAGATCGTAGACGGTTTTTCATGAAGGAATCGAGAAGAAAAAAATCAATGGATCAAAAGGGAAAATTGGGAGAAGACGACTCGAATGACGTCTAACACGCCAGGCGGCTGGAGGCAGGGGAGTTGACCAAGGGCAACTTGGGTTTGTTTCCGGTTGGTCCACATGGACCAACCAGAAAATTCTCAGGAGAATTATTGGTAAAATTGATAATAAATAGATAATGAAAAATAAAAAATATTTTTATTTTATATAGTATTTAATTACTATTTTTATTTTATGGAATTATTTATTATGAGTTAATATTTACAAGTATAGTTATAGGTATATTTATCGATATATAGCTTATTTTATTTTTATTTTATATTTTGATAACATAATTAAATGTACACAAATATATTTTTATTGTATTTTTCTGATGTTTTTTGCATACTTAAATAAATATGGGTATTAATTATATAGGTATTAGTATAGTACATTCATCTATGTAATTTTGTGTATTATTTTATTTTAATGTATTTTTATTGATTTTATTGTATTCTAAATATGTACATATATTATAAAGAATATCTACAAAATTAGAAAAATACAAAATAATGAAGAATATAAAGAATGAATAAAATAAATATTTATTTAGGTATATTATACAATATAGGTCCAAAACCTAACTTTTGCATCCTAACTCCAAATTAAATGAATCCGACTTTATTAAATAGCTAATTAAATTTATTTACAATTAAAGTGATTTTAATGCATTTTGAGTTTTTATGGAGAAGTTATGGGTCTGTAAAGTTTGGGTTTTGAATTCTTTTTTAGAGTGTAGAATGAACACTATATATCATTTTTGGATGAAATCAATTTTGTATTTTTCTTTATATTTTTATCTACACTTTCATATAGAAGTTTATTGATTTAGGTTATAAATAATAAAGAATAAAATAGGTCTTAAAAATATAATATTGAAGGCTAAAAATTAGGGTTTTTATTGTGTATTTGACCCTTATCCCCCTACTTTATTCCTTATCGATCCAACCATCTTGATGCCTTGGCTCGGGATTTAGGGTCATAAAATGCTTTTGGCGTTTTATTTCTTTTTATTTTCTTTATTCTTTTAATTGGCTTTTAATAATGTATTTTATACAATATTTACACAATAAATAATGATTGTTAATTTAAGCAAAATAATGATATTTACATGAATTTAGATAGGGAATGAAGGCCAAAATGGAAGAATAATTTTGATGAAAAGGAGATTCATCACCCCCTCCCCCCATACTTGCCTTTGATAGTCCCTAGCAAATACTTATGCCTATTAGTGCAGAAAAGAAAATAAAGAAAAGAAAAAGAAAGAACTTGGATTGATTTTAGCTTTCATACTTGTGTGCACAAAATCAAAGTTTGGAGCTTAAGTCGGACCTTTGGATTTTTGGTGCGGTTCGAACTTTGTGTGGGAACTGGACTTGAAACAAACAACCTCTGAGATCCACAAAACTCTGCTCAAGTCTCCTCGATAGCTAGGTCAAAATAAGTCAATTCATATGCAAACCCTTACGACTATGAAGCTATCTTGTACAGTGTGAGTGATATGCAGATATCATCGGATGAAGCAGTAAAAGTCAGTCTTCTCCAACATGGTGACCCTAATTCCCCAATCCAGCAACTCTTTCCGCGAGAAGCGGGGTGTTCTTTTCTAAGTTCAAGTAAAACCGGCTTAAGAAGAGGAGGTGAAGAGAAGAATGGATGGTAACCAGTGTAGCTACCTATCCTAGGATGCTTGATCAGTGTAACCAAGTCATCTGATTGCATTCTCACATGTATATGACTTTGAAGCTCATGCTTGCTTATTGATTATACATCTGTATACATACTCTGGCATGCATTTTATTTTCATTCAGGCTTGCCCACTTTTTTTCTAGAGTTTTTGAATTTTCGTTTCATTTTTTTTGAATATTATATACAATGACATTTACATATGGACTTTTTCCTCTTGATCCAGCAGACTATCCTGCTTTTGAAGCTTATTGCAACAAGCAACTTATGTCTTTGGACCTCATCGCCACTGGATCAGTTTGGGGTACAATGGTCATAGATATGTAATTTCCGATGTTTCCACTAGCTTGTATCTCATGTCGGCAAATCCAAACCTCTACTACTTCAACTGAGGAGAGCAAAGTGTAAAGTGCAAGTGTACAAGCTAGGTCATTATCAACAAGAGTCGTGTGTGTGCTCCGAAAGATTCTACTTAGGCAGTCAAGACGACCTTGAACCAAGTCTCAGAGAATTAAGTCTAGCAGATCTGAAGTGCCTCAATTCCAGCCCCCATAAGGTCCCTGTGATTAAGTAAATTTAAGGTCCAATCAAGCTCCAATCTTCGGATTTTATTTAGACTTGTTAAATTGTTAGGCTCAATACAAAATGCAAATGATACGCACAATGCGGAAAATATTTTTGTGATGTAATTTTCTGATTTTGATCTTCTTATGAATTATTGAAAAGGTTTTGTAAATTTTTATGCATGTTTTTGAAAAGATTTTTGCAAAAGTTTTTGGGATTTTTAATTTTACAGATTTTAGGGGTTTTCAAAAGTAAAAAGTTTTTAACAAAAGAAATATGTGCAGATATTTACACCAGATGTTTATTGGGTATTTACAAGAATTTAGGTGAAGAATGTACAGATTTGCATATACAAAGTTTGTAAAGGCTCTTTATTTGCTTGAATTATGTACATAGTTCTCAAAATAATTTGAAAAGTTTTTTGCAAACCTTTGGAAAACTTTATTTTTGCAAATTAATTTGACAAATAATTTTTACAACTTTTATAAAATTTGAAAATATTTTTTGCAAATATTTTTCAAACAGTATATATAGATTTTTCAAAATATTTTTGCAACCAATTTTCAAACCATTTGCAAATAGATTTTCAAAGCATTTTATTTCAAACAAAGAAAGAAATTTTTACAAACAAGATATTTTTATAAAGGTTGAAAATATTTTACAAAATATTTTCCAAATAATTTTCAAAAAAAATCAAATAGATTTTCAAACTATTTTAAATATTTTGTAAAAGCATTTTTAACATGTTTTATTAATCAGTATATACAAAGACTTTGAATGACTTTTATATAAGTGTCTTTTTTTACAAATAACTAATTGTATTTTAGCCATACTTATTGAAAATATGAAAGTACAAGTTATGGCTAAAGTATATACAACGTATATACAACCCCTTCTGCTTAGCTTGAGCCATGTCCTCATAGATCGAAGAGAAAAGAAAAGACATAACTCGTATTTAGTATAGAAAAGCCTATACTACAACAACTAAAGAATAAATAATCAATAAATGAGAAGTCAATCGTCCTACCTATACTTAGGATGAAATAATCCTAAGTATAGCAGGTTGTATCTACATGCAGGGAGGGCTAAGGGTGGGAAAAACTAGATCAACAACCCTGTCTCCCTCTATACCTAGGGTAAAATATCCTAAGTATAGATCGGAATATCAAAAATATAGGAGATAGGTGAGGGATCAAAGACTCAACAATGGGGCCCAGTCACCCCCCCAAATACTTGGGATAAAGCATATCCTAAGTATAGAGTAATGACTGAGAGGAATGCAAGAAAGAATGAGAAGAAAGAAAATTAACAGAAGAAATTAACAGAAGAAAAGAGGAAAACTAAAGAAAAAGTTATATAGGAGCATTATCTAAATCTTTGGATGATGCTGGAGTTGTGGATGATGCATCGTTGAAGATCACTTGAATTGAGTCGACAACGGCCTGGAAAGTGTCATGCTCGGGGTACGGCTTCAGTAACTGACCATTGACGACGAACGGTTGTGCGTCACATTACAACTCTGATATTACAATACATCTGTTGTCATACACTTCTTTCACTTTGAATGGTCATGTCCATTTACTTTTCAATTTGCCCAGGAATATCTTCAACTTTATGTCGAATAACCATACTTTATGTCCAGTCTCGAAGATCTTTCGTCTGATGTGATGGTTGTGGCGTTTCACCTTCTCCTTGTACATCAAGTTGTTATCATACGCATAATCTCAGAATTCCAGAGTCTGTCAGATCCACTTTTCTTTTCTAACCACCTTTATGTGAGTCCATATTGCAAATGTTGGCTGCCCATAGTGATTTGTAAATTAGTTCGACAGGCAGACGACATGGTTTTCCATACACAAGATGATAGGGCAACATGCCCAAGGGAGACTTGTAGGTGGTCATGTATGCCCAAAGGACAGAGTCCAATATTGGGATCAATTCTTTCTATCTGACCTCGCAAGCTTTTACAAAATTCTATGGATTTCTCTGTTTGAAAGTTCTGCCATGACATTGGTCTGAGGATGATAAGGAGAAGCAACTCGGTGCTCGATGTCATACTCCTTCGTTAATTTCTTGACCTCTTTATTTATGAAGTGACTACCCTCGTCAGATATTAGTATCTTTGGTATCCCGAACTGTGAGATGATGTTTTCTTGTAGAAACCGACATATTTTATGGCTATCAGTAGCTTGTGCAGGGATAGCTCAACCCAGCGACTCATATAATCAACGGTAAAAAGAATATGCCCAAATCTATGACCGTTGGGGAAGGGTCTCATGAAATCGATGTCACAAGCATCAAATACATCTGAAATTTGAATGAATTTTAGGGGCATCGAGTCTTTCGCTGTGAGGTTCCTCCCATCTTCTGATTGTCAATGTAGCCTTTGACATATGTTGTTGCATCCTTGAATAGTATGTGCCACCAGAGGCCACACTGTATTATTTTTGATGTTGTTCTGCCTCCAGAGAGGTGTCTGCAAGATTCTAGCGAATGATAGCTCTCAAGGACACTCTGATGCTCCTCTCTCGATACTACGAATTCTCTCGCATCCATACTTCACTAGTTCTGATAAGCACCCCAGCGGCTCCCTTTCTAGTTGATGAAGAAGTCAGTCTAGGCTAGGAAAATCGGGAAAGGACTTCTTCAGGGTCTGTGATGTCAAAATGGCTGCTACCTGCACTTTTCCAGAGGAAGGTCGATCTATGAATCAAAGTGACTTGAGAGTGAGTTTCGAGATAGTTAGGATCTTTTTTCAGGTAGGAATATTTAGTGGTCTGGGCTTAGGGAAAAGTCACTGACTGATTGATTTGAGGAAGAATTGCACCACGCAAAGATAGGCAGACGTGCTGAGTAGCAACTAGCCTAGAAACTCTCCCACCTACCTTTCCTAGCGTCATTGATGTCTTATTCCCACTCATATTATATATCTAGATAAGAAGAAGGAATCTCTCAGAGGTCTAGGCAGATAAATAGACCACTGGGTAAAGGAGCGGTAATGACTTGTGTCAAAAGGAGGCATGATCCAACATAGACTGTCAAAAGTCAGATATACTCGTCCACCCACCCCTAGACCAGCTATGTGAAGGAAAGAGGGCAAAGTGCATCATATATATACGCGGGGGATGATTTTCCGATCTGCTTGCTATAAGCACGGCTCGCACCTGAGACCATCGATACACTTTGTTCTATCCTAGGGAATCATTGATACTATATTTCCGAAGTCTTTTGAAGATACGCAACGCAATATATATTACATAAAAGCATCAACTACGTAAACCTCTCACTTCCCTGCTCAGGCTGACTACGTGAACCTCGACGCTTTCACTCGCACGCACTAGCTTACGGGAAAGTTCTCATTCTTAATGTTAGCACGAGATCGCTTCGCCTTTGGGCTCACTTCTCGATCTGACCTTTTTCTTAATTGGAAAGAGATGTAAGATGTAGTGCAGACAAAAAGCTTCACACTTTTGATAATTGTTTAAGAAGTGAGCCTTCACACTTCCCCTCTTTCCCCTATTAAGTGATGGGCGGCCTTCCTGAGGGATACACCGATGCCAAATACAATCTAATCCTTCCCTGAATAAGAGTGGGTCTTCCCATCAGTAGAAATGGATAGTAGACAAGAACTTATCCTTCTTGATTTTTATCCAATCTTGTGGTACTACATTAGAGATAATGTAGTTCACAATATCGGCATACCAAGGGAGAGAATCCACGGCTAAAATTGTCTTGTCAGGAAAGGTGTCTGTGATGAGTGCATTGCTTAGTGGAGGCTCTTGATGCTCAATTATGGAGAGGTGATCTGTTACCACATTTTGAACTCAAGGTTTATTTTTTGATTTCCAAGTCGACTCCTGGAGGAGAAGGATTCATCTCATCAATCTGGGCTTGGCATCCTTCTTCTGTTGTAAATACCATATAACAAAGTGGTCGGTATAGATAGTGACTCTAGATCCAAGAAGATAGTTGTGTTGTGATTCGCCTAATGTCTTACTGGCGTAATGAATGGCATAGGCACATTGTCTTCCTCTGTCCGAACACAACCCCAACGGCAAAATCTTATGCATCCGTCATGATCACAAAGGGTAGAGACCAATCTGGCAGTTGTAGGACTGGAGCTTGAGTGGTTAGCTCCTTCAGCTGATTAAATGAAAGGAGAGCATGTTGATTAACGTGAAATTCAGTCTCCTTACACAGTAATTCAGTGAGAGGTCGGGCGATGTGGCTGAAATCTGTGATGGATCTTTTATAGAAACCCACATGCCCCGGGAATGACCTCACATTTATGATATTTTTGAGGTGGCTCAAGATTGGCGATCACATCCACCTTTGCTGGGTCGACTTCCATGCCACGCTTGGAAATGACATGGCCCATCACAACCCCTTCAGTGACCATGAAGTGGCTCTTTTCCCAAGATAGTACGAGATTGATTTCTCGGCATTTCTGAAGTACTCTATCTAGGTGTTGAAGACAAGAATCAAATCTGTCACCATAGACAGAGAAGTCATTCATGAACACCTCGAGAAAACTGTCAATCATATCAACGAAGACTACAAGCATGCACCTATGGAACGTAACAGGTGCATTGCACAAAGCAAAGGGCATCCTCCTGAAAGCATAGGTGTCGAATGGGAAAATGAAGGTAGTCTTCTCTTGATCCTTTGGGGCGATTGCCACTTGGTTGTATCCGGAATACCCATACAAAAAGCAGAAGAACTCCTTGTCGACCAGTCTTTTCAGAACTTGATCATTGAATGGCAAGGGGAAGTAGACCTTCTTCGTTGCAGCATTGAGGCGACGATAGTCAACGCACACGCACTAGGATGTTGGTACCTGGGCGGAAATCTCCTCTCCTCTTTTATTAGTAACCACGATGAGCCCAGATTTCTTTGGAACTACATGCAAGGGGTTGGCCCATTTTAAGTTGGAGATGGGATAAATAAACCTTGTATCACACCATTTTGTGTTTTCTTTCATGAAAAGACCCTGCATGTTAGGGTTCAGCCTTCTCTGAAATTCTCATGATAGCTTGGCATTTTCTTCCAAATAAATGTGGTGTGAGCATACAGCAGGATTTATCCCCTGAAGGTTTGATATGTGCCAACCAAGTAGCTTGCATTTTTTTCTCTAGAATCTTGAGTAGTTGAGATTCCTAATCCTAGGTCAGACTACTGCTGATGATGATCGGATACATGTTTTTTGCACCCGTAAGGAAAGCATACGTGAGTCCTGCCAGAAGTGGCTCTAATTCCGGTTTTAATCGAGCATGCTTCTCAATCACTTCAGAAACTGAACTGGTAGGTGGATGATCAGCCATTATTTTGGAGGTTTTGCTCACCTCAGTCACTAGTGGCTCTGTAGATAATGTGCTGAAAAAATCATTTGTGAATTCCTCTTGTTCGGACTAGCATGAATCTTCTACCTCAAATAGGTCCATCAGCAAGGAAGAATCTATCTCCCATTCGACATCGGAGCATGTGAAGACTGTGCTTTCTAGGTCCTCTTCTAGAGAGAGAATTTCCTAGATCCATGTGTCATTCAAAGAGAATTCTGTGTATCTGATATCTGCAATGAAGTCGCAGTCTACTTCAGATGATTCTGCTTGACCTTGATCAGACATGACTTTCGATTAACTGACCATGTCCATTACCACTTTGTTGTTTCTCGAGCAGAACGTGATCTTCCCAAACCCATAATTAACTAGGGCTTCTACAGTGCGCAAGAGTGGCCAACCAAGACTAATCAGGGGTCAGGAGTAATGGTGAGGGGAGTCCATCTCAAGGACTACAAAATCAACAAGAAAGTGCATATTCTGTATGGTTACAACAATGTCCTACAATAAACCTTGGGGTCACTTGATCGATCGATCAGTGAACTGAAGGATCATGTGTGTTGGCTTGAGCAGTCCCAGCCCAAATAATGAGGCGCATGAAGTTGATTGAAGAGTCCCTGCCAAGCAGAGTTCGCTCGAAAACTTGGTCAAAAATCTTGCATCTGATCAATGGTGCTCCTTTGTCGTGCCTCTTCTTTGAGAGATTGCAAATTGTTGCCACTATAGCCATGTGAGGACATGCTTTTCTATTTTGTTGCGTCTGTTATTGTAGTTCAACCGATGCTTGTTTGTACATGCTTCCTTCAAGACCTTCTTCACGGCGGACGTGTACTTCATGGCTTTCAGCAATGGTAACTCAACAATCAAGTTTTCAGGAATATCCACAACACTTGGATTAGATAATGCACTTTTTTTGCATTTTTTTAATTTTTCTATTGCATCGAGAAAAGGAATTTGTACAGAATTGAAATACAAAATATTGTTCTTATTTACATTAAAATTCATGCCCATGATATTTTATACAACCGGGCTACAAGAAGGTGTACAATCTAGAGATGACGGTACTGTTGTTGTTGGTGGACATCCAAAAACTATGGCCTTTGCTCCATTGACTGGTGTCGGATCGGTTGCTGGTGCTTTCTCCTCCATGGATGGCACAGCTTCACTTCGATTGCGACCATCTTTTTGGTATTTTTATTTCTCTGATTTTTATATTCTTTTTATTAGGGATGGTGGCGGTTGGCTACTGGCATGACTCCTTTTTTCCTCACCCGAACCTGTGGTGGAACGACTGATGCAGAAGACGACGATTCACCTGATGAAGCTTTATTCTTCCCCCTGATACTGGTAGACGAAGGCAAGGTCCTATCGCTCTTGAGAGTAACAGCATCAGAAAAAACAAAATTACTATCATCTGACTCTACAGGCGTGGATGGAACTTCACATTCTACCTGCTCTTTATGCTTAAAGTTATTGGGGTTGGCTTTGACCTGGGCCGAAATTGGAGTATTTGCGGTTGCAAGGTCATCCATCTTTTGTGTCATATCTTCAAGATTCCTTTATTAACTGGGTTAGACAAGATCAAGGCTAAGGTTTACAAGAACCACCTTGGAAGGTTCAGCGTGTTGACAACGTTGTGGCTGATGGTGCGGAGGTTGAGAGTGGTGCTGGTATTGTTGCTGAGGTGGAGGAAGCTAATATTGATGCTGGTAGGGAGGAGGATACTGGTGATGAGGTGCAGTCGCGTGCTGATGGTATGGTTGATGCTTACGGTACGACGACCGCGAGTATTGTTGAGACTAACTCCAATTATTGTGATATTGTGGAGACTGGCGATATCGAGGATGAGGCTGGGCAAATCTCCCTCCTTGATGCTGAGGGAATGGACGTGAGTTTGTAGGATGGCCCTACTGAGGTCCATTTGGGTAGACCAATTGCATGTCGTTCGACCATACTCCATTCACCTCTTGAACGAGAGCCGGTGTGATGAACGTCAAATTTTTCCTCTTTAATATCCAGAGAATTGTCGTAGTATACGAGGCAAATTTGGTTCGATCAAAGACCACAATCCTTTGAATGTTGTGGATAATTTTTAACTTGGCAAGTCTACCAAGGTCGAACACAGGGACACGAGCTACTCTATCTATTTATCAAATTTTGATCAATTAAGAGAACGTGTGAATTATTTCTCAATTACAGGTCTCATGCAGAAATGCAGGATGCACTTTGGTCTGCATGCAGATTACAATGCAATAAAGTGATGCACATATTTTTTAGTTGCTTTTCGATGCGATTTTAGGATGATGCATGAGCAATATTGCAATGTGAATGCTTGTAAAATCAAGGATTACAAAAATGCCCTAAAAGGATCACTAAATTGAGCAACAGAATATGGTTTGAAGTTAGAGTCATTTTGAGCACAACAATATGGACAGTCATCAATTCAGGGTAAAGACATGTAGAACAAAACATCATCTAACATTAAAAATTTACTTCAATTAAAATGGTGTCAGATGAGAAAATTAAACATACCTTGAAATGGGTGATTAAACAAGGAACACAATGACACTAAAATCATGCAATTTGGACCTACAATGCTCAAATTATGAAGAAAATAATACAAGGGCATAATTGTAATAAAAATGCAAGAAATAAAAAGATAAATATTATAAATAGGTCCCTATAGGGACCTATTTGTAATTTTGTAAAACCGCCTGGGACCCTTGTAAATTTTCCATACGTGTGGGGGTATTTGTGCAAATATTGAAACCTGACTGGGACTCCCTTAAAATACCCAGGCGCACATGTGATGCATGCGCTTGGGGACCAAAGTGCAAATACCAAACTTCCAGGTCCTTCTCTACAATTTACCCATGCCCTCACGTGCTGGGCACATGAGGAGATAGGCTCGGGAGGCTAGGTTGGCTCGGGCCACGTGGCGGTAGGTGGAGGCTCGGGAGGAGGCTTGGAAGATCCAAGCCTGGAGGTTTGACTGGAGGCTCGGTTGTCCATGTGTCATCATCCGGTCCGTCCGATCCAGATGATCAGACGTCACATGTACCGTCTTGCTCCTCCATAGGCCACAGGAGAAGGCGGGGCTCTGGCGGCTTCTATGGAGCTCCACCGTTCTCTGGAAGCCCACGTGATGGTCGAGGAAGGTTCGTGAGGGATGGGCATTGAAGCTCGGACGGCGGTGTAGCTCCATCGTCATCTGGAGAGGCGAGGTTGAGCTTGATCATCGAAGTGGAAGCTCGAGACGGCGGGGAGGCACGACGTCCGACCAATGAAGTCCTGCAGGGTTAGTTTATAGCTGAAGCGTGCTGATTACTGAGATTTTGCGAGGGTCTAAAGTAGTCCACACAAGGCAGGACCACAGTGTCGCTGAGCGACCGCTCACGAAACCTCAATCAATCAACAATTAACCCACAACAAAAGTCAAACAATGAAAATCGGTGCGGAATTAAAATTTATTATAACTCTACAACAAAAGTGTGTATAGGTGCAAGTATGTGTAGAGTGTCGAACACAACGAACAAGCAGGATAGATCGGCGGGGATGAGGGATGGGGGAAGCGGATGATAAGATCGGGCAACCCAATGCACAATGTGGGTTTTTAATTTTATATTTTTTTATTTTATTTTTAATTTATATTTTATTTTTTATTTTTAATTTTCTGATTTTGTATTTTCTTTTTGTATTATATATATTTTTTATATTTTCTTTTAAATAATAAAGTAGATACATAATAAAGAAAAGAGAGATATAATATATATAGAAAAATAGGTAAAATAAGTAAAATCAGGATATAAGATATTTTTGGGATTTTTATATTTTTTTGATATTTTTTGTGATTTTTCTAGATTTTTCCTATTTTTTGGTATTTTTAAAGTCAAAAATATTGAAAACAATGAACAAAATAAGAGGCTGAAACTAAAATGAGGATGAAAAATATCAAATAGAGATTAAAATTCCACAAAATATTTTCTAAATAAAGATAATAAAATGGAGAAAATTCAAGAACAGAGATTGTATTTTTAGGATTTTTTTTGGATTTTTTAAGATTTTGATGAAGTTTTTAAGAGTTTTGCTATTTTTAGGGGTTTTCTTTTGTACTTTTTATGATTTTTATATTGAAGTTGAAACACACAAAAATAAACAAAATATGATTTTTTGGAATTTTTCGAAGAGTTTTTATATTTTTTAGGTATTTTCTAGTGTAGACAGAGCTGAAAATTCATGTTTTTGAATTTTTATAAATATTAAAATGCAATAAAAATGCAAAATAAAAATATGCCGTGAAAGAGCAATAAAATAGGAGCTTATGCTAATTTTTTGGGAATTTTTACGATTTTATAGATGCATGAAATAATTAAAGGGAATAAAGAAAAAATGGACCCCTAGTATGGGTATTTTTGGAAATACATAGAAGTCCAGGGGGATGCATGTAAAGTTTCCACAAAAAATATAACGAATTAAGAAACTTTCTGGACCAATCACAAATAGTCAAAAGTCCAAGGTTATAGCCGCAAAAATGCCATAGACCACGTGACACACACGTGGCTGGCGAGGACCTAAACGTAATTAACAGAACCAGAGGGGCTGAAACATAAAATATCCCAAAATATAATAACGTTAAAGGAATGTTTGAGGGTAAATTCGAAATACAATAATCCCGAGGGGCCCCGATGCAAAATGTCTACGCACCTCACTTGCGCGAGTCATGTGAGGTGACGTGGACAAGGACCTTTCTGCAAATAAGTAAAGGTTGGGGGCTGAACTGCAAAATTTACAAAATAAATATAACGGCAAATGAAAGTTTTAGTCTTAATAAATAAATACAAAAATGGATGGGGGTGAAGATGCCAAATCCCCACTGCTAACGATCGGACGACTGAAAATATTTCACTTGACATGTGTCCGCGCGAGGGGCACCGGTGACGGTTCGGCTACCAACGACTGTGATTAGATGTTGCTTGGGTGATCTGACAACTGCAGCAGGGAACGATCGAACGGTGCTGGCGAGATCTGGGGGCAGGCTGTTAATCCAACGGTGGAGAGACGCAACGCAAGAACAGGGAGGAACTCTGGCAAGCCGTAGTTCCCCTGCTCCGATCCCCCTCCTCCGTGATCGTCTGAAGCTCCGAAAGGGCCCGGGCCCCTCCTGCAGGTGTCGTCTAAGCGTTTGGGCTTCAAAAAGGGGCGGCGACCACCTGCGCGTGCCAGCGGAGGTGGAGGAGCAAGGGGCCTCCAGGAATCACCGACGAGCGCCCAAAATTGCTCAGCCTCTTTTGAAATGCTCAGTCCTGCACAAAAAAGGGTGAAGGGAGTCGTGAGCAAATTGTCGCGGCCTCCCGTGGGCGAAATGGGATACGGTGTGGTGAGGATGGAGCTCGTCGGAGCTTGCTCCGACGAGAAGATCGGTGAGGTGATATAGTGGTTATCAGACAAACTGGGAAGGTGGATCTCGGTTCCTACAACTAAGACTGCTGTAGAAATACAAGGAAAAACAAAGAAAAACGAACCTCAAGCCACTGAATGGCGAGATGGGTACCTCACAGCAGCGCACCGGAGATGGGGGTGGAACATCCTCTCCCGACTTTGCCGTACCTCAATGGGGTTGTAGGGGACTCCCCTGTCACCGGAGTCTACCCAGAAGGCCCTCGGAAGTCTAAACTCCGCCAGGAAAAGGGTTCAAAAAAGGAAGGAAAACCCGGGTGCCCTTTTGAACAAGTGATGGAAACGACTCGAAGAACGGGGCTTGGAAGGTGCATCGATGATCCAATGCCCGAGAAAAGACCTATGTGTGAATCATGGATGTTCGGGCTTGAAAAGTCATGAAGGAAGTATCATGAAAAGATGAAGGAGCTGACCTCGATAAATCCGCAAAGACGGACAAAAACCAAGGTTTTGACAAAGATGGCAGAGGGGGTCAGACAGTTGACCTTCGGTCAATAGTCCAAGCCACCTGGTTGGTCCACGTGGACCAACCAGGAAAAAAACTCCCTGAAAAAGAATTAGAAATTCATTTAAAAATATTAAACAGTTTTATTAATTTTAGGTTATTAAAAAATGTTTATTATTTTCTAAATTTATTTATTATGATTTTTATTTATTTTTTTGAGCTATAAAATTACAAGTTACCTTATATAGCTTATATATAGGTATATTTATCTATGTATTTTAATAATTTATTTTTATTTTATATATTTAACTTTATTTATTTTGTTTATTATTTTATAAATTTATAAATTATTTTTATAAACTTAAATATATTTTATTTTATTTTTCTGAAGTGTTTTGTATAATTAAATAAATAGAAGTATATTCTTTAGAGGTATATTTACAAGTATTATACCCATGTATCGTATTCAGGTATTTAATTTTTGTCTTTTCTTTAGTGTTTTCTTCTTATTTTAATATACACATATATTATAAATAATATTTACAAAATTATAAAAATAAGAAATTATAAAATAATGAATAATACATAAATTGAATATTTTAATCTTTACAAGTATACAATAGGGATCCAAAACCTAACTTTCAAACCGTAGCTCTGCAAAATACGAAACCACCTTTATTAAATAGCTTATTAAAAACTATATACAATTAAAGGTGATTTTGATGCATTTCGAGTTTTTATTTGAAAGATTTAGGTCTGGGAAGTTGGGATTCTGGAACATTATTCAGATCATAACTTTTTATCTGTACATTATTTTTATGTGAAATCAATTTTGTATTTTTCTACATTAAATTATCTACAACTTTTATGTACAATGTTTATTTATTTGAAGTATAAAAAGTGGAACTAAAAATAGGTCCCAAAATGAATAAAGAATGAATTAAAATAAGAGGGATTTTTGTTCTATTTTGGCCCTTATCTCCCCCTACTTTATTCCTTGTCGACTGATGAGTACACATTATACTAGTATAAGAGTATACAAATTATATAAAAGAAACCCATTAATGTCTGATACACACATCTCAACATCACCTAATTCAGATATTATCGATATTGCAAATACAACAAGAAAATCATCTTCAAAAATGTATAATTAAATTAATGACCAAAATTCTCTTTTCATCAACAAAACTAATTACTCATTCCAAAACAAATTGCATGATCATTAAAATCAATTTGGCTCTACAAAATTTGTTAGTAAGAAATTGAGAGGAAACATTATGCAAAATTCACATTCTTTATTCCCTCTCCCTTCCCCATACAACACATGGCTCAAAAAGTATTTAAGACCCATCACCTCATCCTTCCTCATGCAAAAATTAATTCTTCACGTATTAATAATGATATTTTGTCTTTACTTGCATGGGATGTCTCCCTTTATTCCATCTATAAAATGAGCCTCTCATGCATTTCGCTTTTGCACGCACCCCTCTCTTCTCTTATTTTCTATCTCTTTCTCTCGTTTTTTACTGTGTCTTTAGTAGGAACAACCCCCGTCATCCCCAGCCCGCAGCTTGCAGCATCGCGCGTCTCGCATACCTCGCACACAGCTGCTGCCACCCAACTATGCACAGCTCGCAGTTGCACGCTACAGATTCCAGCCACTGCCCTCCTCTTGATGTGCACGAGTGCACGTCCGGAGCCATCGGCTACTGCAAACGGGAAGTGCATCACCTCCAGCTGCTGTGCGCGAGTGCATCGCACGCAGCCACTGTCCACGCGCCCTTCTCCTCGGCGCTCGGCTCCAGCCCGCACACTGTTGTGCGTGTCTCAACGCCCTCGAGCATCCTCCTCCTCCTCGCGGTACACTCCAGCCTGCATCATCATCCTCGCGCGCGTCCTCGACCATAGAATTCCAGCCCGCAGCCAACTCGTTTCCTCCCTTTCGTTTACTGTTTTTCTTGTTCTATCTTTTACTTTGCAAACTTCATCATAGTGCACTTGCATAATTATAGTTTATATAAAGTTTGCATTTCCAGGCTATTGCTTTTAGTACTTATATTCTAAGGGGATCATAGCCATTGATGAGGGTTAAGTTCACTACATTAAAACTTCACCAATTTTGGAATTTAATCTTTTTCACAATCATATTCTCCTAATGTCGTTTAAATCACATACATTCCCTTAAGTTTGCAAAACAACAACATTTTCTATCCCTGCAAGATTGAAGTTAAGAATTGGTCTAAATCATTTAGAAGAATATTGCTAGTTTGCTTGGTCCTTGTGGTTCGACACCCGAGTTGCCCTTTACTTGATTCCATTTATTTCATGCCATCGTCGAGATTATAAATTGTATTTGTTTAACGAGATTATACGCGTGCACAACAACTAGTTAAAAATCAACTCTTAAGTCACGCAAAATCTTGTTATCATTTTGGCCCTCATCTCCCCCTACTTTATTCCTTGTCGACCTAGTCATCGAGATGCCTAGGTCTCGGGGTTATGGTTCATAAAATATTTGCAATATTTTATTCTTTTTTTCTTTTCTTTATTCTATTATTTTGGCTTTAAAAACAGTATTTTATACACTATTTACACACACATGCCTGAATGCTAAAATGCGAGAATTAAGGGTATTTACAAGCATTTGCCAGGGTTTTTGAGGCCAAAATGATAGAATAAATATGATGAAATGTGAATTCATCACGTGCCTTACTGAATGTGCGTGAGTGAGTGAGGTGAGTGAGGGCCATGAGAGTGATAGGAGTGGTGGCCCTGGAGCTCCTTCTCCGGTGAAGTGGAGGAGGAGATGGTTTGGAACGGGAGGGACTGTGGAGAAGGGAAGGATGGATGTGAAGGGGTCGGTGAAGGTGAAGGTGGTCGGGCAGAGGTCATCGAGTGATCGGTGGACGGTGACGGGTGATATATGTGTTAGGATAAATCGAAGAAAAATAATGGAAATATGGAAGAAGTACTTGGACAGAGAGAGGAAGATGAATTGGGTGGAGGAGGCAATCTGGGCTGAGCTCCGAGGAGCTCGGGGTCATCGCACGACGAGGCCGATCATGCCTCGGTGCTCAGTGGCGCACGATGGCACCGCAGCATGGTTAAGAGACCATGGATCACACCTGGGGACGGCGACCATCGTTGCCTAGACAAGGCTGCCCTCTGCTGTCACCGGAGGGTGGAGGAGGCTAGGGCGGAGCCTCGTGAAGTGGTGGATGGGGGTGACGATGGCGGAAGGAGGGATTTTATATATGGTGGTTCCGACTGTTAGAGATGCTGATGGGGGAGGTTTCGAATGGCCGAAGATTTGATGGAGGAGTGATAGCGATGGCCGAAGGGGGTTATGACAGAGAGGAAGAAGATAGTGCTATGTGGATCAGTCATTATGATGTGAGGGAGTAGCTATGGAGGCTTCCAAAATAGGAAGGGAGCGGCACAACGGCGAGTTGAAACGGCTGGACCGGAGGAGGACGATGAGCAGTAGCCATTGGATCTAGCGATCCAACGACTTGGATGAAGGCGTTATGTGTGGGTGAGATTAGATCAAGGATTTTGATCAACGACAGAGATTGAGGCATTGATGGATGGCTAGGATGAGATCTGGAACCTCATCCTACGGCGGGGGTGTGGGATGATGTGGCGCAATGAGGAGCGTGGGATGGCGATGGGATCTGGTGGTTGGGAACGAGGCACGAAGGGACAGCTTGGATCTGATCTCTGGAGTGATCTAACGGCTGGAGATGGAGCAGAGATGGACAGTCGAGATGGGGGCGGGGCGAAGAAGATCTGACGGTCTAGGAGAGGTGACGAGTGGAGGAAGGAGAGCGGGACACGTGGGCATCCCAGAGGGCGCCATGTGGCCCAATAGAAAATTTAGAAAATATAAAAACAAAGAAAAATATAAAAGAAATATTTAGAGGCATAACTAGGAAAAAATGAAAACATGAAAGCTGTTCGTCTCGATGAGATCTACAAGTTTCATGTTGGACGAAAAGCCAAAATAGGTCATTTATACAAAAAGTATTTTTAAGGGTATTTTTAAGGGGGTAAAAACACAAGCTTTTTGGGTTTTGAGTTGTTTTTGTATTTTTTAGTCTTTTTAAGGGTTAGGAAATTATAGACAATTAATACACCTAATTTTTAGGGGTTTTTGATAAATACAAAGTAAATAATAGTAATTAAATACAATTAATTATAGGTTAAGAATGTACAATATAATACAAGATAAAATTGATGAATTATTGGTGAATTTTAGTGGTTTATTAAAGCCAAGGGGTTTAATTATTGACTTTTAGCATGATGAATACGAGATTCATCACGGTGGAGGGGAGAATAGATCATATGGAGACTGAAGTTATGGATGGTAAACCACCAACTGTTGCTAGTGTGGTGCCTGGTCTGGAGTATGCCCATAATACACGTGTTGGATTGTCGGTTTCTACTGACTGGTCTGAGGCTGATGCTACGTGGGTTGTTCGTCTTTCTTCTCGGTGGGAGTCTTGGGTGGTAGAGTCGCAGACTGGCTGGCATTGATGGTACTCACCAGCAACTCTAGTTGCTTGGTGCTCTGATCCAATTTGTCCAAATTCTGGATTCTTTGTTTGATCACAGCTAATTTCTCCAGATCATGTGATCGCTTCTCGATGATATCAACCTTTGAGAGATGGTACCTAATGATGCTGAGTTTGGAGCTCTCATCTCTCTCTGTCTCATGGGATATTGCCATGTAGACTGGCTTATGGAGGACCCAGGGCTCACTCTGATACGCATAGGATGAAGAGAGGGAGGCCTCTCCCTCAGCCATTTCTTCATAGATCTTCCAGACTACATCTTCATCCTTGTTAAAGTGGGATCCCCCAAAGGCAGTGTCAACTAATATCTGAGTCTCGACATTTAGGCCCCCAAAGAAGTATTGGACCAAGCTGGTCCTCGATATGTCATGGTGAGGGCACTTCTCCTGCAGATCAGTGAATCGCTCCCAAGTTCATGAATGGAGTCGTGGGTAGCCCTAGAGAAGTTGTTAATCCTGGCTCGCATCTGGTTGAGCTGACCGAGAGGATAAAACTTATGAAGGAATGTAGACTAAAGTTCCTTTTAGTTCATAATGACCTTTCCCAAATGGTTGACTCGGTACATGGCCTTGTCTTGAAGACTGAAGGGGAATGTGTTCATCTTGACTACACCTAACAGGATGTTAGGGTAGTGGGTGGTTCTGCAGATGTGAGAGAACTGTTGCAGGTGAATGCATGGTTCCTCATTGGTATTCTTGTGGAATGAGGGTAGGAGTGCAAGGAATTGAGGCTTTATCTCAAAGTCAGGTGCACCTTTGGGATAAATCCACTAGATCATCTAGTTGTCTCCAGGGTTATATGTCTCTTTCAGCATAGGTTTAAGGTTTAGGGTTCTCATTCCTCGGTTCCTCTTCTTGATCATGACGAGGTGGATCTTCATTTCTTCCTCCTCCTTCGGGTCTATTCCTCGTATCATTCAGCATGTCTTGGAATGCAGTCTGCACTAGTACCTTCTCAGTTAGTTAGTATTGGATGGCTTGGATGGAAGACAATAACTAAGCATTCAGTTGATTTTAGTCGGGTGCTTAGCCCTGCTCTGGTTGAGGTGACTGTTGTCCTTTCCCTTTGCCCTGAGGAGCCATTTCTGGGTCTGAGTCTGATGAAAGAATCTCTGGATTGGGATCCAGGACTGACTAATATCTTCAATGCAAGAGATATCCCAATCATGACACTGTGAAACGAAATATCAGCTAAATTGATGAATCTGGAATTAAGTTCAATCCCAGAGAGTCGTGAATGGAGTAAATGTAGATTGAAATCAACCTCCATTCACGATGGGAAGAAGTGGTACAAGAGTGGTCCAAGTTTATTAAGAAATAGAAAGGGAGTGGAAAGAGAAAAAAGGAGTTTGGAGAACGGTTCGCAAGGTCTGAATCTGATTCTCAAGAATCTTTTCGAATTATTGACAATGTCAAGTCCATGGAATCGATGTGGATATCGACGGAGTCCCGACTAAATCATCCATGGATCAACATCGTAGAGGATAAGAAAGATCAATGCAAGAAGAAGGATACAATGGTCAACGAGGAATAAAGGGAGTGTAAAATAGTAGAAAGGCTCGAAACGAGCATGGGGTCAAAGAGGAAACACATAAGATAAAATTTGCGCAAATGTGCGGGACTTGATATTCGAACCTTAATCTAGATCCATACAGTATACAATACAAAATGGGTTCACCAACTCTACATAGGTGAAGCCATAAAGGATCGGCTATTTTTATCTTTTCATTTTTAGAGTTGTTATTTCATGCATATCTTTTAACAAGTCCTTAGATGCTAACCCTATAGGAACGAGAATACTGTTGGAAAAGTATTATGTACTTGTCCTCCTCCTTTGTAACATGTAGTCTGCACTTTTTGAGGTCCTTGTAACCCTTCCTGGATCCCTACTCAGCCAAAGAATGAGAGATAGGAACCCGATAGGCAAAACCACTACTTCAGACCTTGCTCGCAACGAAATCACTCGTGAGCGTGCAAGGCCCTACTCAGATGCAAGATGATGAGACATGCACACCCGTGAGGGTGTGGCCTAAGCTCAGTACTTCAGACAAGGTCGATTTTCCACACAAGGCGGGAACACCATCATTTACCAAGTCCTACTCATCCACGTACGATGGAAGCAACAATACTTCGAAAATCCAGGTGATACACAATGCAGTTACAGACTAGGTTTTTGGCTCTAATCCTTAGCTGGTCGTGCCTCGTTCACGGAAGGGGTTTTGGTCCCCTCCTAAAATACTTGAAAATAATGAGGGCTTTATGAACCCCAAACAGTGTAATCCATTACAAATTTTAATTAAGGTCAAAGTTTATTAACAGTCCTCTTGTTTTAGATTTTTGGGTTTTCACTTTTTTGGATATTTTCCATACAAACACCTAACGATTTTGTAAATTTTCATTTAAGTCTTCGGTGCTCAAAATCAGAGGGAGATAGCGAAAAAGCTCTACAAGTCGCACCATTAAATTAATGATGTGTGCAGAGTTAGAGGTCTTATAATGCTTCCCAGCTCTCTCCATGTGGTATGTAAAACAGAATTTTTAAACCTATCTACATTGCAGTGTGCAATCGACAAAATCGCCCTAAATAGTAGCTTCTATTAGCCATGAAGAACCACATGACAACTATTCAGAAATGAACCTGAGAGTCCGGTCTTGGAGACATCTCGGTACCCGCCACAACAGTTCCTGCAAGTGTTGTATGATGGCTCTCTCGATGTGTTAGTTCAAGTCCAAGTAATTTATAATTATTAATTTGATGAGATCCAAACATAATAGACCATAGGCACATAATTCTTACTAAGGTTTGGACATAATTACCGATACAAGTAATCCTATATCTACGGACTCCATGCACATAAAATAAGTAGAAAAAAGGTAGAAAACTCAAAACATCAGAAAAAAAATAAAAATAAAGTCGTGAAAACTTGAAAAGTCGTGATGAGGCCCCCAGGTGAAGAATCACCCCGACAATGGACCTCGTGAAGTAGAGTAATGTCCAAGTTCATGTATTCTTACAAATAATTAATAATGAATAAATGGATCACTCTCTCACCAAAAAATCCTAAGCTATCATTTATGCTAAGTGTATTCCTTGTCATGCACGATGCCTCTCCAACTGGACAAGGAAATAAGGCCAGTCTCCACCACCATGCTCTGTTGCCTCAACTCCCTAAGAAGTCGTCCTCACGTAGCAGACCCTCACATCAAACACAACAAGAGAGATATTATCACAATTAATCAAATAATCTGTAAAAATAAATAAGAGGTACAAATATACACAAGTAAGAGAAAAAAAGAAGTGTATACAAAATAAAATAAAATAAAAGGCAAGTATGTACAAAATATGCTACACTACATTGCTCCTCGACAACGATGCCATTTGATAGAGGGTCTTTTGCACTGGTCTACTAATTAAACATGATCAGTAATCACTGCGTAATAAAGTATGCCTCTCATCAACAATCAACCCACGGAAAATTTGAGCGATAAATGGGTGTGAGTTAACATTTATTATAACTCTACTATAAATGTGTAAAGGTGTAAGTATGGTAGAGTATCGAACATAGGGAGCAAAATGTTGTAGCATGAATTATTATTTACAAATGAATAATGAATAAATAATAAAAGGTATTTTGTACAATATTCACTCAAATAATTAATTAACGAATTTGTGGGTTTTTGAATTAAATAATAGTTATTTTCATTTTGGTTTTTATATTTTACCTATATATGCATATATATTTCTTTTTTAAATTTTAAATATAATATTTTTATAATTTTTTGGTTTTTATTTTATTTTTCTTGTTAATAATATATAAAGGTATATACATAACTATGTATACAACCTAGAGTAATAAAATTATCAATATAACTAAAAATAACTAAAAAAGTGTAAAAAATGTTTTATTATTTATATATATATTTTTCTAATGTTTTTTGTGATTTTAGGAGTATTTTTGCAATTTTATGCATTTTTAACAACCAAAATATCCCAAAATAGGGAATAAATAAATATGTAGAATTATTTTGGAATTTAAAAATAGAAATAAAGTCAAAACATTCCAAACTATATTTCTTATTTAATAAAGTGTATAAATAAAATCACCAAACAAGAAAAAATGTTTTTAAAGTTTTTGAGGAATTTTCATATTTTTTATAAGATTTTTGAGTTTTTTAATTTTGTATAATTTCCTTTTTCTATTTTTAGGGATTTTGGTTTGAAGATATAAAATACTATAATATATAACAAATATTTTTTTGGATTTTTTCAAAAGGTTTTATAATTTTTAGGGGTTTTTTAAAGAAAACAAGAACAAAAAGTGCTCCTTTGATTTTTAATAAATAGGAAAATGTGTAAAATGCAAAAATAAAAATATAATATGAAAAATCAAGCATAGGTAAATTGTTCTATTTTGCATAATTTTTGGAGCATGGACAATATTTATAAAAATTAGAGGAACATGCACAAAAATGGAATACTCGCAGGGAATTCTTGTAAATACTAAAAAGTTTTCGTGCACTTCAGAATCCTAATATAAAATCGAGTGATTATGGTGCAATTTATCCATGCATATTTGAATTAAAAACACCTGACTGGGACATCTTTACAAACAAAACTTTCAAAGTCTACTATGCAATTTATCCACAAAATTTAACACATAATGTATAACTTTTAGGACTAATTATAAATACAAAAACCCATGAGGGAATAGGTGCAAAATACCCACCTCACGTAGGGGCCACTTGAGGTGAGTTGACACAGATATACATGTGAATATACAAAAATGCGGGGGTTCTATGCAGTTTAACCATTATTATTTATAATTCATACCTAAATTGGAATATTAAATAAAAATATACAAAAATTGTAGGTTCATCAGTGAAATTTACCACTGCAGAGGCGTGATCCGGCCGCTAGAAATGCGCCTCTTGCGAACACTTAAGGTCATCTGACGGCGGAGGTGAGGCAGCAGTTCGCTTGGAATAAACGGCCTAGATTAGATCTAGGTCGCGCGTCAGATTTGACGGCATTGAGGGTCAGAGGAAGAACAGTGAAGAACTCTTCAGTGACCTCCCTTCAATCGAGCATATCTCCTCGCACCGGCCTTCCTTCTCCGTGCTAAGAGGTCCAACGTCCTCCTGGGAGTCTTCTGCATCGAATGGCACCAGCCAGAAGGTCCAAGCCCCGCCGTGGAGGGGCATGGAGCTCATCCAGGAGTTTGGGGGCCTGGGAACCTCCTTCAGCTCCAAAATCGACTCTAGGGGTCTTTGGCGTGTTGAACTTGTAGAAGAAGATTCAAGGGCCCAAGGCAAATCGCCTCGACCCAGAATGAAGCTGCGGCGCGAAGAAAATGAGTGAGAAGGAGGAGCTCCGACGAGAGGTAGCGGAGGAGCTCCGATTCGTTGATCCACAGGGGACCAGGTTGGTTCGAAGTGGGGAAAAGATTCAATATACAAAGGGGAAGGCAATGAGCATGGAAGGCGTGTCGAAACTAGGTGGGGATACAATGAAACATGGTCGGAGCAGAGAGCTGTGGCGATCTTCGATTTCTAAATTTAAGCTAATCTACTGATATAATGATGAATTGAATGATAGAACTAAACTAAATAAGATTAAAACTACCTAAAATGCGTAGAAAATAAGCAGCTTGCACATGGAAATCTATGGAGCAGGGACCACGTCGGAGATGGTTGTCTCGGCGGTGGTGGACCACCTCTCCTCCTTCTTTCTCCTCGCCGACACATCGGGGGTGCCCTTGCTGTCACCAGGAACTCTCTCACCTACAAGGATTGGGGTTACAGGGCTCAAAGAGGGATCAAAATCGGGAAGGAAGAAGGGAGTTATTTATATACATGTCGATGAGGGCTCATTCGATTAGGGTTTTGCATGAATCGATTATTCATTGACTTTGAAAAAGAGACGGTATGATTGAGGGTAGAACTCAATAGGTTTTTCATGAGGAATCAAGAAGAGAAAATCAATTGATCGAAAGGAGAAATTTAGATAAGACGGTCTGAATGACGTCTAACACGCCAAGCGGCTGGAGACAGGGGAGTTGACCTAGGTCAATTAGGGTTTGTTTCAGGTTGGTCCACGTGGACCAATCAGAAAATTCTCAAGGAAAATTATTGGTAAAATCGATAATAAATAGATAATGAATTAATTATTTTAGGGTATAAAATAAAAAATGTTTTTTATTTTATGTAGTATTTAATTACTATTTTTATGGAGTTATTTGTTATGAGTTAATATTTACAAGTATTGTTATAGGTATATTTACCTATATATAACTTATTTTATTTTTATTTTGTATTTTAAATTTTATTATTTTATATACTTATTTTGTATAAATATAACTTATTTAAGTGTACACAAATATATCTTTATTTTATTATTTTGATGTTATTTGTATACTTAAATAAATATGGGTATTAATTATATATGTATAAGTATAATACATTCATCTATGTAATTTTGTATATTATTTTATTTTAATGTATTTTTATCGGTTTTATTGTATTCTAAATATGCACATATATTACGAGAATATTTACAAAATTAGGAAAATATAAAATAATGAAGAATATAAAGAATAAATAAAATGAATATTTTATTCAGGTGTATTGTACAATAGGGCTCAAAACCTAAAGTTTGCATCTTAACTCCAAATTAAATGAAACCACACCTTCATTAAATAGATAATTAAAAGTTATATACAATTAAAGGTGATTTTGATGCATTTTGAGTTTTTATTGAGAAGTTATGAGATCTGTAAAGTTTTGGGTTTTAATTTCTTATTCAGAATGTAGAGTGAACATAGTATATTATTGGATGAAATAAATTTTGTATTTTTCTTTGTATTTTTATCTACAACTTCATGTACAAAGTTTATTGATTTGGTGTATAAATAATAAAGAATAAAATGGGTCCTAAAAATGCAATATTGAAGGCTAAAAATTAGTGTTTTTATTGTGTATTTGACCCTTATCTCTCCCTACTTATTTCCTTGTCAACCCAGTCATCATGATTCCTAGGTCCCAAGGTTTAGGGTCATAAAATACCTTTGGTATTTTATTTCTTTTTCTTTTCTTTTCTTAATTCTTTTATTTTAGCTTTAAACAATGTATTTTATACACTATTTACATAATAAATAATGAATGTCTAAGCAAAATAATGACATTTACATGCATTTAGCTAGGGAATGAAGGCCAAAATGAAAGAATAAAGGTGATGAAAAGGAGATTCATCAAGTATAGAAAGTGATTTAAAAAGTATATTATTACAATATATACCATTAGGAAGTTACGTAGAGGTATTGATATACTCGTTGATGGACGCTTTACGGATACAATATATATACCATTATGAAGTCTTCAACCTGAGAAATCAATGTAGATGGATGTTAAAAAGAATATAATATATATACCATTACATATATATTATATACTTAATATATAATATAATGAAGGAAAAGTATTATTGACTAAAAAATTAAAAAATTAAAAAGAATAATTCAGTAATAGAAAGGATGCGTATTTACCATTCAAATGTAACTATATCCTTATGGTAGATGTCATACTTTTGATAACAAAAGAGTTAGAACTATTGATAAGAAATGAGAGATGGAAATGCAGATTATCCAAATGAGTTATGCCCAAATCGACACTTCAGGTGTTGATTTGGGCAAACTCATTTAGGTAATTTGCATTTCCGATTGCCCTCCAAATCAACACCTCAAGTGTCGATTGATTGTTATATTTTTAAATATTACAATTTAATGGATGTTTAATTGATTAAAAATATTTTAACAATTATTTTAAAAAAATGTCCTTAGCCTTAGCTCTATCTAATGGCACACAAGCCTTTGGGATCTTAATCTAGCAACGGAGGAGTGGCCACGTGATTTTTGCAATTATCTGATGAGATGTCATATGACCGATATTTCTATTCCATTGAGCGTGCGTCCAAAAAAAGACGTGTTAAGCTAATTCTAAAGTAAGGTTTTTAATGATTTAATTTGAATACATATTAGTATGTAATACGGAGTCTTTTTCCGACGGATTTTCATCAATGTTTCAAAACACAATGCAATGGACACTCGAGATGTGAAGAGGGAAAGGAATCCAACATCAACCTTGCTCCATTTATTATTCAATCTCTTCTTCTTTGCTTTCCAGTTTGAGAGGGATGCAGTGATCAGGTGACTACTTCAACTGTCTCCAACGATAGCATGGTGTATCTCTGAGAAGCTCCTGCAAGAGGAAGTGGGTTCGAGCTTGGAGCTCAACCAAATAATCAAGTGGGTAGTGCGGGGCTCCATCAATTGACCAACTACGGTCCCTGCTCATGTGTAGTTAGGAATGGAGGATGGATGTGCTCCTTTGGAAGATAAAGGAGAGAAGCAGATGCATGTGAGGGTGTGAGAGATAGAATTTGAAGTGAGAGAGGGTGAGATGAGATGATGATCGATCGATGAAGAAGAATGGACAGTTAGTAGATTTAAAGGACTGAGATTGGGTTGATAGAGGAACAAAGAAGATTTGGGCGAACCAAATGAAAATTGAAGAAGAGAGGCTATGATAGAAATAGTACATGGAAGATGCTAGTGTCTGGTTTTGAACTAATGAGCTCGGTCTTAGACTTCAAACCATCGTGCAGTGGTTGAAGCTTGAACAACGGAGGAGAATCTATTGCATAAAGGAAATACCCAACTAGACATACACCAAAGGGAAGATAGGGCTCGACATGGCCTTGATAGATCTCCATTATCACTAGAAATCCAAGAAATTGGGGATCTCTCCTCTCCTAGTGGAAAATGGGGAAAATTTAGGCACTTTGAGGGGGTTATATAGGAAGAATAGGGGCTTAGATCGAGGCTAAGAAAGGAGGTGCGGGTAGACTGCCGGAGGAGTCAGCGACATTCAAGTCGATGGGAGTGGTGATGGTTGCAGTACTTGCATGACATGGAAATAGGTTGAGACATGGATAATAAGGATGAGGATTTGGCATAGCCTAGGGACCTGATGCTAAAAAGGCAAGGGAGACACGATAGGGGTAGTGGGTTGGTGGTGTTTCGTGTTGTAGAGGCCATGGAGGTGACGGGGAATCAGGTGTTGCACGGTGGTTGTTGGTGATGGTGATGCAACGAGGGCGAAAGAGGGACAATGGAAGCCTAGGATTCTAGGAGGTAGGTAATAGGGTCTACAACGATGATTGGGATGATTATAGCAGGGAAGCAGACACAGAGGCTTACATAGCAGAGAATGGGGTTTTCAGAGAAGTTGGAGTTGACCTAAGGTCAACGAAGGAGGATGACATGGTGCCTAGCTAGACAAGGGAGAATTAATGGGAGGGAGGCAACGATGGAAGGTTGATCAGGTCAATGGTGGGGAGATCACGGTCAAAGACATGTGGAGAAGGACTAATCGTGTTGTGCCAAGTGACGCAGGCGGGTCAAAGGGGTGATTATGTTAATTGCCAGATGCTAAAACACAAAAATACAATAAATGTAAAATACAAGGAAAAGTCTATAAAAAATAGACATCCTCAAATTAAAAATATGAAAACATAAGAGTTGTAATTTTCAAAGAGATCCACAATTTTATAAGGAAAGTTATATCAAAAAGGTAATTTGTACATAGTTTCATTTTATGTAGGCATTTTATTGGACTAAAACACATATTTTTTCTAATTTTATATTTTTTTGTTTTATTAATGATAATATACATATAATATCATAATAAATTAATACGGTACTTAATACATATTTACTACTTTTTTATTTTTCATATATTATTTAATACTAGAAATATATAAATACATATTTACATTTATGTACAATTCACTAATTCCCATTTTGTCAATTTCTTTCTATTATAATTTTTTAGGTTTTGCTTCTTCTCCACTTACTTAAGATGCATATACTAGCAAATACAAAAATAAATAGATGAAAAATATTTATTTTTAAACATAAATTAATAGCTTTTATAGTGTATTCTACATGAATGTGTGCCCTCTTCTCTCTCTATTTCCTTCTTTATTTTCAGTCTTTTTATATTTCCGGTGATTTTTAGATGCTAAAATATGATTCTGAATTACATGCACATGAATGATAAAAATGCCAAGTAATGTTTGAAGATGTGTGTTTTCTATGAATTTTAGCTCAATTTTTGGCTCTTGGATGCATGGAAACACGATTTTATCAGAAGATCTTATGAAAAACATGGAGGAGAACATGTAAAGAACCTGAATTCTCTCACAATTTTGGTAGTGTTTTCCTTATATCAAGCAATATTTTTAAGAAAATATCACCAGAAATATCCCTTATAACAAATATCATTTATAAGAAAATTTTGATAGAGTTTCCCTTTACAAAATGTTAACCGAAACAGAAATAACAAGAGAGTTTTGAAAATAACGAATAGAAAAGAGTAAGTGATGCATAACTAATGTGCCTCGTGTCATGGGTGGGTGAAGCATGCGAAGAAACACATTGTATCAGCAATAAAGCCACCCACATGCAAGTATTGTGTTATTCATGTTTACACAAGGCATAATAACAAGTATCAGATGTATATTTAAGAATCAATGTATCTTATATCATGGGCAGGTAAAGCATATGAAAAATCGCATTTTCACTAACGACAGGGCTGCAGTCACCCACGTAGAGATTATACTTAGGTTTCTACCTTATATGTTTATACTAATTTACATAAGGAGAGGAACTTGATGAACTAGTGCAAATAATATCTACCAACCTCCTACATGAAGCTTCTTAGGAGAGACTCTGGCCTTTTTTCTTCTATTCTTCCACCTACCATCATGTGTGCTTCTTCATGGCCTCCTCTCCATTTCTCAACCTCTCAACCATAGCATTAGGACTGGAGTATGAAATGTATAGGTAGAGAATGAAGGGGAAGGTGGGTATTTATAGTCCCGTACTCTACCTACATGTCATCTCTCTCATTAGATAATCGTCGAGATGGGTGAATTCCCGACAATTTGCAGCCATGTCATTGTGAAAACCAAGGACTATTTAGCATGTGGTTTTGTCCATGACTATCCCAAATCCCATTGTATTGTTAACGATTCTTAACTAGCGATAATCATGATTAATCAGCGCTACTCAAAATTTATAAATCCTAACCATGATTAGCATTTAGTAATTCATGAATACATACCCTAATTTCTTTAATGATCTTAACATATCCTAATGATAGTGATTAAGGTTAATTACAGGCTTAACAAGTGTCAACCGTCCTCAATTCAAAAAATTCATAGCAATTTGTGATGATATCTCTTAACATGAAATAAGTTTCTTTGTAATCATCTTGTCAAGACGGATTTGATATATGTAGGTTATAATTTAAAAAAGTTGAATCTAGAATTTTGTGGATCTAAAATCATAAAGATGATTGAGCCATAGAAACCTAAAGGAGAATGTACGTTATTTTTTCTTATAACCAAAGTATATATAAACAATACGAAATTTAGAATTTCTTAAGATGAGAAGCCACAAATACTTTCTCAAACCTTGCAAAATGTATTTCACCTAGAATTATTGTAGTTTTTCCTTTAACATTGCTCATTTAATATAGTTAGAACATACATGTTGTACTTATAAAAAGAATACTGATTTTTTTGGACATTATATCAAAAAACAACTTTTGTCCACAGTACTATAAAGATTGAATATAATTCAAATTTAATAAATAACAAGATTCTTTTCAATGGGTCATTCCGTGGAGCAACTTTTTGTGCCATATAACTACCCTATTCTCTTAAAATTCCAATTTTAAACACTAGAGCTAACACATGTTCGACATAATCTATCAATACGCAATGAATTAATAAGCATATCTTCAAAAAAAAGTACCTTGAATCGAGTTGAAGAATAAACGTATGTGGAAATGGGGGCTTCTGTCGAGCCCCCATTTCCTAACGAGTTTGCTGAGACAGGTAGAAATTATAATAATCTCTATTGATTACGACGGACATGTTAGGTTAGTCTTAGTTACTTGATCGTTTCCTTGAAGCTTGGGCACGATCATTAGAAAAAGGCTCTCTTTTGTTAACAGCTGATGACAATCATTAGTATATATTATAGGCTATCCCTAAATCATTGTTTATGGTAGTTTCACATCTTTATTATTGGGGATTCTATCTTACAAACACAAATTTGGAGAGCAAGCAACCTTTGGTTGCTGAGTTACCATTGGTATTTCCTCGTGATAATTCTAGCATGAATGAGTTACTCTTTGTTATCCTCTTGATATAAGTAGGGATGTCAGCTGGTCGGGTTTGGAGCGAGTATTACTATATATTCTCAAACACATACCCATTTATAATATCACTATCTATACCCGTTCATTTATTAAACGGATAGTTTCTAGCGAGTACCCATATACTCGTCAGATACCCGTGTACCCAATAGGTACCCATATCTTCGGCATGGTAAATCTTAAGTTGTTTGTAAATGTATACATTATTTTTACAGATAGACAAAATAGAGTGAGATCGTCTAATATGGTGATTCATAAAAATGTCCAATATAGAGAGAATATTAATGGTTTATATATGTTAAGTGTTTAACTCTTTTCTGTTGATAGTTTTTATTTATTGAAGATCCAAAAATTTAGTTGAATATGAATAAATGGATGGAGAGAAGAAAATTGAGTTGGATATTTATACATGTAGACCGATACATATTAGATATGAAATGGATTTGGGGCAAGTTTGATTAAAATGTAACACACACATCTATCTTTATGTATATTTTTTATTCGGGTTTGGGACGGGTTCGATTCGGGTACCTACAAGGCAATCCCAACCCCATACCCATACCCGCATGGGTAGTCAATTCAAAATCCAAACCCGTCCAAAAGTAAATGGAGCGGGTTTCGGATCCTTAAATGGGACGCGTTCAGGTCGGGTACCCAATGGGTAGACCCAGATTGACATCTCTAGATATAAAAGATATTTACACCCATAATTTTGAGTAGTTTCGTAATTACACACATAATCTTCGATAATTCGAATTGCACCAGAACTCTGAATAATGTTGTATTAACTTTCATCCGTTTCTCCGTTAATTACGATGGAATCCATCGGGTATTTAAATAATCCATCTTTTAAGTTCACCTAATTTACCATTAATCCATCAGGTTACATCAGGTTGCTGCTGTGGCTTTGGTTCCGGTGAACTCCGTTTACATCAGGTTGACGAAGGATGAAGCCCGGTTGTTGATGTGGATTTGGTTCCGGTGAATGGCCTAATAGCTTGGAATTTAAAAATGCAGAGGATCTAAGTAATCATTGACGTTACAAGAATCTTATTATTCTTAATTTGATAATCTCACTGGAAATCCGTAACGTCGCATTGAATATTTACCAAGTAGAGCATGTGGTAATCTCATCGTTTCTCTCAAGTGGAAAACCGTCTAAGATCCAGCCAGAGATCGAAAACACACATTTTTTATAGTAAGTAATCAGTATATTCCAAAAAAGGAAAACGTATACAAGGGCAGTACTGCCCCCAAAATACAGTCCTGCCTCGCTCTCGGCCTGCCGTTCCCTCCTCCGCTGCCGCTGCCTGAGCTTCTGGACTGGATTGGTAGCTACGCGGATCAGCTGCTGCGTACTAGGATATGCACCCATCTCGCTACTACGATTTGGTGTATTTGGGATGAACGGAATCGCCGTTGGGCTTCCGGTATTCAAGCTACAACATCAAAGATAACTGAGTTCCTGGTCCGAACCTCACGATTACTGAGTTGAAGCAATTGCGTGCGAGTTTTTGTTCTCCTCGCACAATTCTGGTTAGACCCAACAAATCCAGTTCTTCGAAAACACACATCTATATATAATTTGTAATTGTTTTGATAAAAATGAAATAAATTATGATATCTCAAAAAAAATAATATATTACGCACACATGTATATTGAGTTATTAAAAAAAAAATACTCTCATTGACTTTCAATAACACTCGTCACTTATTGATTCTAGTCAAATATTCTTTGCAACTTATTTCCATATGGGTATAAATAGTTTTTAAGAAAATTATCATTTGGTAATCTTCATAATAAAAATGCTCTTATGTAATTGCAGTGGAGATGAGGAGTTAAAACAAAAAAAGTTGATTAATTCATCATATAATATATATTTGATTTATGCATTTCTGATAATTTCTACAAAATTTGACAAAGATTAGAAAAAATCATTTTTTTACTGTCATGATTATTTTTTTCAATACACACTTATCCTGGAAAATCCATTCGATAGAGCTCCCATTCTACTTTATATAATTATTTGTAACTATTTGTAAGTTTTAGTGTCACACACTGCTAAATTTTGGTAAATTTTGGTAACGGACAATTGATATTTATTTATTTATTTACTCGATAATAATGAAGAAGCCTAACTTTTGTTTATTGATCACCCTGGGACCATACTTCGACTTATATAATAGTGGGAATTCATGTTTGGAGCTTCAATATTTTTCGATGATAAAATATAATAATTTTTCAAAATAAAACATTCATATTATCTTATTCTAACTTTGGAAGGTATTGCTTAATTAATGAGATAAATTACATCGCATTTAAAATATCCTTATTTTTGTTGTAAATCTCACATAAATCTTTTATTGCCTCAAAATTATCCTTCATAATCAGCAAGGTACAAGACTGAATTTGAAGGAAGTCATTTCTTTGTATGCTTATCTCCTTCCATATATTATGATAGCTGTCACCTCCATTCATAATGATTAAAAGTAGGGTGATAATTGCATTATATTTTTGAAAAAATTACAAATAAATTAATAACAAGAATTCTATTGTTTTCATAAGGATGTGGTAATGTGCCAATCTAATTAGATCACATATCCAATTGAACTTTATTAATAGCCACTAAGTAAAAAAATCGTTACCATCAGCAACATCGAATTCATCATGTCACTCATTCAACTTGTTAGCAAACTTATGAATAGGAATCACCTTTGTAGAAGCAATGACAAGAGCTCGTTGAAAATTATAAGTCAGGCACTAAATATAATAAGCATATCAATTTTCATTAATAACAAATTAATAACAAAAAAATTGTAACACTAGCCATTCACAATGTATCTAATTGGCTCCATCGTATCATTGAGAATTATTTGTTTATTTTCAGTATTACTTTGTCAAGAAAATTCAAATATTCTTATTTTTAGTTTAACGTCCTTTATATCGGGTACTTGTACCAAATCAAAGAATTTCTTCATACAAACTACTACTTGATTAACGGATCTAAGAACAATGGTTGTTTCACTTTCTTTTTCTTCATCTCTAGCTTGTTATACAAAATAGCATGGATTATCTCTTCACATATAGTATTTATTACTTTACAAGTAATAATATGAAGAACCTCTTTTTATACATCTAAAGATATTTAACATTTCTTAGTGTATTTTTCAATAAAAAAATTTCATATATTTAGATACTGTAAATTTCATTAGTTTGATCAAATTTCCGCAATTAGAAGAACATGATATAGCATCATTTTCTTTGAAATTGTTATACAAGAATGTTACAAAACGAACTACATTGGTTGCAATCCTAAAATACGATCAATTTCCTTGAACTCGTGAAATCCAGCTTTTGAATTGTGTGCTTAATATATCGTTTTTGAATTGTGTGCTTAATATATCGTTGTATCTTCATGAAATTTCCCACGCTTTCTCAGTAAATAAAAATCTTTTTTAGCAATTTCCTTTAAAATTCAAAATCCATCAAAAAAGAAAACATTTGTCATACATAAAATCAAGCTTACCTAAAAAAATCAACGAACATAAAATGGGAGATCTTTGAAAGGTGGTATTCTAATTATTAATGTTGTCTAAAGCAAAATGCATGAAATCTTCGATGATGTTCCTCTTTATCATTAGTTTAAAAAGCTGTATTGAAGCATAATATATATATATAGGCTACAAGTTTGGATACAACTTCTATATAAATGTTAATAAATCATTACTGTGTATCTTCTTTGTAAATTATAAATACACTTTTTCTTTATGATATAAGATACTAATTATTTTATATATAAATTAAATTTGAAATAACCTACGATACACTAATTTACCGATATATAAGATTCGGTTATAGAACTTTAAAATTACCAATTTAGCTAATAATTTATGACAACTTAAATGCTAAAAGAAAATGTCTAAGGCCGATGTTTTCCCAAATTATTAACGGTGAGTGCAATTTTCTTTCCATTGTTTAATGGTACATATCATATTTCCTAGTTTGATTATAATTCCTCCAGATTACTATCTATATTTAGATTTGCACAATTGTACATGTATTTCTAAAAACTCCCGGAATATTAAAAACTAATTAAACCATAATATCTAAATTCAGATAAATCATCATAAATATAATTAGACTGATTTTTAAAAGTGTGATTATTGAAATAAAAATTGAAATACAGAACCACAATCCATAAAAGCAGATCTTGGCATATCAATGGCATAAGAGATATCAAAATAACATAAAGAAAACGAGCTATAATTCCCAAGTTAAATTGCTCAGTAGACTGGTGATAGAAGCAGTGCACTCCCACTCCAATGATCAGGGTTCTAAATGGCGCTCCACTCCCAAGAAAATGGTTTTACCTTTTCTCATCTATATCTGTCTCAAGGTCTCTTCTACAGCTCTGAATGGCCAGGGAAATGCGTAGCCGATAACAGAAAAATTATATCGCCAATTCTGTCAAAATCGACATAACGAACCCATCTTCAAACTAGAATGGCACCCACAACCATGTGCTCTCACAAATTCTGCCATATATGACACCTGCGCAACCAAGCCAATCCCATGATCATAGTTACAGAACCAGTTCACTTCGTCGTCTGTGGACTCCGCAACTGAGCAGACCTCAGGTGCCGCTCACCATATGTGCAAGCATCACCATTAACCTCACAATCACAGTTCCTGCAACCAGTTGGCTTCGTATCGGTTTGGGAAGTAAACTCGGATGACTTCAGGAGTTGACTGTGCCCCTCGCAGTCCTGAACAGGCTAAATTGCTGCAGAGGTTTGTGGGGCTAGTTGACATGAGAACATATCGAGTGTGAACAGATTAAAGCAAACTTTACCCCCCTAGGCAAGTGCATGGATCACAAAGATAGCAGTCACTAACAGACAGAAGAAAGTTAACGAGTGCATGTTCATTTTGCAAAAAAGACAGGAAAGAAAATGATTACATCAACTGATCCTGCCTTAAAATGATTACAGCAATATACAACTGAAATTCTTAGCAGTAATTTACAACAGCAGTCACCGGGCAAATTTTATACCTGTAAAGAAAATTGTCGGCGTCATAAATTTTGACAACAAAAGGCTCGCTAACTGAGCCAGGCATTTATAGAACCACGGGATTAAACATATGAGCTTAATTTTCAGATTCCGGTGTTGGTACTTTCTGTGGTCAAAATGGTATAGGATGGCTCGAGCAGACGTCAGAAAAGATTTCTCAACCTGAAAATAAAGTTTGCCAAAAAAAAGGAGTCAGTGTCTAAACGATGAGTGGAACTTCTATATACTCAATAAAGAATATACAAAGTCTCCCACTATTTCAGCAATCAACGACTCGAATCGGACAAACCTGGTTCTGACTTCTGAGTCGCTCAGAGATACAACTGTGAACTTTATATGGTTTGTTGTTTTACTTCTGCTTTTATATCATTGATATAAGTCCAAGTATATCGCCAAACACCGTATATAAAATCAATTAAAGAATAAAAATAAAGGTTTTTATCAGTTGTGCCCCTCTGAGATATTGCAATATCAGTTATGCCCCTCCTTTTTTTGGAATATCAGCTGTGCCCCTACCTTCTTGCAAAATTCACAGTTCTGCCCTTTTGTAATATCAGTTATGCCCTTACTTTACATTAACAGAAGGGTAGAACTGTGAATTTTGCAAGAAGGTAGGGGCACAACTGAGATTCCAAAAAAGGGAGGGGAATAACTGATATTGCAATATCTCAGAGGGGCACAACTGAGAAAAACCTTAAAAATAATTATAAAAACTGATCAATGTGCATTTGTAGAAGGATGGCGTGAAAGTATGCACTCCCTTAGTAAGCACCACACCCCCAAAGTTAAAAGCGCCCCTAATCAAACCTCCACATATAGGAATTGAAAAATAAAATTTTCTTCACAAGGTCGAGTAGATTGATGGCATTGTTCCATTACAATTATCATGGTCATATCACCACCAAGGTTCTCATCATCCACGTAGCCCATCGGTTGGAAGACCCGCCTACTACCCTCAGTTCAGCCCTTTTGTAATATCAGTTATGCCCTTACTTTACATTAACAGAAGGGATTTTATCAGTTGTGCCCCTCTGAGATATCGCAATATCAGTTATGCCCCTATATTTTTGTTAATATCAGTTGTGCCCCCGACTTCTTGGCAATATTTCACTTGTGCCCCTCAGAGGGGCATAACTGATAAAAATCTTTTATCAGTTATGCCCCTCTGAGGGGCACAAGTGAAATATTGCCAAGAAGTCGGGGGCACAACTGATATTACCAAAAAGATAGGGGCATAACTGATATTGCGATATCTCGGAGGGGCACAACTGATAAAAACCCTTAACAGAATGTAAACCCCTCAGGATCCGGGTACCCGTTAATCACACTCGCACTATTATTCACATGAGATCGCATGAAGTTACAGAAAGGCAGGGAAAAATTTTCGCGCGGCTATTTATTCACATGACATTCACATCCACAACATAACCACAAGATCACAGAGAGACAAATGGCACCAAAGTTCCTTTTCATTAATATTCATATTCATTTACAACTTGCACAAGCATCTTTCATATTACAACATATATCCCAAGTGATACAAAAGAGATAGCATTTACATCATCATCTGAACAAAAACTGAGACAAGTAATTCATACCGTCTAGTGTATACTCTGTCTCCAGGAAGCATGTATGGCTACTGGACTGCAGGCTGTTTGCCTGCCAAACATGTTAGGAAAGAAGAGGCGTCAGCAATCGCTGGTAACTCCCAAAAACTTATAAAAATAACTAGACATTTAATATGTGCAAAAGCAAGCAAGTAGAAAGGTGGAAAGTAAAGTTTACATCTACTTGCGTAAGTAAAAAGGTTTTTCAGACTACTTGTAAGCATCTCAAATGTTTGTCCCATAACCCAGCATTTCCCACATGTGACATATTTATATAGTAGTTGCGTATTCATGAGTGTATGAGTGTGAATGCATATATCACTTTCTTCAAAGATCATGTTGGTGAGTGAAAATGAAAAAGTTAAGATTGTAAAGATCTATTAATTTATTTAATTTCTTGGGTAGCGAGAATAGTCTTTTGATCATAACTTCTCCAATTCTTAACTTCAATGTTTCAGATATAACTCTTGATGTTGTAGATATAGATATGGATGATCTAGATTTAGAATCGCCAAGTCTGTTGGCGAAGTAACTCAAGCAGTGAAGAAGCCTACAAATGGCTCTTCCGTCTCGCCCTCTAATTGAAAGCGCGGTCCAATAGAGGGATAGGTCAACTCCCCAACTACGCCACTGAGACGGGTGAGAGAGACTCCCTAGAAAAGTCGCTCTAGAAAACTGCCCGACTAGTACGGGCGGACGAGCTCGTACGGAAAAACTGAAAACCAAGGATCCCCCGCCTGGGTATCCTAAAAGACAGGGTCAGCAGAACTGGTCTAAAGTCTGGATCCCAACGAGGCGTAAAAACAGTGCGAGCTCGCGTAAAAACCGTGTAAAAGACTGGAATCCTAGACCCGCGCACTTGGCAGCCGCTGCCCAAACTGGGCTTCCTATTCTCCCGCCCAGTTGAGAGTCATCGCGCTCTCGCACGGTCAGGTGTAAGGTCACCATGACCGGCATTAATAATAATCATCACCGATTCTTAATGACCGTCTAAGTTCATGGATCTCCATATTCTATACCATTGACTCTACAGGTCTAATTGAACAGTCCTTTCAATTAGTGTGATAAGTCATATTCATTTAGCAAGTTATACTAATGATCATTGATGAAGATGATTAGTATTTAAAGGAATAATTTAGAATTTTCCCCAATTCGTCATCTTTGCTTTATGAAATCTGAAAACAAGGACTATATTACTTTGTGATTTAATGATACTCATGAGATGTAGAAGTGTTTGGAATGGTTCCGTGGATCATATATGTTGCTGATAGATATAGTTATATAATGTCCATTTACTCACATGTCATTAGGAGAACATAGTTTTATTATCCTTTATAATGCATGTATTCAAAATCAATGAATTATTAGTGTTTGTAAGGAAATTGGTGTGAGATTGCGTAGCTATACTTTTGCAAATATATTATACTATTATTATTATTTATATATATCTTGTATGCTAGCCTAATTGTATTGTGATTGGTTTCCATGTTCATATCTTTCATCAATAATAGGTGAGGAAGTCTCCTTTTTGATACATATATCTTGTTATTGTTCGACTAATGTAAAAGTTGTCTATCATGATTCAATTACATTATGAGTCACTTTAAAATTTTTACAAAAGTTGTACAAAATTTAGGGTAATTGAGACCACATAGAAGACTTGCATCTCTCTCTCTCTTTTATACAGTCAGATACATTATAGAAGCAATATCACAACTTCTAAAGTAAAGATCCTATTTGAAATAAAAGTTTAGCTACTATTCAATCAAATCTATAATTAATAATCAATTCGAACATTACATACATTGCTGACTGCTAAAGACTGTTTCCAGAATCCGAAGGTTCACAAATTTCCAATAGATTTTATATTTAACCATCATTTATATAAACATGAGAACTTAGGAAAAATTTAAATAAGAGTCACTGTTATCCCATTCATTCCAAATTATAAACAGAAATTTTATGTTTCACAGAATCTTGAAATACACCCAATTTTTTTTAACAAACTTAATAAAAAAACTGACTTAAATGCAACAACAAGAGAATGATTTTATTGGCCATTAAATCCTTAACATTATATTTAAGGCTTTTAGAGATATATGAATGTCAACAAAAGAATGTTTAACTTTCACTTGCATGGCGTCAATGAGAAGAAACGGGATTTTACAATAATCCTCTTAATTTATTACATGTTTCATACTTGGTAGATTATAAAGTATATATATATACATTGGCACAAAAACCAACTTTATTTCAAAATAAACCTAAGTAAAACTTATAATCAAATTTCTTATTATCAAATTTTGAAGTTTTCAAATCCAGAGTTTTAAACTCATAAATCTGAAACTTACATTTTTAAATCCTGATTTTTTTTCAGATCTGGAAGTTTAAATTTTGATCCAAAATTTCTATGTTTAGATATTTGATTCATGAACAATATCTCTATATACAAGGTAAATTTTGACATGCAATGGTAGCAAGAGGAATGGTTGATGGTTGTACCTTCTAAATCTCCAAAATGGAGATCTGATCTGAAACTTGTAGTAGTAGGAGCTTCTACCACATGCAGAATTTCCCACAAGCAGTAGCCATTTGAGGAGAAAGGAGATCACCAGCAGCTTTCCAGCATGATACAGAGGATGGAGATTGGGTCTTCGGCTGATAGGAAATTTGGGGCTTTGGGGAAAAACGGAAAGGGGAAATGTAAGGGACGAAGGAAAGTTGTTGTTTATATAACCAATAAGTTGCCCTTGGAAATATGACAAGTGGCAAGTAGGTTTGGTTAAGTGGAGAATAGAGAAACTTTCTCATCACGTGGAGCCAATTGTTGGAATTCTAATAAATATTCATTAATATTATATTTTTAGACAGTCTGCTTGCTACTGTTATATGGTAACAAAATAAAATATTATTGTTATTATTTTTTAAAACTTTCTTTGCTTTAACAAACTTAAAGTTGACCGTATTCGTGCTTCGGGCGTCGGATTTTGACGCGTAATATTTCGATTTGATCGTCTCGGGACGACGATCAATTTGAGTATAATGTTGATATACTTTTGATCGGGTTTGGATGCCCGAAATTTTCGTGATACGATTTCGATTTGAGGTTAAATTTTACGGTTTAAAATATCAAACGGCCTCCGATTGGTGAACGGTCGATTCCGTTGGTCTTGTATCGTCGAATCGGATCTAATGACGGTCTCGGTTCGTTTTGCGGTTTCCGAATTTGCGTCGCGGCTTTTCACGGCGCGCATTACGAAGCGACTGATTTTTGGTCGATTTTGCCCGAACAACTTTTGATTCTCGATCAATAGATCGTTTTAGTTTGGTTGGCATTGATCAACAACTTTATTGAGTTAATCGGATCCAATTCGGGTCGAGTTAGGGTTTGATTGAGAACCGGATGTTACAATTATAAAAACCTCAAAGGGAGTCTCGTCCTCGAGACTCGAGTTAAGGCTATTCGATGTCTTGTTTGAATTTCATATGTCCATAAAAACCTCAAAGAGTTTTGAACTCATAAAAACCTCAAAGAGAAAACAAGCCATATATTAATCATGTATTTAATTACAAAAGCTTGTCTTGATGCTTACATCAGAAAAGCTGCGGGTATCGTGCCCGCATGTCGGCTTCGGTCTCCCACGTCGCTTCTTCGACGCCGTGTCGGTGCCACAACACCTTGACCAATGGAATCTCCTTGCTGCGAAGCTTCTTCACAGCACGATCAAGTATCTGGATTGGCTTCTCTTCATAAGTCAGATCTGGTTCCACGTCTAGATTCTCATAACTGATGATGTGCCGAGGGCGAGGGTCGTGCACATACTTCCTCAGATTGGATACGTGGAAGACATCATGGATAGCTGAAAGATGTGGAGGAAGGGCTACTCGATATGCCACCATCCCTACACGAGCAAGAATCTCGAACGGTCCAACATATCGTGGCGCCAACTTGCCATGGACACCAAATCTCTGTACTCCCTTCATGGGAGATACACGGAGAAATACCCAATCTCCAACCTATAATTTATAGGAATGTTATTAGTATGAGATTAAGTTATTTTTGTAATAAAGGAAGAGAAGAAGATTGGATACCTGGAATTCCAAATCTCTTCTCCGACGGTCTGCATAACTCTTCTGGCGACTCTATGCCGTCAGAAGCCTCCGTCTCACAAGATCAACAGCTCTCGCAGTCTCCTCCAAGAGATCACGGAATATAAAGCATGATCACCTACCTCACGCCAACTGAGAGGTGTGAGGCATCTCCGCCCGTATAAGGCTTCGAATGGTGCCATGCCAATACTGGAGTGATAGCTGTTATTGTACGTGAATTCCACCAAAGGCAAATGGTCCTTCCACGACCCTTTCCACTCCAAAGTGCATGCGCGAAGTAGATTCTCAAGCGTCTGAATGGTGCGCTCACTCTGCCCGTCTGTCTAAGGATGGTATGCAGAACTCATCTTCAGCTCTATCTGTAGTGCTGACATGAACTGATGCCAATAATGTGACGTAAATCTCGAATCCCTGTCAGACACTACCTCTCGTGGTATACCATGCAGTCTGATGATGTTCTGCACATAGAGCTTGGCCAATCTGGATGGAGTGTAAGTCGTGTTGACAGGTATAAAATGGGCTGACTTGGTCAACCTATCAACAACGACCCAAATGGAATCAGGGTCACCCAGTGTCTTCGGCAGACCTGTGACAAAATCCATAGAAATGCTCTCCCACTTCCACTCGGGAATGGGGAGAGACTGCAGTAATCCTGGCGGTCTCCTGTGCTCAGCTTTGACCATCTGACAGGTCATGCATCTGCTAACATGTAGCGCCACATCGCGCTTCATTCCATCCCACCAGAAATGTCGACGCAGATCACGGTACATCTTCGTACTGCCTGGATGGATAGATAACCGTGAACTGTGTGCCTCATCAAGAATATCTCTGCGTAGCTGCTCATCATTGGGTACAACGACCCGTCCTGCCTTCCATAAAATAGACTCTGCTACGACAAAATCATCAACTTCGTCCTTGACAACGTGCATGTATCTATCAAGAATCCAAGGATCGATCTTCTGGCCCTCTACAATACGATCCCAAAGACTGTTGTATCGTGGAGGCACAACGGTAGAAATGGATGCGCTCTCCTGAGGATGCCAGTCACTCAAAGCTGCAAGCGTATCCCACGTGTATAGCCAGTTTGCCGTACCCTCTGCATGCGCTCTCCTACTAAGTGCATCAGCCACCACGTTTCCCTTACCGGGATGATAAGAGATCGTGCAATCATAATCCTTCAGCAGTTCGAGCCATCTGCGATGTCTCATGTTCAGCTCCTTCTGATCAAAGATGTACTTCAGACTCTTGTGATCTGTGAAAATCTCGAAGTTCACCCCATAAAGATAGTGGCGCCAGATCTTCAAGGTGAAGACAACTGCCGCCAACTCCAAGTCATGTGTGGGGTAGTTCTGCTCGTGCGGTCTCAACTGCTGTGATGTGTAAGCAATCACCTGACCTCTCTGCATCAACACTGCTCCTAGACCTCCAGATGCATCTGTGTAGACTGCATAGTCCAAAGTGCCTGAAGGAAGAACAAGAATAGGCGTTGTAGTCAACCTCTCCTTCAGTGTCTGGAAGGCCTGCTCACATGAATCGTCCCAAATGAATGGAACTCCCTTCTGCGTCAACCGTGTCAGAGGGCGAAAAATACGTGAAAATCCGCTGACGAAGCATCTGTAATAACCTGCTAGCCCAAGGAAGCTCCGAATCTGTGTGACAGTCTTGGGCTGCTCCCAAGACATGACTGCATCTATCTTCGCAGGATCAACTGCAATGCCTGCTCCAGAAATGATATGCCCGAGAAATGAGACCTGGGATAACCAGAACTCACACTTGCTCAACTTGGCATATAGCTTGTGCTCCCGTAATGTGTCCAAAACAATCCGTAGATCATTCGCATAATCCCATTCATTCTGTGAATAGATGAGCACATCATCGATGAACACCACTACAAACTTGTCCAAGTATGGACGGAAGATACGGTTCATCATATCCATGAAAGCCGCAGGTGCATTGGTGAGCCCAAACGGCATCACCACAAATTCGTAATGTCCATAGCGAGTCCTGAAGGCTGTTTTCGGAATATCCAACTCGCGAATCCTCAGCTGATGGTAGCCTGAGCGAAGATCGATCTTCGAGAAAACCGAAGATCCCTGGAGCTGGTCAAACAAATCATCGATACGTGGCAAGGGATAACGGTTCTTCACCGTTCTCTTGTTCAGCTGCCGGTAATCGATGCACAGCCTCATGGATCCATCCTTCTTCTTGACAAATAGAACCGGAGCACCCCAAGGTGAAGTGCTCGGTCTCACGAATCCCAAATCAAGTAACTCCTGCAACTGCACCTTCAGCTCCCTCAACTCGGCTGGTGCCATGCGATATGGTGCCATAGAGATCGGCTGTGTATCTGGCAACAATGTGATCTCGAACTCGATCTCGCCCTCAGGAGGTAGCCCTGGTAGCTCATCAGGAAAGACATCTGGATATTCTGATACTACTCGGATGTCATGTATCATCGGCTCCTGATCAGATACCTCCCGTACAAATGCAAGGTATGAATCACAACCCTGATCAACAAGTCGTTGGGCTCGCAACACTGAAATGTACTTCATGGTGGAGTCGTGTAAACCTGGAATCCTGAAAGGTGAACTCGGGTAAACCTGGAATCCTGAAGACAACTGTCTTCCTAAAACAATCAACTAATGCATGATGAGTAGATAGCCAATCCATGCCCAAAATCAAGTCGACCTCATCAAGCTGTAGGAGTAGACAGTCTGCGATCATCTCATGACCGCCAATCAGTATGGGCAAGTGCCTGACTATCAGGGATATGACAAATAACTGGCCACCTGGCCCTCGGATGTGATATGGAGACGATAGCGTCTCTGCAACTCTATCTAAAGAAACAAGCAACCTCGAAGCAAGGAAAGAGTGTGTTGCGCCGGAATCGAATAAAACATGGAAAGGTCGGCCCAAGACTGAGACCATACCTTTCACCACATTAGCCGCGGAACGTGCCTGCTCCTCAGTAACTGCGTGTATCTGCCCCTGCCTGGCTGGTGCGACACTGGAACCTGCCACACTCTGCGTCTGTCGCTACTGCGGTCGCCTGAAGTTGGAACTCCTGCCACGGAAACTCCCTGAACGATGTGCCTGAGGCTGAGACTGTGAAGGTTGTGGCTGAGGCTCACCAGATACCTGTGGGCATTGTGAGCGATAGTGTCCCCACTCGTGACATCGGTAACACCGGACTGGTCGAGTAGATGGAGTAGATGTGTCCGTGCTCCGAGCTGGTCCTGCAGGTGGTCTATCTGCTCGCTGCGACCCAGATGGTCGAGCGGACTCTGTGCCACGTCCGGCGAGTGCTCCTCCTAGAGAAGTCGATGGAGAAGAGCGAGCACTGCCTGTGAAGGACGAACGTGTAGGTTGGAACCGTCTGTCTGACCTCTGCTGCTGAAACGGTCGACGTATCGGTCCAAAAGATCGCCGTGGTCTAGGCGGTGCTCCATACGAGCTCCCGAAACGTCTCCCTCTAATGTCCTCGAACTTCTCCGCTGCATCAGTAGCCTCAGAGATAGATGTGATATGCAGTCCAGCCAGCTTCTCCTGTACTTCCTCTCGCATGCCACCAATGAACTTTTCCAGGTTCTCCTCTGGAAATGCGCCAGCTGCTCGTGTATGTCGCGACAACTCTGTATATCTGATAAAATAATCCATGACTGTCATCTGTCCCTGACGAAGCTCTGCAAAAAGTCGGCGCTGGGACTCCTTCCACTTCGCAGAAAAGAAGTGGGCTCTGAACCTCGTCTCGAAATCGTTCCAAGTAGGCTCTCGGCCTAACTCGGACGCTACGGCCTCCCACCATCGCTCAGCGAAGTCTGTCAGTGAATACTCTATGAAAGATAGCCACGTGTTTCGTGGCGCATGAATCGCCCTGAGCACCTTCATCACTCTCTTCAGCCACTGCTCAGCATCATCTGGTGGACCTGTGCCCTCGAACAAGGGTATATTGGCCCGCTGATAAGAAGTGAAGATCGACTGGTGCCTGTGAATGGCTGAATACTCGTGTGCATCCTCGCCAGCAAAGTCAACAGGGTCCTGCTCCCTGTCTAAGTCTGCATCCTCCTCAGCTCCATGCTCTGGAATGTCCTCTAGTGAATCGTCAGGATGAGGCTGCTCCACCTCAACGGACTGGTGTTGGTCCTGTCGTATCCCATCCTGGGATGGATGGTACGTGAAATCTGACAAGTCCTCAAATCTCATCTCTATGTCCGTCTGCCTGTCAGCAATCTCGGTCTGCTGGGCCAATATCGGCTCCTGCTGGCCTCTCATAGCTGCCTGCTGCTGCTGAAGATCGGTAAGTGCGCTCAGTATGCGTGCCAGCTGATCAGAAGTATCCTGACCTGGTCGAGATGCCATGGCTCTGCATGAGAACCATAATTAGTCATAAGAATGCCTTAGACAGATATTTATCATAAATGTTTTTCTCTTCTTGGGATATAATATGAAAATTAATGAACTTGGTGACATATGTGGTTATTGAATATAGATGTCATATTTCCCTTCTTGGACTCACGACATGCCGGAAGACTGTCGCTATCCGAGAACTTAATACGATCGGAATCGAAATACTGCGAATGTGCGTATCGGGGTACCACTGCTCTGATACCAAACTGGAAACCCCTCAGGATCCGGGTACCCGTTAATCACACACTCGCACTATTATTCACATGAGATCGCATTAAGTTACAGAAAGGCAGGGAAAAATTTTCGCGCGGCTAATTATTCACATGACATTCACATCGACAACATAACCACAAGATCACAGAGAGACAAATGGCACCAAAGTTCCTTTTCATTAATATTCATATTCATTTACAACTTGCACAAGGATCTTTCATATTACAACATATATCCCAAGTGATACAAAAGAGATAGCATTTACATCATCATCTGAACAAAAACTGAGACAAGTAATTCATACCGTCTAGTGTATACTCTGTCTCCAGGAAGCATGTATGGCTACTGGACTGCAGGCTGTTTGCCTGCCAAACATGTTAGGAAAGAAGAGGCGTCAGCAATCGCTGGTACCTCCCAAAAACTTATAAAAATAACTAGACATTTAATATGTGCAAAAGCAAGCAAGTAGAAAGGTGGAAAGTAAAGTTTACATCTACTTGCGTAAGTAAAAAGATTTTTCAGACTACTTGTAAGCATCTCAAATGTTTGTCCCATAACCCAGCATTTCCCACATGTGACATATTTATATAGTAGTTGCATATTCATGAGTGTATGAGTGTGAATGCATATATCATTTTCTTCAGAGATCATGTTGGTGAGTGAAAATGGAAAAGTTAAGATTGTAAAGATCTATTAATTTATTTAATTTCTTGGGTAGCGAGAATAGTCTTTTGATCATAACTTCTCCAATTCTTAACTTCAATGTTTCAGATATAACTCCTGATGTTGTAGATGTAGATATGGATGATCTAGATTTAGAATCGCCAAGTCTGTTGGCGAAGTAACTCAAGCGGTGAAGAAACCTACAAATGGTTCTTCCGTCTCGCCCTCTAATTGGAAGCGCGGTCCAATAGAGGGATAGGTCTACTCCCCAACTACGCCATTGAGACGGGTGAGAGAGACTCCCTAGAAAAGTCGCTCTAGAAAACTGCCCGACTAGTACGGGCGGACGAGCTCGTACGTAAAAACTGAAAACCAAGGATCCCCCGCCTGGGTATCCTAAAAGAAAGGGTCAGCGGAACTGGTCTAAAGTCTGGATCCCAACGAGGCGTAAAAACACTGCGAGCTCGCGTAAAAACCGTGTAAAAGACTGGAATCCTAGACCCGCGCACTTGGCGGCCGCTGCCCAAACTGGGCTTCCTATTCTCCCGCCCAGTTGAGAGTCACCGCGCTCTCGCACGGTCAGGTGTAAGGTCACCATGACCGGCATTAATAATAATCATCACCGATTCTTAATGACCGTCTAAGTTCATGGATCTCCATATTCTATACCATTGACTCTACAGGTCTAATTGAACAGTCCTTTCAATTAGTGTGATAAGTCATATTCACTTAGCAAGTTCTACTAATGATCATTGATGAAGATGATTAGTATTTAAAGGAATAATTTAGAATTTTCCCCAATTCGTCATCTTTGCTTTATGAAATCTAAAAACAAGGACTATATTACTTTGTGATTTAATGATACTCATGAGATGTAGAAGTGTTTGGAATGGTTCCGTGGATCATATATGTTGCTGATAGATATAGTTATATAATATGTCCATTTACTCACATGTCATTAGGAGAACATAGTTTTATTATCCTTTATAATGCATGTATTCAAAATCAATGAATTATTAGTGTTTGTAAGGAAATTGGTGCGAGACTGCGTAGCTGTACTTTTGCAAATATATTATACTATTATTATTATTTATATATATCTTGTATGCTAGCCTAATTGTATTGTGATTGGTTTCCATGTTCATATCTTTCATCAATAATAGGTGAGGAAGTCTCCTTTCTGATACATATATCTTGTTATTGTTCGACTAATGTAAAAGTTGTGTATCATGATTCAATTACATTATGAGTCACTTTAAAATTTTTACAAAAGTTGTCCAAAATTTAGGGTAATTGAGACCACATAGAAGACTTGCATCTCTCTCTCTCTCTCTTTTATACAGTCAGATACATTATAGAAGCAATATCACAACTTCTAAAGTAAAGATCCTATTTGAAATAAAAGTTTAGCTACTATTCAATCAAATCTATAATTAATAATCAATTCGAACATTACATACATTGCTGACTGCTAAAGACTGTTTCCAGAATCCGAAGGTTCACAAATTTCCAATAGATTTTATATTTAACCATAATTTATATAAACATAAGAACTTAGGAAAATTTTAAATAAGAGTCACTGTTATCCCTTTCATTCCTAATTATAAACAGAAATTTTATGTTTCACAGAATCTTGAAATACATACAAATCTCACCCAATTATTTTAACAAACTTAATAAAAAAACTGACTTAAATGCAACAACAAGAGAATGATTTTGTTGGCCATTAAATCCTTAACATTAGATTTAAGGCTTTTAGAGATATATGAATGTCAACAAAAGAATATTTAACTTTCACTTGCATGGCGTCAATGAGAAGAAACGGGATTTTACAATAATCCTCTTAATTTATTACATGTTTCATACTTGGTAGATTATAAAGTATATATATATACATTGGCACAAAAACCAACTTTATTTTAAAATAAACCTAAGTAAAACTTATAATCAAATTTCTTATTATCAAATTTTGAAGTTTTCAAATCCGGAGTTTTAAACTCATAAATCTGAAACTTACATTTTTAAATCCTGATTTTTTTTTCAGATCTGGAAGTTTAAATTTTGATCCAAAATTTCTATGTTTAGAGATTTGATTCATGAACAATATCTCTATATACAAGGTAAATTTTGACATGCAATGGCAGCAAGAGGAATGGTTGATGGTTGTACCTTCTAAATCTCCAAAATGGAGATCTGATCTGAAACTTGTAGTAGTAGGAGCTTCTACCACATGCAGAATTTCCCACAAGCAGTAGCCATTTGAGGAGAAAGGAGATCACCAGCAGCTTTCCAGCACGATACAGAGGATGGAGATTGGGTCTTCGGCTGATAGGAAATTTGGGGCTTTGGGGAAAAACGGATAGGGGAGCCAATTGTTGGAATTCTAATAAATATTCATTAATATTATATTTTTAGACAGTCTGCTTGCTACTGTTATAAAGGTAACAAAATAAAATATTATTGTTATTATTTTTTAAAACTTTCTTTACTTTAACAAACTTAAAGTTGACCGTATTCGTGCTTCGGGCGTCGGATTTTGACGCGCAATATTTCGATTTGATCGTCTCGGGATGACGATCAATTTGAGTATAATGTTGATATACTTTTGATCGGGTTTGGATGCCCGAAATTTTCGTGATACGATTTCGATTTGAGGTTAAATTTTACGGTTTTAAAATATCAAACGGCCTCCGATTGGCGAACGGTCGATTCCGTTGGTCTTGTATCGTCGAATCGGATCTAATGAATGTCTCGGTTCGTTTTGCGGTTTCCGAATTTGCGTCGCGGCTTTTCACGGCGCACATTACGAAGCGACCGATTTTTGGTCGATTTTGCCCGAACAACTTTTGATTCTCGATCAATAGATCGTTTGAGTATGGTTGGCATTGACCAACAACTTTATTGAGTTAATCGGACCCAATACGGGTCGAGTTCGGGTTTGATTGAAAACCGGATGTTACACAGAAGGGTAGAACTGTGAATTTTGCAAGAAGGTAGGGGCACAACTGAGATTCCAAAAAAGGGAGGGGCATAACTGATATTGCAATATCTCAGAGGGGCACAACTGAGAAAAACCTTAAAAATAATTATAAAAACTGATCAATGTGCATTTGTAGAAGGATGGCGTGAAAGTATGCACTCCCTTGGTAAGCACCACACCCCCAAAGTTAAAAATCAAACCTCCATATATAGGAATTGAAAAATAAAATTTTCTTTACAAGGTCGAGTAGATTGATGGCATTGTTCCATTACAATTATCGTGGTCATATCACCACCAAGGTTCTCATCATCCACGTAGCCCATCGGTTGGAAGACCCGCCTATTACCCTCTCTTAAAAGGAGATATGACATCTATACCATTCAAAACCTATCAAAAGAAAACACATTGAATAAGAATTTTTCATTTCCACATGGCCCATCCATACAAGGGGTGGGACTATAGTATCGCGATATATCGATATCAAGAGGTAGAGGATATCGATACCAGGGTGCATATCTTTTTACAGGGATATCGGCGATATTTGACCGATATGTCGCCGTTATCACCATATCGGCCCATATCAGTCAAAAATGATTGGATTCAGTACAAAAAAATCATAGATATCGACCGATATCGTCGAGATATTGATGATATCTATATGTTGATGAATAATACCCTTGTAAGCATGACTTCACTACTTATTTTGCTACTCCTAGTCCGGTAGGGTATGGTGCGACTATGGTTTCACTATTACACCCTAAAACATATAAGAAACTGTGTGGGGATTCGAATACCCATATAAGAAAAAAATTGGGGAAACCCCCATACTGGTAGGGTATGGTGGCACAGGGGGCATTAGACCGTTCTTCATCTGGGTTCAGCATAACATACGGTTAGGATTCAAATCGTGTAATTCATATCAACAACTTGGATATTTTCAGTGACAATTATAGCCAATTCCTTTTTGATAAATATGTTAGTGATAGTTATAAGCTTATAGCCAATGATTTCCTTTTAATTGGGAAGAAATTTAGTAGAAAGGTTTATAGCATTGACATATCATTTTTTTTCATGTTTTTATCTTCATAATATCATCATAGAACATTTTTATATATTTGCAAGTAATTAGTATTCTAAGAACTCGGAGGAACTCCATTTCCAATATCTATAGGTCAACAATTAACAGTACCAGTGATATGTCCGATATGACCGATATGTGCGATATAAGGATCATAGATAAACTATATGTGTTATCTAAGTATATATTTGTAAAAAAAAACTTGAATGAAATCCATTTCCAATATCTATAAGTCAGGAATCAACATTTAACATCGATATATTCGAAATGTTCGGTATGTGTGATATATGGGTATAAATGACTGATATGTGTGATATAAGTGTATATTTATAGGTTATTTGTTGTTTTGATATCTTGGATGATCTTAATTTCTGAAAAAATGGCAAAAAATGTCATATTGAGCCATTTCCGACATTTCCACCGATATATTCGATATATAGGTGATATATCTCGATATATCCTTTTTCGGACAGATTGATACGATATCAATGTCGATATGGCCTTCTATGGTGGGAGACATCATATAACAGCCCACCGCCAAATATAGCCCCACATCAAAAATTCATGGGTGTGGATTTAAGTGGCGGGGATTACAATACTTGACAAGTTGGGCTTAAGCATTTTGGGTGATGTCAACTAATCAATCTAGGCTCGAACCTAAGAAGTTGACGTGGTCACTTCTCTCCGTCAACGGACTGGGAACCTAAGCCTGGAACTTTACATATGGTATCAGAGCCAATTTTCCTCTGGTAGTGGAAATCTACCCTAAAGATAGAGCCACCCTACAAGAGATAGGAGGAACAAGCTACCTGGTGCATGTAGCCGGCACTGTCACTGGAATAAGTTGGGCCATGTTGCAACGACGATGTTGCGAATATAAGTGAGGGAGGTTGTAATAACCCAACCCTCCAAAATAATCCCAAATTTAAAACTCACAAGTGTGGGTGTGGGTTATAAATGGTGGGGGATTACTACTTGACAACATGGGCTTAAGCAATAGTTGGTGCATTGCTACCTTCTTGGCATGTGGATATTAAGTGCTTCTGAGAAATAAATATTAAGCATTAGGATTGTGGATAATGGAAATCTCTTTCTAGACCATGCCTCCCCGAGTTCAAGGTAGTTAAAGCAATTGGGAGTTCTTACTTCTTATGGTTAGGTGGAATGGAGGGATCTTTACGACAGGTGATGATGTCATTTCCGCCAAATTAGTAGCGGATGCCCTTTAACGCATCTCGGAGTGTTCCAATTTGATTATGACATCGATGTGCAGGTATTCGGGTTCTTTCATGAATGTTGAGTTATGTGCATACCATCTCGACACTCATACATGATTTCCCATGCCAACTCGAATGGTTGGCGGTGACTTCAAGAACGCTCTTTTTCGATGATCATCAACGGGCCGGCGGGGGTGTATATGAGATCATGTCTCTTCGCAACGGTAGGGGAAAAGTTGTAGCTGAAAGTCATGGATGCTTCGAACAGCAAGAACACCTAGAAGAACACCTCTTCTAGGTCTTGGGTTGATTGGTTTCTTCTTTCAATTACGGCACTGGAGTTGTTCCCTATGACATTAGTTCAATCCCTACCTCAATCTCACTTGGATCATACATTGTTGTATTTTGACAGCGATAAGTGCAACCACACATTTTATTGGTTTTGTTTCGAGCATGATAATTGATGGAGGATGGTTTTAGGCAGAAGGTGGGCTGTCAGTGGAGGGTTCAGCTTCGAAGTGATTGGCCTTCAAACTTTGTGGAACTTCGCAAGACAGTCATTGTTTTTCACCTGGAGTCTCAGGAACAGAGGGACCCTCAGCTGGCTCAGCAAAAGTGGAGAGTGTTAGGCTAGATGGATTAGAAACAAGCAAGGCATAAATGTTGATGAGTTGCTTTGTTCGGATGCCCTATATAGAAGATCATTAAGGAGGAATAGAAGAAGGAGATGGAGTGGGAGCAAAGATCAAGGCAAAAGTAGCTAAAGGAGGAGAATTTCTAACACTCAATTCTTCCATGATGCGGCTAGCAGAAGATATCGAAGAAACCTTGTACATTTTGTAGAGGTTGGTAGGGAGGTTTTTTTATGGTGATAATGTGGAGGCATGGTCATTTAGATGCACTTTAAATCCACCAGCATGCACCATCCATCTTTAGGATACAAATGGCTCAATCAAGAGGTGACGTGAATTTCTAACAAGGTGTCAAAAGGCTTGACAAAGCCTTTTGATTTGCAAAAGATCCTAAATGTTATCCTTGGTCTGAATGCGAATGGGGATCCATGCTCGAATGTTTTTTTCCAGTTCTCTTTATTAAAGAATTTTAGCAAGAAGTAGTGGATGATGTCTTTAATATGGTGTGGGAAATCTTGGTTTTGAAAGTTTGAATCGTTCTTTCATCCTCCTCTTACCCATAAAAGATGTCTCTTTAAAGGTGGAGGATTTTCGGCCCATTCACAAAACTCGTCATGGCTAAGTTGTTGGTTGATCGGTTAAAGGTGGTCTTGGAAAACTAATTTCTCAAGCCCAATCTACTTTACTACCAAAACTTCCTCATTTTGTTCTATCAGCTATCCCCATGTTCCAGACTTCTGCTAGTTGGTGTTGAAGGCATGATAAATTCCTTGACAAGGAGATTTTCCAAGCCTTCCGCAAGTGATTGTTCGAATATTCCCATTGGTATAATGAACTGACAGTTACAATGCAGAAGAACGATGCTTGACTTGTTATTAGCTTGAAGGAGATGAATATGGCTCTCATATCCAAATGAATTTACCAGATTTGGGATGACGGCTCAACCTACTTTGTCGTCTAGTGCGAAAGATTTATACTATCTCATCTGATTTCCCTAGGCACGTGATTTCGTTAGATCGCCTTTGATGTTCTTATTGGTATATATTTAATACATCCTAATGTCATGCCGTCCTTGGGTACGATTTTAAGGATGATTGTGGCTTTAGGTTGTGGCATTAAGTGTACAATTCTTATATTTGTTTTCTCTGGCTTCGAACCACATTGTTCGTGTTAACACTTGAGATGGTGGGACTCACATCCTACCCTTTCAGATTTTAATCTCTCTGATCAAAGATCGGAGGAATTGATATCTTTGATAGTGACTTGCCTTCCTCTAGGAGAGATCATTGGGTCTGCTTAGAGGTTAGGTTTTCTATCAAGACTGTTGTTGAGCATGCAAGAGCCCAATCAGATCTATGGTCTTAGGAATATAAATTGGCTACATCATACTGTAGGCTTGTAGCACTGAACTTTTACTCGTATGAATAAATGAAGTTTTCAGGGGCTTTTCTTTATGTTGAACACCCATTTTTTCCTCAAAATTAACCTTCACGTGGGACATCTGCAACAAGTGGCAACTGATATTTCCAGATGACTCAAACAATAAAGGGTCTTTTTTATTTTTCCAAAGTTATTTGGGCACCAGAAGACAACTTCTGGGACCTCTGCAACAAGTGACTTTTATGTTTACATGTAACTCATAAATTCCCCTCAGAAAAATTCATAATACACCAGCTGATAAATTGAATGCATTAACCATAAACCAAATATGTTAAGGTGTTTTCATGCCGATGACTCGTTCATCTGTGTGACCATAATGCCAATACTACTTAACTCAATGCTGGTTAAATTATTCAAGGAGCTTCAGAAATAACATGTCAACAGTGATCTCCTTACAAAGGTGTCTCTCGTATCATCCTCTCTATTAGACAGTTCTATTTGATATCATTAGACACACCCATTTGATTCCAGAATCCTACGCAGTAAGCTTACTTTACAATAAAGATATTCTCATGTTTCCTGTTATGTAACGACTTATAAAGCATATGCCAAAGACACAAATTGATGGAGGATGAAAAGTACTTACATGTGAAGCCGGTGTCAAACCTGCAGGCAAGACTTCTCACACCTCATCTGCTTAAGCAATAAGCACCACCAGAAGCCTTGTTAATTCTTTCCCATATTCAACAGAATGAGATCCAGGTTCCCTTCCACCCCCAAAAGACCATGCGAGATGTCCATGAGCTAAAAAACTTACCAACTCAATAATATATGCAATGATCAATTGGTTTAACTGAGGAGCCAGCCTGGGCTTCACTGTTGAAAATCAAGAATGTGAACGGACTAAGATAGCAGGAAGCAGATGGTAGGCATCTCTGAGAGCAGATAAATACTGTTACTCAAGTTGTTTCATGGAGACCTCCACGGAATGGCCTACGGATGGATGGGTGAAGAAGGTTATCACCAAACACTGGTGGGTCCTGGAAAGTGGGCTCTGGCAATGTTCTGAAGAGGTCGAGCTTGGACTCTAGACAAGTATGCCCATTTATATACAAATCTCGAGATGCCTTTGGCATTTCTGAGTTTCTTGCAGAGGTATGCTGGCACTGCTTCAATTGTTTAAAAGGTATGCCACCACTACCACCAGTAAGAGGGGTTGATGAACCAGAGGTAGTCTTGGGGCTCAATATTGGAGGGGATACGATGCTGCTTACCTGCTGTATCGGTCTTGAAATCGGAGAAACGGGACAGGAAAGATTTCTGTGATGTATATCACTGCAAAATGAACAAGTCATAAAGACATGCAGATTATAAAGCAGAGTACAAAAGCTTACGAACCACTGAGTCAATTTGTGTATGCAGCACGTATAAACGCCAATATCCTTACATACGGTTGTTACAAAAATGTTGATCAATCATCATTCTCAAAGAGAGTGTCATATATATATGCTCTGCAAAAGTTTTTCAAAAAGTTTTTATCTAGTCAACCTAAGAATATGCAAGGTCAACATGTAAGACTTTTATTTATCAATCCTTACAAAACTGCATTGACTATTTCAAACAATATCTCAAGGAGCAGCTAAATATTCCTAGTCTATATAAATCTCCTATCTTTTTTCTTTTTGAAATGCCGAGGGATGAGTATCCAGCACGGGATTTCTTCCAAATTTTCATTAAAGGAAGACAAGATTGACACTTATGAGGAAGGATCACCTACGACATAGACAATATTTTCACTCTATGCACCACATTCTCTACATAGTACCTCCTGCCTTTAAACACCACCGAGTTCATCCGACACCATGTTGCCTATAGAAACTGCAAGTGGCCATTTTCTGCCTCATTAACGCTTGTACATATGGTACCCACCTCCTCATCCAGATATAAAGCTTGCCCAGAACGCATCGGCCCCTTGTATCAACCTATCAAATCATCAACTCTCCCCACACTGGCAGTATATGTGCACGTAAAACGCAAGTGCACCACATCATCCTGTCCACTACCGCACATCAGGCATGTGTGATCCACCCCTATCCTCCAACTCTCCCCACACTGTGGCAGCATATGTGCACGTAAAACGCAAGTGCACCACATCATCCTGTCCACTACCGCACATCGGGCATTTGTGATCCACCCCTATCGTCCACCTGCTGTGTAAATCAATGGAGTCCACAACTCTTCCTGCATTATGGTAGCACAAATAGGTATTTCATGCCCTCTTGTCCGTTGCCGCACAGCAAGCATGCGTCATCCACCCCTATCCCCCACTTGCTCTGAAGCACCAAAACAATCAGCATTCCTGCCTCACAACCGCCAAGTAGCTTAACCTTAAATACACATTTGACTACCATAAAAGGCAACGATATCTCTAAGTCCAATATCCATCCGTCAATGACCTCCCTCATACGCTCTAGAAATGGTAAAATCCTCTCAAACCTAAGCATCCTGCTCTCGAACCAATTGTTTGATGCCCTCCACCAACCCCATCACAGAGAAGTCAGCAATGCATGCCTCTCAGAAAAGGGCGACGAATCCATATATAGGTACCTCATTCTATCATCGATCACCATAATAATCAGCCTTCCCAGTCTTGTAACCACCATGAAACTTTAACCTTAAAGGACACCTTTGACTTTGGTAGCAAGCAACAAGATCAAAGAAGCTCTGACAACATCATTTGCCTCTCCTTCAACCCCTCATATGATGTAGAGCCGGTAAAATCCTCTCAACCCCACTCCCAAGCGTCCCTCTCTTGAACCAACAGTATTATGTCCATCAACTCCAGTATCGAGACAAAATCAACAATTCTGGCATCAAAGATGCAACGAAAAATCCAGAAAATCATACAGAATTCCATAGTCTGGCTACCACCACATACTCATCCTTTGCAAGTGCAGCCAACCTAGGAAAAAATCACCAAACAAATTTAGTAAATATCTTCATCAACATCACCTTAACCAACCAACCATCCAAAACTGAATTCCTCCCAGTCCCCCAAACGTTTCACTAAACGGGCCCCCATAAAGGTAACAACTGCATCAAACCTCGCCACAAAATCAAATGCTTCTGTGATGGTTTTCCTTTTTCTCCAAAGTGAAGATATCTCCCATAGAAAGCCCCCAAAACCTCTCGACAAAACATTCCATCCGCCCATAAAAACCTCACTAGCCAGTTGACCAACAATGCCCCATGGAACTTTCGCAAACACTTAATGCCCAATTCACCTAACGTCATCCCACTTCACCACGCACATATCCTTCCATCCCTCCTCTTCCTCTTACCATAAGAACCTCCTATAAACTATATCCACCAACTTATGTACCTTCATCAGCATCTTGAACACGTCTTAATATAACAAGAGCAAAGCTGACGGTTGGCCATCTCAGGTCAACTTCACCCTCCAATCCCTCAAATATTGCTCCAAACCTCTCCAACACCGGATCCAATCCACCGTCCTATATGAGGAGTTTAATAGACCTATCAGATCATTCAGCAATAAGTACACCCATTGAGCAGCTAGAGCTCTTTTAGGCTTTTACATGCCGAAGATTCAAAGTCATTTAGGCTAATGACAACTGATGCTGACTTCCGATCATGGATCCTCAAAACTGTTTACTTGAAGACATCCATCAATGCCTTGACCCGTCCAACATGTACGTATGCCTCATGCACAAAAGATCTTACGTTGTTCATGTTCTAAAGAAGTGAAACCTACAAAGATCTCTCTGGTGCCCATAATTATCCATGGAACAAACCCTTGCTACAAGATCAATACTAACAAAAGTCAACACGTCCGCTGCTAGGATGAATAACATTTGATCCACAAATAACCCTTGCCTTACCACTCCTCTCCACTGTCAGGTTGAACCCACCTGCTAGTGCTGCTAATCGAACTAAATATGGTCATACTCTATTAAAGGTCATTCCATAGAAGTTCGAAATGTTCGCTTATTCGTAAACGAATTGAATAATACTCCGAATTTAAATCCGATAACTTAAAGAATTTGCATAATGAATTGAACACGAATACAACACTTTCATTCAACAATGCTCACATTATGTTATATATTTATTTACTTATAATTAGTATTAGGGGGTTTGGGGTGAATGAAAATATAAAAGTGGGGCGGGTGAGGAAAGGGAGCAAAGCGAGAAGTGTGGTTGGGGGCGAGCATGAGAACGAGGTTACCATGATTTTTTTTTTGAAGCCAAACAAGGGGGAAACACTCATAGGTGTCCACCCTACATATGCATTGATAAACCAGAGAAAAAAAATACAGTTACAAAGAGATGCTCTGGTAGAGCCATAACTCTAACAATCCCGACACCTGGATACAAGCGTTCTCCCTATAAAACCTTTGCCTAGAGAACAAAAGAGCATTCCTAGCCAGCCAAATGGCCCAGATCACGGCGATAGGGCGAAGCAGCTCCCTCGATCGACTCCTAACCGCAATCAAGCTTTCACATAAAGACACAAGGCTCTCCGTACTAACCCAACCCAGCTCAGAGTCATCCCAAATAGGCGTCGATCCCTGACAAGAGAAGAAGAGATGTTCAACCGTCTCAATCCCCGTCCCACACAGAAGGCATCTATCTAAGACCGTCCCAAGTAGCCTGGCACAACGGTCTCGTGTCATCAGTCTCTTCCTCTTGAACAACCATAAGAAAAAGCCAATCCAGTCGGGAAGGCCGAGAGCCCCTAGAAGAAACCGCAGTCTCTGGCGACCTCAGCCGAATGAGAAGGTGGGGGCCTGCAAATCGCCATATATGCTTTTCTCACCGAGAAAGTGCCCCCACGCCAGACCCAATGATCACGCTCCTCAGAAGGGCCTCCCACCTCCCTAAGTGAGTCAAGCATGAGGAGAAAATCCTCCATGCGTTGGTCCGAAAAATTGGAACGAAACTATGTCATCCAGTTCCCATCTGCCCAGCAGGGAGCAACACGTACCTTCGGATCCGCAACCAAAGCAAACAAACGCGGGAAGCGCTCGTACAAAGCTCCTCTATCCGTCCAGTCATCCCTCCAAAAAGCAAAGTTCTCCCCATCCGGCATGAACAATGCCCAGATGCTGGGGATTACCGCCACAATACCGCCCACGGCCCACGGCTACTGGCTTCCGGCGTAGCACCAGACACCGCGTATACCCGTCGAATAAAAGAAGTGCAAAGATCCTCACAGGTTCCCCATATCCTGCCCACCCACTTCAGCAAGAGGGCTTCGTTCAACGCGTCCAGTCTTCTGATCCCGAGACCGCCCTCGCACTTCAAGAGCGTGATAGTGTCCCAATTGACCAGGTGAACGCCGACAGTCTCCTGGCCGCTCTTGCCCCAAAGAAAATGCCACATCAACCTCTCTAACCTCCTAATACCTGCCGGCATGAGTCTCATGGAGGCGAGTAAACTGGTATAGCTGAGAACACCGCCTTCAGGAGCACCAGGCGCTCAAGAGGATCGTGGATTTCCATCCCACGAGCCTCCCCTCCAGCTTTTCGACGAGCGGCAACCAATCCGCCAGCTTTGTTCTGCCAGCTGCCGCAGGAATACCTCGATAGTGAATGGGGAGATCGGTGCACGTTGTTCCCAGTACATGCCCACAGAGAACTGCCTCCTCGTCTAATAATGAGAACGGAACAACCTTGGACTTACTGGGATTTTGGACCAACCCTGACATCTCACTAAAAAGCTCTAGCGTAGTTGCCATGCTAGTGGCCCCTCCATTGTCCCCCTCAATGAAGAAAATAGTGTCATCAGCGTACTAAAGCAGAGGGATCCTCATCTCATCTCTCGAGTAGCCACAAGTGATCCCACTGTGTTGCACCCGGTCCACCATACAAGCAAGAACGTCCGAGGCAATGATAAAGTGCAAGGGTGCAAGAGGGGCAGCCCTGCCTCACTCCCCTCTGCAGTTGGAAGAATCCCCCCTCTGGGCGCCCATTCACGAGGACCGTCATAGACGCAGTGGTCACGCAGCGCTTCATCCAAGATATCCATAGCGCCGGGAAGCCTCTCCTATGCATTGTTGCCCAGAGGAAATGCCAGTCTATTGTATCATAAGCTTTTGCAAAATCCACTTTCCATAGCAACGCCTTCTTCCCACACCTCTTCCAATCAGCAATAATCTCATATGACATTACCAAGCACTCAACGATCTGTCTCCCCGGTACGAATGCCGACTGAAAAGGAAAGATAATGTGCTCAAGAACTCTACTCAATCTGGTCGCGAAGACACTTTGCCACAATCAAGTATAGCACGTTGGAGATTGTAATAGGCTGAAACTCTCCACTCTTGTATGCTCCCTCCCGCTTAGGTAGGAGGACAACTAGCGCCTTATTTATTCGCTCAAAGTACGCATCGTGGCGGCAGCATTCCACCACAACCTCAAGCACATCACCGCCCACCAAATCCCAGAATTCTCTATAAAAGGAAATAGGGAAACCGTCTGGCCTCGACGCACCGTCCCCGTTGAGACCCCACATTGCCGCCTTCAGCTCCTCCATGGTCACCGCCTGAGTCAAACTAGACACATGGGCTTCCGACAGTTGCTTAACACCTAAACCAATCCACCTCCACCGCCTGCTTGCACCTCTTGTGGAGACCTCCTGAAAATGGTCTACAATCGAGCTCCCCATCTCCATGTTGCCATCCACTCTTACCTCGCCAATCACCACTGATTTGATGGCTTCTGGGTCACCCAGACCCCTTACGTTCTATGAAAGAATCTTCTTTTAGACCCAATCTTGAACCCCCCAACCCTCACGACTCCCGCCACCTCCGTGACTTTTGCCTTCTGCTCGGATATAGGTGTGGGTTCCGCCGCAGCAGCCTTAGAACGTTGCCTTCTTCAGTACCTTTTCCCGGATCTTTTATCTGCCACCGCACTTGCAGCCACATCCGCACCTCCGCGACCAAAGGTCGTAGTCACCCCGCCTCTGACAGCAGCGAGTTCCTCAACTGTACACGTGTACCCCGGGCCAGTCGCAACGCTACCCGTGAGGGCAGAGCCACAAGCATCAAGCCAAGCGAAAGTCGACATCGAGCTTTCAGGATCCCGATCATGAGGATCCTCGCCTCTACCAGGAAAGGATTGGATGGAGCCTGAACCTAGGGGCACCGAAGCCCCCAAACTGGAGGCGAAATGATGGATCCATATAGAGAGCCGCTCCTCCAGGGCCGATCTGAACCCGGCATGTGACTCGGCCAAGGACCGCCCATACCCGGGCATGGATTGCCCATCACCGCGAGCCTAGTGATAATTGAACCCCGCCGCTCCCTCCCGAAAGAAGGATATCCGCCTGTAGGACCCGATATCGAGGCCCCACTCTCGAAGGGCCCGAGATTTGCGGAAACGCCAAAGGATACCCTGCAGTAATAGCAGGAAGCCCAACCGAAGTAGAAGAATCGTGAGAACCTTGGTAAAGCGGTTCCCGATACACCAGTTCGGATATCTCTGGAGAATCGAGCCATGCCACGTCCACAAGTGATTGTTCCCCTCCTCGAGGAGAAGCAGAACCGACGCCTTCGATCCCCGCACAGCACGGCGATGGCGGAAGATCAAGGAGCCGGATCTGCAACCTGAAGGAGAAACGTCCAACAGCCATGACCGCCTCCGATTCGGAAGCCACGCCAAAAGGGCATTCCATCAATACCAATACTACCTCCGGGTCAGTGCCCGACGTTGTACCATCCTCCAAGACCCTTATCACCGCCCCCAAATGCCCCAGCGTTGGACTCAGCGAAAGGACAGTCCTAGACAGGAAGGGCGCCTCGCGAACCTGCACGACCCGAACGACTAGGCGATCGACAGCTCCATCGGCGAATCTAGGCAGCCTCCAAGCAAAAGGTCCTCCCGCCTTGGAAGCTAGCAGAGCCTCCTTCTGCTGACCCGTCAGACCGCATGCACAACATCGTCCTGCTCCCAGCCACACGTCTCCTTCGAACTCGCCATGAATACAACGTGAGAGCTCATCCTCCACCAACAGCTTGCTCTGCGCTCCGACCGAGCCCTCTAACCAAAACCCCACCAAGAGACCGGCCACAACCTTATTAGCAAAAGAAGCAATCTCCGCGTCGGGTCCCTCGCCCTTCCATGAAACATCCTGAGAAGTGTCGCGCTTCTCCTATCTCTCCGGACCATGCTCTCCCACGATCGAGCCACTGGGGGTCGCCCTACCGCACGCCGCCGCACACTGGCTGCGGCGGTGGCCCACGCGCCCACACGAGAAGCACCGGGGAGGGAAAGCACGGGACGAAGCGAGATGCCCTCACCCTCTGCACCTAAAACAACGCCGCCCGGGCTTCCGATGAGATAGCATCGTCCACCCTCCGCCTCCATCTCCAAGTCAACTTCCCCGCGTTGTGCCCGCGCCGCTTGCTGCCGCCTCTGCGCCTCACGACGCTGCGTCTCACCCCGCTCACACCTTCGAGCTTCCTACCTCACGAACGCCTAGATGCTCTCTCGCCTATGCCTTGCTCCCTACCTCGCCTCGCCCTTCATTCGAAATTCCTCCCACCTCACGAACGCCTTTGTGGTGGTTCTTGACACTACCACATTTGAGAATGTGTCCAACTCAATTGTCGAGGGTTTTGAGGGCGACAGAGCATTGATGCACTCTGTCTTCTGCAGAAGCCATTGTGCAAAAGAATGCTTGGAAGGAGAAGGGCAAGGAAAGCACAGGACGAAGCGAGATGCCCTCACCCTCCGCACCTAAAACAACGCCGCCCGGGCTTCCGATGAGATAGCATCGTCCACCCTCCGCCTCCATCTCCAACTTCCCCGCGTTGTGCCCGCGCCGCTTGTTGCTGCCTCTGCGCCTCACGACGCTGCGTCTCACCCCGCTCACACCTTCGAGCTTCCTACCTCACGAACGCCTAGATGCTCTCTCGCCTATGCCTTGCTCCCTACCTCGCCTCGCCCTTCATTCGAAATTCCTCCCACCTCACGAACGCCTTTGTGGTGGTTCTTGACACTACCACATTTGAGAATGTGTCCAACTCAATTGTCGAGGGTTTTGAGGGCGACAGAGCATTGATGCACTCTGTCTTCTGCAGAAGCCATTGTGCAAAAGAATGCTTGGAAGGAGAAGGGCAAGGATACCTCTATGGAGGATGTAGATGTGGATATGGAAAGTAATGTAGACATCGATGGTATTCAAATTAATGAGGGGAGTGGAGACTCTGAGGCAAAGGCGGATTTGCCTACCCAACTCACCTCTGAAGAACTTTTTCTACCATAGATGAAGGATGGACACGTGGCGAAGAATTGCAAGTGGCAGGATGGTTGCTTCTGGTAAAGAGTGAGCCATCGTTGGTGTTTATGTTAAAGGCAGTGGTTTGGAGCCGCGGAGATGACCTAAAATCATGGCTTCAAATTTCGGCAATATTCGGTCGAATTTCAGTCAAATTTCGATTTCGACATGTTACCGAAATCCGACCGAAATTGCCGAAACTTCGGCCGAATTTTGATATCAATAGGTTACCGAAATGGCTGAAATGACCGAAATATGGGGGCCCTAGTACAAAAAATGATCGCAATTCGACCGAAATTTCGATTCGGTCGGTCACCGAAACGGTGACCGAAACCGACATTTAGGGCCTTGCCTGAAATTGGTTGATTGAGGCCTATATATATATATATATATGTATGTATGTATGTTAGCCATGCATGCATCGATGCCAATGGAGACCCGAAGTTAAAGGCCACGATTTTTTAGCCAAAAAAAGGGGGAAACAGTAAAACATGCTATAGTGTCCGCCCAAAGTATATTAAAAGACGAATAGGAATTACAAGGAGGCCTACAGAAGCCAAGGCTCAAAAAGAGTTTTGGAATGGAAAATTGCATTCTCGCTATAAAAACAACGAGAAGAAAAAAGTCTACCATTTCTCACTAATCAAATAGCCCATAATGTAGCGACATGCCTCAGAAGGTCCTCTCTAGGATGGTTTTGCCTCAAAAAGCGAATCCCAGAAACCATCTAGATTTAGTAGATCTAACCAGCTTGCATCCGTCTCTGACCAGATTGCCAAAGTCTTTACAAAGTGAATGAAAAGATGATCCACAGTTTCAATCTGAGTTTCACAAAGGAGACATATATTGGAGACATCCACAAAAAGTCTTGCACACAGGTCCCTTGTCATAATGCGTCTTTTGCGCAACAACCACGTAAAGAAACCGATTCGATTTGGCAGCTTTAATTCCCAGATAAGATTGCAATCTCGAATCAGGGCATATGTCCTCGGTGGGGGGTTTGGAGATAGCTTTGTAGGCCCTTTTTTTTTTGAAACTGTGGGATGGACCTCCTTTAGAGGGCCATCCAAAAAATATATTAAAAATACAATAATTATTTACAAACGCCAATAGTCCAAGAGGGCTCCAGCATGCTCAAGTACATTTTCGGGATAAAACCTCGGCCCCCCAAATATCACACTATTTCTGCCCAGCCATATGCACCATATTGTCGCACAAATCCTTAACTTATCGATCTCTGAACCACTCCACCTCTTACATGAGTCCCAGAAGCAGTCCTTGTTACTCCAATTGAGACCCGTGAATGCCGCCCTCCGCCAAACATCAACAGAGCATGTGCATTCAAAGAACAGGTGGTTCACATCCTCCGACGCGTTACCACACCTACAACACGCATTCTCAGCACGGGGGAGGAGTCTCGCTCTTCTTGTTGCCGTTAGTATCCACTCCCTCCGCAGAAGCCAAAGAAAAACCTTTATTCTGGACGGGATCCGCCAAGACCAGAGCATACCACAATCCCTCGAGACCACAAAATCCAGATTGGACGGTTGAGTAGCCAAAGATCTGTATGCCTTTTGAACCGAGAATGAATCGTCCCGCCAACCCCAAGCATCTCGTCCCACCGTCGGACCTGCCCGACTAGAAAGCCGCCCAGACAGACATAGAAATTCTTCCAATCTCTGATCCGATAACTCTGCTACAAAAGTAGGAGACTAGTACTCGTCCGTCCACACCTCGACCACACTAGCATCCTTATTTGATGCCAAAGAAAACAATCTCAGATAAAGATCGCAGAGAGCACCTCTATTCGTCCAATTGTCTCTCCAAAACCAAAACATACGACCATCGCCAAGTAAAGGCCGCAAAAGCCCTGATATGTCCAGTAAAACTGAGCAAACCCCTCTCTAAAAATTTGTTCCTGGACCCCCGCCGACTGCTTGGACCGACAAGCTAGAAGAAAGACCATAAATTGCCTGATAAGAGTGGAGCACAAGTCTCCTTCGGAACCCCATATCTTTAGCACCCATCTAGCTAGCAACGCCTTATTCCCTATCTCGCCGCCTCATCGCCCCCCCCCTCCCTTCTCAATTCTTAGCACCAACCCTTTGGGCCACTCCTCCAGCCGCATATCATCATCCCCTCCCAATCCTGCCACCTTATCGCCCTCTCTCCATTATCAGTTCTCAGCACCGGCCAACCTAACCCTCTAGCCCCCTCCTCCACCCGCATATTCCTATCTTTATTAAGTACATCCCTTAACTTCAGAAAAGAGAGAAAGTACTCGGTGAAATATTCACAGCAATAAAAAAGTGGATCAACATAAACAAGAAGAAAAGTACTGCACATAACTAATATGTGCTCATGGTTCGGCATTTGAACTATCACAAAATTTAACAATAAAACGAACAAATATCCACACTTTATGTTATGGGAAGTGAGTTCCCACAGGAAAAAATATGAAAAGGAACAGATATGCTCACTGGCAGACCTGGTGAGATGACCAAATTTTGCTCCTTTTCGTCGCCGGATTATTGATCCTCCAATGTTCATCGAAGGTTTTTCTTGAGAGTTTCCAATACCCTGAAAAATATATTCATCAAGTTGAATTGGAAAAAAATTGAGTCAAAAGAGGGGGAAACAAAATTTGAATTGGAAAATATATACTATACGGAAACCATGATGTGTTTAATACACAAAGAAGCTGCATCGATGCTCATATTGAATCAGATTCATTTTCTCACCTTGAAATTTAGACAATTCAATTGCTCTATAGATTCCACCAGGGTGGATCCAATGATCGGCCTTCCACTTGGAGCAAAATTCTTCACAAAGGGGTGATGCAAAAGCACAGCAGCCGTAGGTCGGCATAATGGATCACGCTGCAAACACTGCCGCACAAAATCTTTCCCCTCTTCTGAAAGATGGTCGGGAATTGCTGGCAGATCCTTACTGTTACCAATCTTGAACATTGCTGCAATCTTTGAAAATAAACAGAAATGGATCAACGAAAGCAGTAGACATCCACAGCCCAAGATCAACTTTTTACATGCACAAACATGATGCCTATCCTAGCAATGTCATACCATATAACTCATCAAATTATCCGGGTGGCATTTGAAGTAGGAGAACCAGTAACGCGGGAAAATATAACACGGTTTAATTACAAGGAACCAGTGCCCGTGTGAGGAAGGCATACTAACATTTTTGTACTTTGCCACCTTGGATGCCTCCAATGGACTTCACAAAGACGTGTGCTTTCAGTAAGTTAAGTGCAATCAAAAGTTCAACAACACCCCAACAAAACTCAACTAAAGATATGAACTGAAATACATAAAATATTCCACTGGCTCACAAGGTTCGAAGAGGTCAGTTTCCTGATGTATCTGCACAGAATGCTATCACCTCACAGGTGATGGAACTGGATTAACGCAACCCACTAATACCATAGATAACAGCCAATGACAACTGAGCCAACATATTGACACTCACCTAAAAACTAGGAACACTTCTTTAGTGGGATCGCATGCTTTGTAAAAGGTGACATTTTTTTATGCTCAGTGTTCAGCGACGGGCAGTGGGCTTTCCAAAAATGTCCTTATTTGCTACATTGAGCACTGGCGTCACCCAAACAAGAGTTCCCAAACTGACCATAAACAAACACCATGAGAAAGCTGGCTTTTTTCCAGGTTCAAAAAGCACTCATTTTTTCATCCTCAACATTTGCAAAATACACTCCTCTCTTACCTATACTTGTGACCGCACTGAAAATTGCATCGCGTTCACATAACTAAATTGCTTTTGAAAGGAAATCTATATGGGCAAATTATATTTAGCATAAGCTGCATAACTGCTGAACGTTCCCCCATATAGGTTCTGAGGTCCCAGTAAGTCCTCTCATATTTAGTTCCCGAAATTCCAGTTTAACAGGAGCACCAAGTATTTGGAATCTTTCACAGGATAGACCACAATGGCCCTAGGAACATCTTCTCAGGTCCCTTACTCTTTTGTCTTCTACTACCTAATGTAATCAGACCCTACCCCCCCCCCCCCATTAAAAGGTCCCCCAAAGACCATTCATGTCAACGGTTCTCACAATAGTTTTTCACCATATGGCAATGGTTGGCACTGTGAAAAGGGAATCAAACAAGTTGCCTGGTCAGCAACTATGTAGAGCTAAAGGCGTGAGGGTTACAGAGGTTGAGTTTGCGATAAGGTTGCATAAATGTCGTACATATAATGTCTCTAACCTCATTCACACAAGATGAGAACATGACCCATGTGACAGCTCAGTAGATTAAGAGAACATTGCTTTACTATACATTAAGACAAAGGCCCCAGACCAACATATTAGCATGCAATAAATTTGATAGAGACACACTCCTTAATAAAAAAACAATCACTAAGATGATGCAATTCAACAAACAGATCACCGAGTATAATCAACTCAAATTCATACAAAAAACAATGTATAGTGGCAATCCTAATATACATAACAAAGATTAGAGATGTCCCAAAACGTCTGCTCTCCAAAAAAGAGCACCACTATAAGCCAAGGTATAAAATATCCTGATATATCATCAAGATTATTGATGTTGTTTCTATGCACGAGGACTATGAAATTCGAAATTAGAAGAAGCTTCTTCATTCGGAGATCTCATGGAAGAAGCCAAGAGTAGGGCTGTAAAAATCAGTATGTTCCCAAGAAGCTTCCAACCGTCATTAATTGAATCGAGCCCCCTATATAAACTGTGGCAGAAGAAGATTAGTGAGCGGAAAAGAAACGAGCCACCAAATCTATGCCTGGTGGATGTTTGCCTCCTTCAAAAAAAAGGAGCCAAAGCGAGTACAAGATGACAATTCACTCAATTCCCTAAAGAAAGAAAGAAAGAAAGAAAGAAAGAACAGTACTCCTCACAAGTATTGATTGTTTGCATCGGATTTCAGGATCGCTGCACTACCCGATGGGGGCTCGTTTCATATTTTCTAGATCTGATATCCCATCGCTATATATCGTGAGATATCTGCGTCTCGTTTTATATCGCTCAAAATTGGAGAATTTTAGTAAAAAAATTCTCAGATATTGACCGAAATTACCGATGTTGTGAAGATCTATATTGCATCATCGATATCACCCTTGTTAATTGATTTCTCTCTTGATTTGTGATTTTTTTATTTTTTAAATTTTGAAGGTGATTAATTTCCAATCTACTTTAATTCATCGTCTTTTTTCAAATGTATGGTTGCAATGAATGATTCTTTATAATATATATGTATTTTGCAATTTACTTGTTTGATTTACAATATAGCTCAAAAAAGGATATAAATATGTATAGGACTTAATGGGGCTGCCCCCAACATGGCTGCCCCACCCCCTATTTCGGCGTGTTTTTTTTTATTTTTTTTTTTGAAAAATAAAACCATGTATATTCATCCTTGTATCCCTCCTATATACCATTCGAATTTCGTCAGAAACAGAGACTCCTATGACCTCCATTGAGGTGGTGTCGATTTAAAAAATCATGTTACCGTTAAAAAATGACCGTCTAGATAGAGGCCGTAGGAGTCTCTGTTTCTGACGAAATTTGAATGGTATATAGGAGGGATATAGGGATGAATATACATGGCGATATTTTTGGAGAAAAAATTAAAAAAAACGCCGCAAATGGCGTGGGGGCAGCCATGTTGGCTGCCCCAAGGGGGCATCCCCATTAACCTTATATATATAGTACCCGATGTAATTTAGATTATATAATGCTTAAATGTTGAATACATCTTCTTTATCTTTATAATTGTTATATGTGTTCCTTCATATTCCTCCCCATATCTCCCAGCATTCGGTTGTAACATCCAGATTCGAATAAACTGAAGCTCCTGTCAGGTTGTTGTATGCAAGTTTAGATCTCCAAAGTGGAAATATTAAAAGGTACAAACCCTCTTCTCCTTACTCTCATCAAAGTCAATGTTGGAGTCTCTAATTCAGTTTTTTTGCACTTTTTATGTTGTTGTCCAACAGATATTTTAGCTGTTGTGCATGTTAAATGAAGCCACAAATAGCCTCCAAACTTAGATGATCAAAGGTACAATCTCCCCTTCAACTTGCTGCAATCCATGTCTTCGCACAATCTAGAAAACCCTCTCTTGTTGCTTTCTATGGATTTGTTTTTCTCTTCACAAGTGAACTCTTGAATTTTCTACCCTTATGGTGCACTGAATGATTGGGAAATTCATGCTAAAAAAAAGACTTGCTTGTAGCATATCTTAGTCTTGCTTGACAAAAAGGATCCCTGTCATATACAAATTCTGTAGCAGGCATCCATAACAGACACAATACCATAAATTTGATTTATTGTAATCAAATAAACAAGAATACTTGAAGACCAAATAATTATCCATTAGCAGTATTCCAGATGCAGTATAAGGAAACATCTATTATATCTCTATGGACAAGTACATAGTAATCATTATAAGGATGTTATTATCAATTCCAATCTGAAAGTAGTACAGCTAACACCAACCTTTGTAGTAGTTGCTATGATTGTTATTAAAATGCTCTATTCCAATAGTATAGATACCTAGGCATTGAGGTCCTAATAATAAGTGGAAGTCTTATCATTGTAAAGTGAGGTATGCTTTTAATAGTATAATAATGGTAAGCATATGGTGATTTTCATCCATTTTTATTTAAGAAATGGTGAAAATTAGTTAGGCAGATTGTCCTTAACAAACCATACAACAATTGTCAGAAACCTTGCCTTTACAAGGTTTTTGCGTTTCAAGTTGATCAAGGCATTTGTAAAAAAAATGTGAACTTCTCTTTCGAAGTTTCTTAATTGTTGATTTTGAAGTTATGATGTAATGATGATCAAGGTTGCAGAAGTCGGCAGTCGGTACTCGGTCGGTAGGGTCACTGACTAAGGATTAATCGGCAGTCGGGAGAGTAATCGGATTTAGTCGAGCATTAGTCGGTTTGGAATTTTTTATTATTTTAAATATATAAATAAATTTTTTATAACATATACTCTCATTTATATTCATATATTTAGCAGTTTTAATATTTTTAAGAGCTTAAACAATATAGCAAGAGAAGGAAAGAAGAAGCAAGTTAAGAAGAAAATGTTTGGTACATAGTACAAGCACATGTTCGAAAATAAAAAAACGTTTACAACATGCTTTTGACAACAAAGAAATTATTATATCTACAGTTAATAAAAATTAGAAGCATACAGAAATCAGAAACAAACAAAGCTCAATGCCTTAATGCATAATATGTTCGGATTGAAGTATACTGCAAGTGTAAGAAATGTGCATCTGTTTTTCTTAGGAAAATCACATGTTTCAATTGTAAGATGTAGTGAATATTGTGTAGCTGGGTCGATATTTTCAATTTAGTCATTCTTTATGCTAAAGTCTTCATCAAGTTTCTGTCTAAATGAATTTCCGTAGGAAAATAGACAGCATTTGCATGGGTACTAAAGTTTTTGATTGAAAAATTACTTTTGTTATCACTGACATTTTAAAATGCCTAAATTGTTTGCTGCAGATTTCTACCAGAATCGTTAATAAGAAATGATGATGCAAGTGATCTTAATAAAAAAGAAAAAAACGAAGAAAAAACACAAAAACCCTAACCTGGGCTCCTGGGCGGCGAGAGGCGATCAGCTGGAGGAGTGGCGCGGTGTCGCGGTGGAGGAGGGCGCGCGGCGTCGAGGCGATGGAGGGGTGGCGCAGTTGCTGACCGGAGATCCGATGGAGGAGCGGCGATGGAGGAGCGGCGAAGCGGGAGCAGGGGGCAGGGCTTTAGGGCTCGGGGGTGGGAGAGGTTTTGTGGGACAGTAAGTTGCGATTTTGGGGGGTTTTAGGTTACGGTCGAAAATAAGTAGCGGGCTTTGCTTATTGGGCACCCGAATTCTTGTTGCAAAAAGCAGCCGCCTAGTCGGCCGACTACACCGCTTAAGCGGCCGAGTAATCGGTTGTGTCCGATTATGACCCGATTACACATAGTCGACTCGGCTACCCCACCGAGTCGACTAATCGGACCGACTAAACGGGGTAGTCGGCCGATTTTTACAACAGTGATGATGATCATGGCAACCTAGTCACCTGGATTTCTTTGGTGATACAAGAAAAATACCTGGAGGATGAAGAAGAAGCAGGATCTTGAGTTGAAGATGAAGGATGTTTTCCTCGTCAGACCGCAAACAAGGTAAAGGAGGAGAAAATTAAGGACCAAACTAACATGTATAACTCTGTCAAATAGATGTCCTTCCCCGAATATATATATATATAATTGGAGATATTGGGTACTCCCCTGATCTTACCATGTTCGCATATTTCAATCTCTCAATACCACATGCTTTCCTCATTTCATTGCTTGGTATTATATCTTATGCTGGGCATATTCCATAATTTGAGGAACGTGTTAGAATTGTATTTTCCCAACCTCCCACGGACTTTTTTTTAATATACCTTAGTAGATTGAAGAAATGATGTGAACCCCTCAGGATCCGGGTACCCGTTTACGACAAAATTCGCAATAATTCATTTACATTGATCGCAGAAGTTGTAGAAAAGCAGGGAAAATTTTTCGCGCGGCTAATTATCCACATGACATTCACATTCACAACATAACCACAAAGTAAAAGAGACAAATGTCACCAAAATTTCTTTTTATTAATATTCATATCAATTTACAACATGTACATGGATCTTCCATATTACAACATATATCTCAAGTGATACAAAAGAGATAGCATTTACATCATTATCTGAACAAAAACTGAGACAAAGTAATTCATACCGTCTAGTGTATACTCTGTCTCCAGGAAGCATGAACAGCTACTAAACAGCAGGCCCTTTGCCTGCCATACGTGCAAGGAAAGAAGAGGCGTCAGCCATTGCTGGTACCTCCCAAAAACTTATAAAAAAAACTAGACATTTAATATGTGCAAAAGCAAGCAAGTAGAAAGGTAGAAAGTAAAGTTTACATCTACTTGCGTAAGTAAAAAGGTTTTTCAGACTACTTGTAAGCACCTCAAATGTTTGTCCCATAACCCAGCATTTCCCACATGTGACATATTTATATAGTAGTTGCGTATTCATGAGTGTCTGAGTGTGAACGCATATATCATTTTCTTCAGAGATCATGTTGGTGAGTGAAAATGGAAAAGTTAAGATTGTAAAGATCTATTAATTTGTTAAAATTCTTGGGTAGAGAGAATAGTCTTTTGATCATAACTTCTCCAATTCTTAAGCGGCCGCTGCCCTAACTGGGCTTTCTATTCTCCCGCCCAGTTGAGGGTCACCGCGCCCTCGCACAATCAGGTATAAAGGTCACCATGATTGGCATAATTATATGATATTGCTGACTCTTCGTTGTTTCCTCTTGCTCAACTCATCATCCCTTTCTCCATATCTTATATGGATATTTTTCATAGATCTATGTATCAATCTCAAACTTACTATTGAAAATGATTATGATCATTTATGGAAAACAGCTTTGAGGACAATGGTCATTATAATCAGATGGACTTCCCCCCCACAAAAAAAACATTATTGGGTATTAATGTGGATACTATATATAGTGATATTAGTTATGAGCTTAGATCTGTAATAGCATGAGCATACCTACGTTCCTATTAAGATAGATATAAAGCCACTTGAGATTATTTTTAAGTTTGATATAGTTTCAGAGGCCCATGCTACTCATCTCTGATTCCAATCATTCCTATAGAGGAACCGATGCTATTGCTTATGCTTCAACAGACTCTGTGATTTAAACTAATAATAATTACTCTTGATGATCAAGAAATCCTGTCAAAGACAACTAGTGTTTATCACATCCAGAGATACAATATGGTCCCCTGTTGCCAATGGTTTCTTAAATCCATTTCTCATCACAATCAAATATTCTTCTATCGATTTGACAAATAGAAACACTAAGCCCACTAATCATTATTGTAGAAATGATCTCAACTAATCTTATGAATAAATAATAGCCAAATTTTCCAACCCAATATTCAGTTAATATTTTCTCGTGGAGTATGTGTCACAAAAGTTTCAATACTTTCTAATTCATACATTGAAAGGATCTTTCATACACAAAACAGTAACCGGTTAGAATTATGACCAAAGTAAACCTTAAAAAAAAATAAGTGGCAGAGGTTTCCAGGCAATATCATAGATGTTTCCCATTCACATTAACCCCTTCATCATCATTATCTCCAAGCTCCTCTTTCATAACTTTCATCTAACAATATGTGATTTTAGTATAACTTCATTTTGTTTTCACTAACCATATGTTTACAGAGATCAACCTTTCAGACTAGTGGCTGGCATTTAAGAAAGCACCAAGGAGACCTTAAGAAGCACGGTTCTTTTTAAAGAAATTAATACAGTTTATAAGAACTTGAAGATATAGAACCCAATACAAATTCATGAGATTTCACGTAACTATTTCTCATTCGAGAATATCAATTATCTATAGTTAACATGGTGAGATTTTGAAATTTGGAAGTCAATTTGTGTGGAATTTATACCAAAAGATAGCAAAAGAAACTAACCAGCACATACATGGCAGCAAGAGGGATTGGGGAAAAGGACAGTACCTTGTATATATATATATATATATATTTTTAAGAACAGTCACGCTAGAGAGTTGAGTCTGCTTGGAGCAACAATGACAACCTATGGAAGTGTAATTTGGCAGTGAAATTGGGCTTCCACGGCTGGAATGTTTGAAAAAAAAGATTAGGGTCTCGGGGATGAAAAGAAAGAAGACAGGCTTTCTTCTTACGGATGGATAAGAATAAATCCAGTAGAGAAGGATGTTAGATTTATAGGGGAGAGTGAGTCTTAAGCGGTGAATGAAAAGATCCACGTGGAGAAAAGCTAAGGGGCACGTGGAGGCTGTTATTTATTACAACATATACATATTTTTTTTTGAATTATAAAAGTAGCAGTCTGCTACTGTCAAATTAAACATTTTTTTTGTAACTGTAATTGCTACTGTTCTTAATAATTTATTTTTATTTTTATTTTTTATTTCTTTAACATACTTAAAAATGGACCGTATGCGAATCTCGGGCCTCGGATTTTGGCGCAAAATATCTCGTTTTGACCGTCTCGAAACGACGATCAATATGAGTACAATATTCATATACTTTCGGTTGGGTTTTGAACCCCCGAATTTTTTTTTCGGATACGATTTTCGTTTAAGATTAAATCTTGTGATTTAAAATATCAAATGACCTCCGATTGACGAACGGTAGATTCCGTTGGTCTTGTATCGTCGAATCGGATCTAATGACGGTCTCGGTTTGTTTTGCGGTTCCCGAATTTGCGTCGCGGCTTTTCGCGGCGTGCATTACGAAGGGACCGATTTTTGGTCGATTTCGTCCGAACGACTTTTGATTCATGATCAATTGGTCGTTTTAGGTTGTTTAGTATTGACCGACAACGTTTTTGAGTTCATTAGACCCAAAATCGGACGAGTTCGGGTTTACGCGAATTCCCGGATGTTACAATTATAAAAACCTCAAAGGGAGTCTCGTCCTCGAGACTCGAGTCAAGGTTAATAGGTATCTTGTTTGGATTTAATATGGTCATAAAATCCTCAAAGGGTTTTGAACCCATAAAAACCTCAAAGAGAAAACAAGCCATACATTTATTATGTATCTAATTACAAAAGCTTGTTTTGATGCTTACATCAGAAAAGCTGCGGGTATCGTGCCCGCATGTCGGCTTCAGTCTCCCATGTCGCTTCCTTGACGCCGTGTCGGTGCCACAAAACCTTGACCAATGAAATCTCTTTGCTGCGAAGCTTCTTCACGGTACGGTCAAGTATCTGGACAGGCTTCTCCTCATAAGTCAGATCCGGTTCTACATCAAGATTCTCGTAACTGATGACGTGCCGAGGGTCGTGGACATATTTCCTCAGATTGGATATGTGGAAAACATCACGAATAGCTGAAAGATGTGGAGGAAGGGATACTCGATAAGCAACCTTCCCCACTCGGGCAAGAATCTCGAACGGTCCAACATATCGTGGCGCCGACTTGCCACGAACACCGAATCTCTGCACTCCCTTCATGGGAGATACTCGCAAAAATACCCAATCTCCAACCTATAATTTATAGGAATGTCATTAGTATGAGATTAAGTTGAACACATATATATCATAATTGAGTGGACGAGGAGAAAATAATTAGATTACCTGAAACTCTAAGTCTCTCCTCCGACGGTCTGCATAACTCTTCTGGCGACTTTGTGCCGTCAGAAGCCTCCGTCTCACAAGATCAACAGCTCTCGCAGTCTCCTCCAGGAGATCTACGGAATAGAGAGCATGATCACCTACCTCACGCCAGCTGAGAGGTGTGGGGCATCTCCGCCCGTATAGGGCTTCGAATGGTGCCATGCCAATACTGGAGTGATAGCTGTTGTTGTACGTGAACTCCACTAACGGCAGATGGTCCTTCCAGGACCCTTTACACTCCAAAGTGCAAGCACGAAGCAAATCCTCTAGTGTCTGAATGGTGCGCTCACTCTGACCGTCAGTCTGTGGATGATATGCAGAACTCATCTTCAGCTCTGTCTGTAGTGCTGACATGAACTGATGCCAATAATGAGATGTAAATCTCGAATCCCTGTCAGACACCACCTCCCGTGGTATACCATGTAGCCTGATAATGTTTCTGCACATAGAGCTTGGCCAATCTGGATGGAGTGTAAGTCGTGTTGACAGGTATAAAATGGGCTGACTTGGTCAACCTATCAACAACGACCCAAATGGAATCATGACCTCCTAGCGTCTTCGGCAATCCTGTGACAAAATCCATAGAAATGCTCTCCCATGTCCACTCGGGAATGGGGAGAGACTGCAGTAATTCGGGCGGTCTCCTGTGCTCAGCCTTGACCATCTGACAAGTCATGCATCTGCTAACATGTAGCGCCACATCGCGCTTCATTCCATCCCACCAGAAATGTCGACGCCGATCACGGTACATCTTCGTGCTACCTGGATGGATAGATAACCGTGAACTGTGTGCCTCGTCCAGAATGTCTCTGCGAAGCTGCTCGTCATTGGGTACAACGACCCGTCCCGCCTTCCATAAAATAGACTCTGTCACGACAAAATCATCAAATTCATCCTTGATGGCGCGCATGTATCTATCTCGGATCCAAGGATCTGTCTTCTGTCCATCTACAATACGATCCCAAAGACTGTTGTATCGTGGAGGCACGGCGGTAGAAATGGATGCGCTCTCCTGAGGATGCCAATCGGTCAAAGCAGCAAGCGTATCCCATGTATATAGCCAGTTTGCCGTACCATCAGCATGCGCTCTCCTGCTAAGTGCATCAGCTACCACGTTTCCCTTACCGGGATGGTAAGAGATCGTGCAATCATAGTCCTTCAGCAATTCGAGCCATCTACGCTGCCTCATGTTCAGCTCCTTCTGATCAAAGATGTACTTCAGACTCTTGTGGTCTGTGAAAATCTCGAAGTTCACCCCATATAGATAGTGGCGCCAGATCTTCAAAGCGAAGACAACTGCCGCCAACTCCAAGTCATGTGTGGGGTAGTTCCGCTCGTGCGGTCTCAACTGCCGTGATGCGTAAGCAATCACCTGTCCTCTCTGCATCAACACTGCTCCTAGACCTTCTCCAGATGCATCTGTGTATACTGCATAGTCCTGAGTGCCTGAAGGAAGAGCAAGAATAGGTGTTGTAGTCAATCTCTCCTTCAGTGTCTGGAAGGCCTGCTCACATGAATCGTCCGATATAAATGGAACTCCCTTCTGCGTCAGTCGTGTCAGAGGGCGAACAATGCGTGAAAATCCGCTGACAAATCGTCTGTAATAACCTGCTAGCCCAAGGAAGCTCCGAATCTGCGTGACAGTCTTGGGCTGCTCCCAAGACATAACGGCATCTATCTTCACAGGATCAACTGCAATGCCTGCTCCAGAAATAATATGCCCGAGAAATGAGACCTGGGATAACCAGAACTCACACTTGCTCAACTTGGCATATAACTTGTGCTCCCGCAAGGTGTCCAAAACAATCCGTAGATCATTCGCATGATCCCATTCATTCCGTGAATAGATGAGCACATCATCGATGAACACCACTACAAACTTGTCTAAGTATGGACGGAAGATACGGTTCATCATATCCATGAAAGCCGCAGGTGCATTGGTGAGCCCAAACGGCATCACCACAAACTCGTAGTGTCCATAGCGAGTTCTGAAAGCTGTCTTCGGAATGTCCGACTCGCGAATCCTCAGCTGATGGTAGCCAGAGCGAAGATCGATCTTCGAGAAAACCGAAGATCCCTGGAGCTGGTCAAACAAATCATCGATACGTGGCAAAGGATAACGGTTCTTCACCGTTCTCTTGTTCAGCTGCCGGTAATCGATGCACAGTCTCATGGATCCATCCTTCTTCTTGACAAATAGAACCGGAGCACCCCAAGGTGAAGTGCTCGGCCTCACGAATCCCAAGTCAAGCAACTCCTGCAACTGCACCTTCAGCTCCCTCAACTCGGCTGGTGCCATACGATAAGGTGCCATAGAGATCGGCTGTGTATCTGGCAGCAATGTGATCTCGAACTCGATCTCTCTCTCAGGAGGTAGTCCTGGTAGCTCATCAGGAAATACGTCAGGGTATTCTGAGACTATTCGGATGTCCTGTGTCATCGGCTCATGGTCAGATACCTCCCTAATAAATGCAAGATATGTATCACAACCCTGATCAACAAGTCGCTGAGCTCGCAATACTGAAATGTACTCCATGGTGGAGTCATGTGTAGTACCCTCAAAAGTGAACTCGGGTAGATCTGGAATCCTGAAGACAACCGTCTTCCTAAAGCAATCAACAAGTGCATGATGAGCGGATAGCCAATCCATGCCTAGAATCAAGTCGAACTCATCAAGCTGTAGGAGTAGACAGTCTGCGATCATCTCATGACCGCCAATCAGTATGAGCAAGTGCCTGACTATCAGAGATATGACAAATAACTGGCCACCTGACCCTCGGATGTGATATGGAGACGATAGCGTCTCTGCAACTCTATCTAAAGAAACAAGCAGCCTCGAAGTAAGGAAAGAGTGTGTCGCGCCAGAATCGAATAAAACATGGAAAGGTCGGCCCAAGACTGAGACCATACCTTTCACCACTGTAGCCGATGAACGTGCATGCTCCTCAGTAACGGCATGTAACTGTCCCTGCCTGGCTGATGCAGCACTAGAACCTGCCACACTCTGCGTCTGTCTCTGCTGCTGCCGCCTAAAGTTGGAGTTCCTGCCACGGAAACTCCCTGAACGCTGTGTCTGAGGCTGTGACTGTGAAGGCTGTGGCTGAGGCTCGCCAGAAGCCTGTGGGCACTGTGCTCGGTAATGTCCCCACTCATGACATCGATAGCATCTAACTGGCCTGGTAGGTGGAGTAGCCGTGCCTGTGCTCCGAGCTGGTCCGGCTGGTAGTCGGTCTACTCGCTGCGACCCAGATGGTCGAGCGGAATCTGTGCCACGTCCGGCGAGTGCTCCTCCTAGAGTAGTCGATGGAGAAGAGCGAACACTGCCTATGAAGGACGAACCTGTGGGTCGGAATCGTCTGTCTGACCTCTGCTGCTGAAACGGTCGACGTATCGGTCCAAAATATCGCCGCGGTCTAGGTGCTGCTCTAGACGAGCTCCCGAAACGTCTCCCCCTGATGTCCTCGAACTTCTCCGCAGCATCGGTAGCCTCGGAGATGGATGTGATATGTAGTCCAGCCAGCTTCTCCTGCACCTCCTCGCGCATGCCGCCAATGAACTTTTCCAGATTCTCCTCTGGAAATGCGCCAGCTGCTCGGGTATGTCGTGACAGCTCTGTGTATCTGATAAAGTAATCCCTGACTGTCATCTGTCCCTGACGAAGCTCTGCAAACAGTCGGCGCTGGGACTCCTTCCACTTCGCAGAAAAGAAGTGGGCTCTGAACCTAGTCTCGAAATCGTTCCAAGTAGGCTCTCGGCCTAACTCGGACACTACGGCCTCCCACCATCGCTCGGCGAAGTCTGTCAGTGAATACTCTATGAAAGATAGCCACGTGTTTCGTGGCGCATGAATCGCCCTGAGCACCTTCATCACTCTCTTCAGACATTGCTCAGCATCATCTGGTGGACCTGTGCCCTCGAACAAGGGTATGTTGGCCCGCTGATAAGAAGTGAAGACCGACTGGTGCCTGTGAATGACTGAATACTCGTGTGCATCCTCACCAGCGAAGTCAACAGGGTCCTGCTCCCTGTCCAAGTCTGCATCCTCCTCAGCTCCATGCTCTGGAATGCTCTCTAGTGGATCGTCAGGATGAGGCTGCTCCACCTCAACAGACTGGTGCTGGTCCTGCCGTGTTCCATCCCGAGATGGATGGTACGTAAAATCTGACAGATCCTCAAATCTCATCTCTATGTCCGTCTGCCTGTCAGCAATCTCGGTCTGCTGGGCCAATATCTGCTCCTGCTGGCCTCTCATAGCAGCCTGCTGCTGCTGAAGATCGGTAAGTGCGCTCAGTATGCGTGCCAGCTGATCAGAAGTATCCTGACCTGGTCGAGATGCCATGGCTCTGCATGAGAACCATAATTAGTCATAAAGATACCCTAGACAGATATTTATCATAAATGCTTTTCTCTTTTTGGATATAATATGAAAATTAATGAACTTGGTGACATCTGTGGTTATTGAATATGAATGTCATATTTCCCTTCTCGAACTCACGACAAGTCGGAAGACTATCGCTATTCGAGAACTTAATGCGATCGGAATTGAAATACTGCGAACGTGCGTATCGGGGTACCACTGCTCTGATACCAAACTGTGAACCCCTCAGGATCCGGGTACCCGTTTACGACAAAATTCGCAATAATTCATTTACATTGATCGCAGAAGTTGTAGAAAAGCAGGGAAAATTTTTCGCGCGGCTAATTATCCACATGACATTCACATTCAAACATAACCACAAAGTAAAAGAGACAAATGTCACCAAAATTTCTTTTTATTAATATTCATATCAATTTACAACATGTACATGGATCTTCCATATTACAACATATATCTCAAGTGATACAAAAGAGATAGCATTTACATCATTATCTGAACAAAAACTGAGACAAAGTAATTCATACCGTCTAGTGTATACTCTGTCTCCAGGAAGCATGAACAGCTACTAAACAGCAGGCCCTTTGCCTGCCATACGTGCAAGGAAAGAAGAGGCGTCAGCCATTGCTGGTACCTCCCAAAAACTTATAAAAAAAACTAGACATTTAATATGTGCAAAAGCAATCAAGTAGAAAGGTAGAAAGTAAAGTTTACATCTACTTGCGTAAGTAAAAGGTTTTTCAGACTACTTGTAAGCACCTCAAATGTTTGTCCCATAACCCAGCATTTCCCACATGTGACATATTTATATAGTAGTTGCGTATTCATGAGTGTCTGAGTGTGAACGCATATATCATTTTCTTCAGAGATCATGTTGGTGAGTGAAAATGGAAAAGTTAAGATTGTAAAGATCTATTAATTTGTTAAAATTCTTGGGTAGAGAGAATAGTCTTTTGATCATAACTTCTCCAATTCTTAACTTCAATGTTTCAGATATAACTCCTGATGTTGTAGATATAGATATGGATGATCTAGATATAGAATCGCCAAGTCTGTTTGGCGAAGTAACTCAAGCGGTGAAGAAGCCTACAAATGGCTATTCCGTCTCGCCCTCTAATTAGAAGCGCGGTCCAATAGAGGGATAGGTCTACTCCCCAACTACGCCACTGAGACGGGTGAGAGAGACTCCCTAGAAAAGTCGCTCTAGAAAACTGCCCGACTAGTACGGGCGGACGAGCTCGTACGTAAAAACTGAAAACCAAGGATCCCCCGCCTGGGTATCCTAAAAGACAGGGTCAGCGGAACTGGTCTAAAGTCTGGATCCCAACGAGGCGTAAAAACACTGCGAGCTCGCGTAAAAACCGTGTAAAAGACTGGGATCCTAGACCCGCGCATTAAGCGGCCGCTGCCCTAACTGGGCTTTCTATTCTCTCGCCCAGTTGAGGGTCACCGCGCCCTCGCACAATCAGGTATAAAGGTCACCATGATTGGCATAATTATATGATATTGCTGACTCTTCGATGTTTCCTCTTGCTCAACTCATCATCCCTTTCTCCATATCTTATATGGATATTTTTCATAGATCTATGTATCAATCTCAAACTTACTATTGAAAATGATTATGATCATTTATGGAAAACAGCTTTGAGGACAATGGTCATTATAATCAGATGGACTTCCCCTGACAAAAAAAACATTCTTGGGTATTAATGTGGATACTATATATAGTGATATTAGTTATGAGCTTAGATCTGTAATAGCATGAGCATACCTACGTTCCTATTAAGATAGATATAAAGCCACTTGAGATTATTTTTAAGTTTGATATAGTTTCAGAGGCCCATGCTACTCGTCTCTGATTCCAATCATTGCTATAGAGGAACCGATGCTATTGCTTATGCTTCAACAGACTCTGTGATTTAAACTAATAATAATTACTCTTGATGATCAAGAAATCCTGTCAAAGACAACTAGTGTTTATCACATCCAGAGATACAATATGGTCCCCTGTTGCCAATGGTTTCTTAAATCCATTTCTCATCACAATCAAATATTCTTCTATCGATTTGACAAATAGAAACACTAAGCCCACTAATCATTATTGTAGAAATGATCCCAACTAATCTTATGAATAAATAATAGCCAAATTTTCCAACCCAATATTAAGTTAATATTTTCTCGTGGAGTATGTGTCACAAAAGTTTCAATACTTTCTAATTCATACATTGAAAGGATCTTTCATACACAAAACAGTAACCGGTTAGAATTATGACCAAAGTAAACCTTAAAAAAAAATAAGTGGTAGAGGTTTCCAGGCAATATCATAGATGTTTCCCATTCACATTAACCCCTTCATCATCATTATCTCCAAGCTCCTCTTTCATAACTTTCATCTAACAATATGTGATTTTAATATAACTTCATTTTGTTTTCACTAACCATATGTTTACAGAGATCAACCTTTCAGACTAGTGGCTGGCATTTAAGAAAGCACCAAGGAGACCTTAAGAAGCACGGTTCTTTTTAAAGAAATTAATACAGTTTATAAGAACTTGAAGATATAGAACCCAATACAAATTCATGAGATTTCACGTAACTATTTCTCATTCGAGAATATCAATTATCTATAGTTAACATGGTGAGATTTTGAAATTTGGAAGTCAATTTGTGTGAAATTTATACCAAAAGATAGCAAAAGAAACTAACCAGCATATACATGGCAGCAAGAGGGATTGGGGAAAAGGACAGTACCTTGTATATATATATATATATATTTATTTATTTAAGAACAGTCACGCTAGAGAGTTGAGTCTGCTTGGAGCAACAATGACAACCTATGGAAGTGTAATTTGGCAGTGAAATTGGGCTTCCACGGCTGGAATGTTTGAAAAAAAAGATTAGGGTCTCGGGGAAGAAAAGAAAGAAGACATGCTTTCTTCTTACGGATGGATAAGAATAAATCCAGTAGAGAAGGATGTTAGATTTATAGGGGAGAGTGAGTCTTAAGCGGTGAATGAAAAGATCCACGTGGAGAAAAGCTAAGGGGCACGTGGAGGCTGTTATTTATTACAGCAGATACATATTTTTTTTTGAATTATAAAAGTAGCAGTCTGCTAATGTCAAATTAAACATTTTTTTTTAACTGTAATTGCTATTGTTCTTAATAATTTATTTTTATTTTTATTTTTTATTTCTTTAACATACTTAAAAATGGACTGTATGCGAATCTCGGGCCTCGGATTTTGGCGCAAAATATCTCGTTTTGACCGTCTCGAAACGACGATCAATATGAGTACAATATTCATATACTTTCGGTTGGGTTTTGAACCCCCGAATTTTTTTTTCGGATACGATTTTCGTTTAAGATTAAATCTTGTGATTTAAAATATCAAATGACCTCCGATTGACGAACGGTAGATTCCGTTGGTCTTGTATCGTCGAATCGGATCTAATGACGATCTCGGTTTGTTTTGCGGTTCCCGAATTTGCGTCGCGGCTTTTCGCGGCGTGCATTACGAAGGGACCGATTTTTGGTCGATTTCGTCCGAACGACTTTTGATTCATGATCAATTGATCGTTTTAGGTTGTTTAGTATTGACCGACAACGTTTTTGAGTTCATTAGACCCAAAATCGGACGAGTTCGGGTTTACGCGAATTCCCGGATGTTACAAATGATCTCCAAATTGGGGCTAGAAACGTAAGAGATGGAGAAGTGTTGGAATAGAAGAGTACAAGGGAGTAGGTGGCTGAGTAATCTAATTATATACCTTAGTTGTGTCAACAATTTCAATAATTTTAGTTGATCATTATAGTGGCATTGTTGATCCTCATAAGGTTATAATTTCATCTAAGAATACACCTTGATTTGAATATTCTAAGACATGAAATTGGTAAACTCTCAATTAAATTAATTTTTCACGGGAAATCCTAAAGATTATGCGTGAAACCTAGGTTGCCCTTATTTTTGCCTGATTTGGGTTTATGGTTTGATTTAGGACTTATTTACATGACGCATATTGGAATCTAAATTATGATTCAGTAATGACTTTTGGGGGTTAGTGGTAAATCACAGACTTTCAACACACTCAAATTTGATTAGTTAAATGTGAATGTCATTCAAAACCTAAATGTGAAAAATTTTCCCTGAATTTTAATAACTTAATGCGATTTCTAGCGAACGTAATACTACAAGTGATGTGTAAACGGATATCCCAGATCTGCGGGAACGGTCGTCACATCGGTATAATCAGCAATCAGCGGAGTATTATGTGTAACATGTGAGACATTATGTGTATTGATGCGCTAAAAAGACCTCCATCTTGCATATAAAAGAGAGCATTTGTATGTTAATTTTTTAAGAACTATGTGATATTAATTTGCAGGTAAAATGCTTTTTGAACCAGTTCCAGTATTTCCATCGATATCATCGATATATCTTGATATGTCCCGATATATCCCTTTCAAAACTTACATATATGTTATCAATATCTTGAACTTTGGTATAAGCTCATTCGTCTACATTTTCATGATAATGTTACCAAATTGGTCAAAGTTGAACTGTCATTGGCCCAAAGGCAAAGATGGAGATCACAACTACAAGTTTCTACGCTACATGAGACAAAGTATTTGTATTTAAGAAGTCAAGAAGTTTGGTATATGAAAGGAGATTCCCTTGTGAATAATCTTCGCATGCAATGCTTCAAGTGGTGAACAGGAATAGGACCAATAGTGAGAGCTTCGAGGTAACATCAGGGAAAATAAAGAAAATGTTCATATATGTTCGACATGGGCATGAGGATAAGGATCTTTAAGAGGGTGTACCAGTATAGAAGAGGACTTCCATTTCAAATAAAAAAAGAGGGTGAATGAGGAAGAACGAGCAATAGCCCTTGCCATGTTGAGGAGCATAAGTATACGACGTAAATGGGAGTGAAGGCAAAGAAACCAACAGAAGAAAAAAAGGCACCGCCTAGCACAAAGAAATGGAACTTCCGAGCATGTCCGAGTCGGTCTCTAGCATGCCAATGTCAACAAAGTAGGGTTTTTTGTTCCTTCTCATGTCTACTCACCATAGCCATGCCATTTCTTACATAAACATTTTTTTGAAGCATTTGCAATGTACTTTTTTTACTGTAAAGGATTAGATATGAAGCAAGGGATTAACATTGAGGTCATGCCTTGCTTAAGACCATGTCTTCTGGGACATTAAGAATTAGTATCTTTGGTAGCCGTCGCATTCATTAAGACATTGTTAGCTTTAGTTTCATTTCTTCCCAATTTTCTCATGACTCATTCCACGTCTGAATTCTCATTTATGCAGAAGATGCGCCGAAATATAAGAAGACGGGAATAAAGGCACAAAAATCAAGATATTAATTAGGTTGAATCTTAATATCATTCCAAAATTCATCATGATTAACATGAACTATGAGCTTTGTCTTTCTAAGAGGAGCCTAAAAGAACTGGAGAGGTTTATATAGGGTAAAAACATCACATAGCACATAACTATTTTTGGCATGTTATTTTTATAAACCTTCATTACACCAACATGCACAGGCTGAAAAATCAATGTCCTTTTTAATAACACAACCCACTCACAAAAAGGTACATAAGGAGAAAATGATTGCAAGAGTCATAAACATAATAAAGGATGCAAGGGGCATGGGTTTTGTTTGTGAAGGCCGAGGATGGTGTTGGCTATAGACATTCTTGCAGCTTTGGTTGATCAAGTAGAGTGTCATGGGATCACGACAAAATATTCGCTTGAAGACATTTCCATTCTCATCCTTCAATATGTAGATGATGTTATATTTTTCATCGAAGGAGGAAGGGCAGAGGCGAGAGGGATGGTTGTGGTTCTAGATAATACGTTATGCGAGCTTTCTGGCTTGGTAATGAACAGGGAGAAATCTGCCTTTGTCTTGCTTGGTCTACAGCAGAAGAGATATCTGATTGTGGCACAATTCTAAGCATTGTATGTGGCTCGATGTCGTTTCTTTATCTAGATTTCCCATTGTCTAACAAACGGATTCATTTGGCAAATTGGCTTCCTATTATTGAAAAGTTGGAGAGAAAACTCTCTGGTTTGAAGACATCATGGCCTCCAGGTTGGGTCATCTTGTGCTTGTCAAAGCGGTCCTAGCCATAGCAGCCATTCTAGTGTTTTTCACATCATCAAGGTTATTCTCATTGGGATTCCTTAACAGTTGGAATTGGTGATTTCCCGACTCTTGGAAGTGATAATGAGAGAATTCTTACGGAACTCCTCCAGGGGACATTCTGCAGGCATTCATCTAGCAGATTGATACGCCGCCATACTGCCAACAGAGGAGGGTGGCTTGGGGATACACTGGCTTCAGACAATGAACCACGCACTCTTGATGAAGTAGGTAGTGTGAATGAATTTGGGGAAACGACTCGAGAGGTCCTGGAATGTCGGTTGACCGGTGGTATATATGGAATTCATGTCCAGCGCTCCCTGATTTCTCGTCAGCATCGTCACACATCTGCATTTTGGAAGGGGATTTGTTCTGTATTGCCTGAATTTCCCGTTCCGATGAGACCAGTATTGGGGGACAGGTGCTCTTTTACATTTTGGACGGATGACTGGATGGATAGAGGGCCCCTCTCGGAGCAGTACACGCATCTTTTTGCATTGGCAGCTGATCTTCTGAAAGCATGGACATATGGCACCTGGAAATTGACTTTTACTTCTATTTTCCTTTAGCAGAGACTTCTAGAGTGCATGGAACTTCTAGGGATTCTGGACTTCATTAATGGTCCTTCAAAGGGGCGGGATAGTTGGGTGTGACAAAAAGGAGAGTTTTATGTAAAGAAAGAGTACAACATTCTTAGTACGCCAAAGGATGCATTTTCTGATGAGATGATACGAGACTGCAGTTTCATTTGGAGATGTGGATGCCTAAGCAGGTCAAGGTATTCCTTTGATTGTTGCGGTGCAGGAGACTACTGACCAAGGAGATACACGCGAGACTCTTCGCAGGTGACGAAGACAGCTGCGCCTTTTATGGTGTTGAGGTGGAATCGATGGATCGCCTCTTCTTATGACCCTAAATGTCCATATCAAAGGTGTTTGGCAAGCCTCAAAAAGGGGCATGCCACCGACATATCGCTGAAATCGGCAGAAAACGTGGAAATGGCCATAAAAATCGATTTTCCATAAAATAAGGTTTCTTAATATTATTTAGCAGTGAGTCAAAAATGGTTTTAGTCAAAACAAGGACCAGAAATAAAAAGATCTAAGCATGAAATTGCAGGTTTTAGTCAAAAATGGTTAATGCATGCTCTTTTGCAAAGTCAAATAGAAGGGTAAGAGAGACATAATGAACAACTTTATAAGAGTGTTAACTTAGATATAAAGAATGAAGGAATATTCTACATAGAGTGGTAGTTTCAAGAATATCTGTCAAAACCCTATCTGAAAAATGACTTACACTGGCAACATTGAGGAAATAGTGCAATATGCATTGTACACAATTAATGATTTTTCTCTTTCTTCGATTGAATTGCTTTAGCTGAATGCATTCACATAATAAAGGAACCACATTAATCTAAAAGTAGTCATTTGGGTTCCATCTTTCATCCATTAGTCCACGTGTTTTCTTTCAAAAGGGGGAGCAAGATCATAATGGCCCATACTCAAATTGTCCATATGTTGACCCTCTAAAGAAGACACGACTTGGAATTGGGGAGAAAACAAGTACATATATGCAGTGTAACTAATTTGCTGGCAAGTCTGCTCAATCCAAATTGCAGAAAATTTCAGATCAGTATAGACAACTCACGCCTTCATATTGGCTCCAAGGGGGCTTTGAAGTTGCCATCTCTAAAACAGTGCATCCAAGGCTCCATATGTCGACAGCAAGATTGTAACCATTTGTGTTCTTTACTACCTGTGACATTACAATGAATACGAACTTATTCAAATTCATTGGAGCTAGTCAATAGTGAGTTATCATCAAAAACCTACCTCAGGGGCCATCCAATATGGACTTCCTCTGAAAGATAGTGGGCAAGACTGACCAGTAATCTGAATATACATATAGAAATCTACTAAGTCAGAGCCCAAGAATAAAATATAAAGGTGTTTCTGTACAAAGTTGTGTATAATGTGAGGCAGAATGGAACAAATCACCCCACAATGGCACAATCCATTTCAATGCTTACAATAATACCAAGAACCGGGAAAAGCATATCCATGTGCAAGTACACGCTATGTGAAGATGGCAGTTGGACTATAAACTCGAAATATTCAACATCACCAGGATTGGATGTGGGGTCCAATGGATTTTTCTCGAAATATGAGAATGGTACAGCAACAAAATTAAAAGCATAACCAATTGACACCAAAAGGCCAAAATATAACATAATCTGTGAGGACAGGAAAGAAGCCCTTCTCTAAAGGAGAAGAGTCACCTAAACCTCGGATATTTATATTCGTTAAAAAAACCACGGTACATGCGTTATATTAGGCGCACATCATCATTATCAAACTATCTGAGATTTAATGAATGAATGCACTTATAAGATCCCTTAGTATAATTAGGATTAAGTATCATGGCAATCTTGATAAGCATACAACTGTTGATTCAAGGGTTGGATCACACAGGCTGGTGCTCAGATGATATCTAAAGAGTTAGATTAAGGACTCGTCTAGCACCGTCAAATGATTGTCAAGAAAGGCTACAAGCAATAGTCTCTTCAAAGAAACACTAGTTACATTTTAAACTAAACATTGATTACAAATAGGATTCCCATGAGTATTTAATTACATGGTTAAATCTTTTTATTTACACTTAATGGTTATATAATAGCAGAAATCCTGAGAACGTTACTGGTGATTACAGGTCTAAAATAAAAACAACCAAGAACGCAAACTGATATCTGCAGGTTCTCGCATTATAGTATCCCTATCCAAGATTTTTTTATGAAAGCCAAAGGATGACCATTTGAGGTTAAAGGTTAGCAAAATTCATATTTTACCAATATAAAGATATGGACAAGAGATGGAGCAAATCAGAAGTTGGAGCTTTGGAAACGTGCCCTACAGACTAAAGAATTACGTATAAGTACGGCTACGATTGAATATATAGAGTGCATTACATATTTGATGGAAACAACGGTGAAGGACTCGAGATGAAGACTGGAGACAATAACATTCATAAGAAAGATTGTTTAGATTCTTGGAATCTATTTTGCAAAAGGATGGGAAAATTGATTAAGATGTTACTCATACAAAAAATGCAGGTTGGCTAAAGAGGGGAGGAACCTCTGCTGTTCTTTATGATGAGAATCCCTTGAGTACCAGTAGGGTCCTCGTCCCTTTTATCAGAGACAACAGTGGAGGCAGCGATCACCTGTAGGGGAGTTCAAGGATGGCGGAGCGTCTCGCGTGGAGACCCAAGGTTCGTGGCGGAAGGGGAGCTCATGTGGTGCGCGACATCGACGGAGGCGAAGGTTGGCGACGGGTTTCGCATGCGAAGCCTGGTCGTAAGTGTTTCCGCTGTGGTCTACGCGGTCACCTAGCCGCTGCGTGTGATACTCCGCCCCGCTGCTTCCATTGTGGTAGGGTGGGGCATCGCATGGCGTCTTGCTGGTTCGTTCGTGAAGGAGGTCGCGCCGGACAACGCGCGGTCTCTCGCCGGTCATCTTCGCGAGACACCCCGGGAACTTCTCGGGGTGGCCGCGATACTCGCTCTTTTGCGGAGGTGGTTGCCGGCGCTGGTGCAACTAGGCGGGGGGCTCCTGGCCGCGTCGCGGCTGGTGTTCCTGTTCGTGAGGCGGCTACCGTTCCTGATACTGAAGTGGGTGGCGTTCCTGCTAGTGAGGTGGGTGGCGTTCCTACAGCTGAGGTGCTTGCGGCGGTGGAGGGCTCTGTGCAGCTGTTGGAGGTGGGTGGCGGTGCGGGTGATGAGCATGCCGTGCATGGTTCGGTTCCTGTGCATGGTTCGGATGCGGAGCATGTGGTGCAGGGGGGCTTGTCCCGCGAGGTGCGTGGGGGTGGGGCTGCAGTTGGTAGGGGAAGGAGGGTTGAGGAGCCGGGGGGCGGGTCGGCGCGGCGGGGTGCGGGGCTGCATGGCGGAGGGTTTTTCGAATGCAGGCGTGCTTCATCCAAGGGACACCTTGCTGCGGTGGGTGTCCGCCGTGGATCTGATCTCTCCTGGGACGACATTCGAGCGAGGACGATATTGTTTCTTGGCGAGGATTTCGACGGCGACATTGTCATCCTGGACTCGCAGCGCTGCTGTGTTCGCGGGCTATCCCCGGTGCAACGGGAGAGCCTTTTTCGTGGGTTTGGGCTTCCTGATGTTACATGGCGACCCCTTCGGGTCGCGGATGGAGCGGTGTATAATACCGAGGTTTGTATCGCGGAGATGCGGGGGGTCCCTTTCCTCTCTCGCACGGTGCCTGTGCTCTCTAAGATGGTCGCTCGGTGGGGGCAAGTTCTAGCAGTTCTTGACGATGGCTTGGCGCCAGGGGCGGATTGGGCCAGCATAAAGGTTGTTCTGGAGTGTTCTCCTCGTCTTCTTGAGGAGATGGAGGGGAAGATCATATTCGAGCGTCTGCTACTGGGGTCATGGTCTTTCAAGGTGGAGATCCTCATCCTGCCGCCGCCGCCGGCGTCCGATCCTTCTTCTTCTTCCTCCGCCTTGCGCGGTGGACATCAGGGCTCTCCGTCGAGGGGTGACGGTTCAGGTTCTTCGCGACACGTGGCCTCTTCCAGGGATATTTTCGAAGCGTCGCCTGGTGACTTTTCCGAGGCGTCGCATGGGGGATGTTCCGAAGCGTCGTCCGGGGAGGCCGATGGGTCGGGCCCATCATTACATTCGCATTGGGGCGCGAGTGGCAGACGTGATATGGTGGCGGTGGATTGCCCCGATGTGGATTTCTCTCTTATCGACCTCTCTGCTCACGTGGCTACGTCTACAAGAGATTCTTCTTTCGGATCTGCTGCTATCTCTTTCGGGCCTCCGTATCGGGTGTTGTCCGACCAGTACGGAGTACCCGAATCCATTTCTTGGGTCTCGGACTATCCATGTCCTATGCCCATCAGTATGGTGGCCCCGCCCATCTCTATGCTCAGCAGTATGGTGGCCCCTATCCCGAGGGACATTCTGGAGGGCATCTCTCCCTCGCAATTATTATCGCTGGACCCTGCTGCGCATATTCTCAATGATCCCCTCCTCTTCACCCCTCCTCGCCGAGGGGGGCGTCCATCGCGGGAATGGTCGGGCAGTGAAGAGTATGTTGATGCTGACGACCTTCATGGCGGTGCTTCCTGGGACGTGGTCGGGGGCTTCTCCCCCCCCATCAAGATTTGGTCGAGCCTACACTCGAAGGCGATCCTGCCGCCTTGGTGACACGCCACCCTCTTCTCCTTTACGAGTCTCTCCTTCGACAAGGGATGTGGTGGCAGCTGCTGCGGGCTTAGTTCGCGTGGGGAGGAGATCTCCTCCTGGCTGTTGAATCTCTCTTTGGCGATTTGCGGACTACCGGGGACCCTTTCTTTTGTTTAATGAAGATCTTGTCTTGGAATGTGCGTGGACTTTGTGACTCCCATCGTCGCCGTTCTTTGGGCGCTCGTCTTTTGGAATGGGGCTGCGACATTGCTTTTGTTCAAGAATCTAAGCTGGCTATGATGGATGACGATGTTTGGCGGTCTTTTGGTGCTGGCGGGTTGGATGCGTTTCGTGCGTTGGATGCTTCTGGTGCGAGCGGTGGCCTATTTGTTGTTTGGCGCTCTTCGCGACTGTCATTCTCTTCCTCGAGGATCGGTCGTCACTCCGTATCCGTGGTGCTCACCCTTTCGGAAAATAACTTGCGTGCGGCATTCACTTGTGTCTACGGGCCTACATCTCATATTGACCGCCGGGAGCTTTGGGAGGACCTCAGGGCGGATGCGCTTGCTTTTGATAACATGCCTTGGCTGGTGGGGGGTGATTTTAATGTCACATTGCGATCTAGGGACCGTCCCCGCGCTCGGGGGGGCAGCGATCCCGGCTCATCGGATTTCATGGACTTTGTTCGGGACCTGGCCCTGGAGGGGCTGGACGCAAATGATATCGTCTACACCTGGAGGTCGAATTCTGCCCGATCGAGGATCGATCGGTTCCTGGCAAACGAGCACTTTATGGAGGCTTTTCCACTTTCTTCGGTCACTTCTCGTCCTCGCGCTTTCTCTGATCACAATCCCATCATTTGTGACACCGGGGATGGTCAGCGTCCCCTTGGGCTTTTCAGATATGAGCGTTCTTGGCTCCTCGAGCCGGGATTCAGGGATTTTGTCCGGAATCATTGGAACCAAACTTTCTTTGCGGGTTCTGCGGCACGTCGCTTTTCCCTTAAACTCTCTTCTCTGCGTGTGGCCCTCGCGTCCTTCAAGCGGGAGTCGAGGCAGGCTCGTATTCGTGATCGGTTGGCGGCTGAGGCGGTGATTCTTCGCCTTGACATTCTCGAGAATGATAGAGATCTCACTTCGGACGAGTTGGCTGAGCGCGCTGCCGCCGTTGCGACGACGCGGCTGGAGGATCGTAAGCGTTCAATCGAGTGGCGTCAGCGATCTCGGGTGAGGTGGCTCAAGGAGGGGGACGCCAATTCTGCTTACTTCCACAGGGTGGCGAGTGGCCGCCGCCGCTCTAATGCAATCTCTTCTATAACCATTGGTGGGGTGCATTTCGAGGGGGAGGTTGATGTGGGGGTGGCTGTGGGGAACTATTTTCGTGCTGCGTTCGGCTCCTCGGCCCCGCGGCGGTGGCGCTGGTCGGGCCAGGGTGCTCCCCCTCTCACTGCATCTTCTGCGGAGGCGCTCGTGCTCCCGCTTTCTTTGGAGGAACTCAAAGAGGCGGTTTGGGACCTCAATCGTGATGCTGCACCGGGGCCTGATGGCTTCCCGGTTTGCTTTTACAGGGATTTTTGGGATGTCCTCGGGAACGATGTTCTGGCTGTGGCGCGGGATTTTTGCGAGAGAAACGATGGCTTTGATATCCTAAATCGGTCCCATATTGTCCTTATCCCTAAATCGCCCGCGGCTACTAGGATTGAGGACTTCAGGCATATCTCCGTGTCCAATGCAATCTATCTTATTATTGCTAAGGCCCTCGCGCGTCGCCTGGCCCCGCTCCTCGACTCACTCATTTCGCCTACGCAGGCCGCCTTCGTGCGTGGCAGGCAAATTTCTGATTGCTATGCCGTTGTTTCTGAAATTATTGAGTCATGGAGGAGGAATGCAACTAAGGGAATTCTTTGGAAGATCGATTTTGCCAAAGCCTATGATACTATTGATTGGCGATTCTTATGGTCCGTTCTGTGGAGAAGGGGGTTCCCCTCTACATGGATAACGTGGATGAGGCGTTGTGTGTCAACGGCATCGCTATCTCTTTTGGTCAATGGCAGGACGGTCGGGGGCTCTTTCCAACCGCGGAGGGGGATTCGCCAGGGTTGCCCCCTAGCCCCTCTCCTTTTCGTTCTGGCGGCTGATGTTTTGCCGCGCATGATCGAGGGTGTTGTGGGGGCTGGCTTGTCTCGGGGCTGCTCTTTGGGCCCTTACCACATTCCGCTCATCCAATTTGCTGATGATACAATTTGTTTCATCGAGGGGGATCCTGCGAATGTCTCCCCAATGGCTACTACCATTCAATTGTTCAGCGAGCTATCTGGTCTTCATATCAATGGCAACAAATCAAAGGCGGTCCCTTTCTTCATGTCCTCGGCGGAGGCGGCGATGTGCTCGCACGTGCTGGGCTGTCAAACTTCTGATCTCCCCTTCGATTACCTTGGGTTACCCTTGACGCTGGGCCGCGCGCGCACGCGAGACTGGAAATCGATCGTCGAGAGGGTCGAGCATCGCCTGGATGGGTGGCGCGCGGCGATTCTTTCACGTGGTGGACGGTTAGTGCTTCTTAAATCTGTCCTCTCCTCTATCCCTATCTACTTTCTCTCGGTGCGGGGGATGCCAAAGGGGGTTCGTTGGCGTCTGGAGAAGTGTATGCGGGCATTTCTTTGGGGGAAGAAGGGCGGAGGGGGGAAGGGGGTGCACCTCGTTGCCTGGGATGAGGTCACGCGCCCTAAGAAGGAGGGCGGGCTGGGTGTGAGGCGCCTGGCGTCGGTTAACGATGCTCTTTTGCTCAAATGGGCGGCAAGAATTTGGGGTAAGGAGGACAACTTCTTGATTAATTGTTTGAGGGAAGCGGCAGGGGATGGCATCCATTTGGCTTTTCGTGGTGAGTATCGGGGCCAGGTCTCTATCTTTTGGCGTGGGGTGATGGGCGCTCTTAGTCGGAATCGCTCACTGTTCTCTTTCAAGCTCGGCGATGGTTCAATGCTGCGCTTCTGGGAGGATGACTGGACGGGAAGGGGACCCTTTTGCTTCACGTTCCCCCGTCTTTACGCTTTGGTCCCCAACAAATTTGTTACGGTGGCCGGCTGTTGGGATGGGCGCGATTGGTGCCCTATTATTTCTGAGTCCTTGTCGGAACAGCGGATGCTCGAATATACCTCTCTCATAAGCTATCTTGTTGATGCACCTGTACCTTCTGTGGGCCGGGACTACTTGGCCTGGAAAGATGGGCCCTTCTCTACTCGTGCCGCTTATAAGGCCATATTGCCCCCTGACGCTGGGAGGGATGACATCCTCTTGCGTGATTGCAATCTTTTGTGGGCGCTCAGGCTCCCTCAGCGTGTGGGTATTTTTCTTTGGCTGCTACGTAGGGGAAGAATATTAACTCGAGATCGTTGTGCCCGGATGTTCCCCAACTCTTCGCCTCTCTGTGCTCTCTGTGGCGTGGATACGGAAACTATCGATCACCTTTTTCTGCATTGTTGCTGTGTTGATGCGTTATGGGCCGATTTAAGGTGGCTGGATCTCTCTTCCATCGCTCATTTTTGTCAAAGCTTGTTCTCTGATCGGGGGCGCCCATGGCCGGCGTTGCTGGACCCAATCTCGAGGGTTTGGAGCCTGTGGCTGGGGCGTAACGAAGCTATCTTTGCTCGTCAGCGATTCTATGTGGAGAATGTTAGAGCCACGGCCTCGGGCTTCCTTCGTGACTGGACCTCCTTGTAATTTTTTTAGTTGCGGGGGATACGATCTCTGTCTCCCCCCTTTACTTTGTTTTGTAATTTCTCATCTTCATGTTACCCCTGTAAGTTTCTCTATCTCTTTTTAATGCATTGGGGCGAGCACCTTCGCGTGTGTCCCCCTTTTTTGGAGCTTCAAAAAAAATGATGAGAATCCCTTTGAAAGTCAAAGGAAAGTATTACAAAGCAACTGCGAGACCTGTCATGCTCCATGGACCAGAATGTCGGCCAATGAACCATAGACATGTGAAGAGAATGATCGTAGCAGAAATGAAAATGCTAAAGTAGATGCGTGGTCATGTACAAAAAGATCGGATTCGAAATAATGAGATCAAAAGGAAAGTTGATGTAGCTCCGATGGATGATAAAATGAGAGAAAACCGCTTAAGATGGTTTAGCCATTTGCAAAAGAGATCAGTAGATGCACCAGTTAGAAGAGGATGAATCAAATGCGACTGATATAAGGCCTAACGTGTGAACAAAAATGCAATCACAGAACATATTTTGATTACGATGCAAAACCTCGCGGATACGGGAGTTATTTCAGAACCATTCTGTGAAACACACGAGATATGAATGTATACTTCTGAAGTGTGTAGTCACTAAAGAAAGAGACCTCATGAATCAAGTATAATCTGATGACGCTAGCATTTACAAGCATGATGCGAATCTTGATCCTCTCGCAAACTTGAGAGACGATTCTCTCCATCGATCATCCAAACCAAAAATGATCTAAGTAAATCACCTTTCTCTGAATTTCACCTCGTGAAATTAACTATTCTTCTCGAGCATGAAGCAAGAAGACGAAAATGGATCCACTCACAGCTGGGCATGCCAATAGAGAGGAGAAGGGGAGATGTGGAGGATGGCCAAAGGGTGGAGAAAGAAGAATTATAGGGGACAGCTACTTTGAGAATAAAAGGGAGATTAATTTCTCTATTTTTCTCCTCTTGAAATCACAACTAGAATAATTGAAATTGAATGCATCAAAGACGATGCCAAGCCTCCTTTTATAGCTGCCATAGGGTTGATAGTCATGAGAGATAATGGTGGGGATTTTCCTGCATAAAAAATCAATGCATTATTTAATTCATATTTACACTTGGTCTATGATAGTTGTGGAATTGAATGTCGTGATAATTTCCCATAATCAATTTGATAATTTTAAAATTATCGGTTGAGATATTGCCCTAGTTATTTCATAATAATTCTTTAATTATCACTTGAGATAGTTCACTAATTATCGCGTGATAATTCTTGAATTATCTTACTAGGATAGTTCCCAATTATCTCCTTCTGATAATTAGCAAATATCCTCCCAATTAATGAATCCAGTTTATTAGTCCAAAATAAATGCAAATACAATTAACATTATTTAATGATGAATCCGAATGCAATCTACATCAGCATTAATTATTATGCGGATCATATTCATATAAGTCCCAATAATAAACATGAATCAAATTCATATTAATATTAATTATTGTCCATTTATACATACATTAGTTAAATGCCAACGATATTCACATATAATTAATCAACGGTAATAATAATTATTATATGGTTATCTATTTCTCGATGTAGGCATCCTACTCCAATTACGACTCTTGCACTACATTCGCAAATGCTGGGAGATAATATCAAAAAGAGTGTATAGACCGTATATAGTGAATTGATATTTATATTTATATCTAGTATCATTGTATCAGTATCCAGATCACTTTGAGTTACATGAATTAATCATATGTTGAACCAATTTCTTTAATTGACTTTTAACACTTTCAAATCAATTTCCAACTCATTGGATCAAGAAATGTGGTTACATAAATTGAAATTCAATTCAATTAATCCTCATTCATTTGGACTCTAGGTGTAGTCATTAAAATCCATTCGGTTTCATCATGCTTTAAAATGAGAACATCATGATATACAATCTATTACAATCATATCGACTTCGAGCATTCCCAATACTCATGCATTATTAAAAGAATTTGAATAACCCAAAATTTAATATCATATTTGGTTGTCTCCTTTAAAGGTTTGTCAATAGATTTCTCAATCGATCATTAGGCGGCAATATTAATCATCTGCTTTTCAAAAGCATGTTTTAATATTCTTGACTTCTTATATTGTGTCATAAATGAGATGATCATCAATGGAATTCGTTGACACCCCAATATCCCATTAGTAAAGTTAATGTCGTCTTATTCAATAAGTATGAACATGTATAAATCCTTTGACGGATCATATATCTCATATTCACTCTTATGCATGTCGACTTGTCGATATATATACCTTGTCAGGCCATCAACCCTGTCAAATGTACACACTCAGTTATATGGATGTATATATGTCTCTGATCAAAGGATGTGTACATATTCGTGACAATATATGATACATATCTTTAGTATTTCGATATCATCAAGTTACCTCTTTAATTTGACTCATTCAACACCACATAATCTCTATTCATGTGCAGAGGGTATGCATCAAGAGCGCCGGTCACAAACCAATCTTTATAGAAGATTGTCATCTCCTCTCAGACCGGAGATCCTTCTTGAATATTGCTTGACGATGTCAATTGTGTCCTCGATCTAACTCTTCATATCATTAATCTATTATACATGCATCAGCCTTTATGATCTAACTCTTTAAATCCACTGATGTATGATATCAAGATGGTTATGTTACTAACTCTATTTGTATTGAAGAACCTTAACAATGCAAACTTGTTACCTTTTGTCTCAAAAAGAAATGATATAATTTACAAAAAAATGTATTGCATAATGGCTCGTCGTAGGCTCACATATCCAACACATAGTTACTTGGCGCCATAGTCAATCAACTAGCAGCTTTACCGCTACATCGCCAGGCAAACAAGTGACGACTACCAAAAAATCATTAAAATGATTTTTTTGGGGGGAGGGGGCAATCTCTCCTTCCATCTACCTCAGGGCCAATCTTCAAGCAATCAATCATGTTCCCTCCAATTCTATTTATTTCTAACAAAAAGAATAAACTTCTAATTGTTTCAATGAGCATTAGTCATGTCTACATGAAGCACTGTCCCCGTTCAATTTCAACTTTCAGTTCATCCTTCCTTGCCACTACCATTCGTATAGTACACACAAAACCACCTTCCACATAGTAGGAGTGCTCGTCTTCCAACAACCTAAACCTCGCAATCTCAACCAAGCATCCAACTCACACCTCGGTTGATCCATCCTCAGCATCTAATATGGTCAACAACAAACATGTGAAGCCATCAGAGTCTAGAGGCCAACAAACTTGTGGTAAAAGACTCGATCGGGTACATCTTCAATGGATGACAACCAACTCCTTATTGCCACATCATCCGGTACCCAAACCACCACTACATGTAGATTGTTTAAGGAGATCTACCAAGACTCGTCCAATCTTTTCTTTCATCTACCTCAATATCAATCTTCAAGCGATCAATCACATTCATGGCTACAGACGGAAGAAACGCGAATTGGTCTGAGCATCCGTGAGTTGTATGCCTAATGCATTGTATCCATTAAACTTCAACTTTCAAGTCCCCCTTTCCCACCAACTTTTGTATAGTACACTCAGAACCACCCTCCACATAGTAGGAGTGCTCGTCTTCCAACCAGCTAAACACTTCACAATGTTAAAGAGTCATCTTGATCCTTAACAACTTTCAAGTAACAGTCAATTTGACTCAAACTGCATTAAACTACATTCCTCCCTTTGCCTCATGCAATAATGCAAACCAAATGAGGCTTATTTCTTGAACTTTATAGATGTGTGAAATAAATAAATGTTCTCCAGATTCTAGGAAACAGAAGTCATTAACTAATTGTGGATCATATTATTGTCTTCTCATACCACTAGACCATAATGCAAACCAATAATTGATGTTACTATCTTTTTAAAAAAAATAATTGATGTTGTTAAAATCAGAGAAGTGGAAGCAGAATCGATAAAATAAGAAACATAAACATGAAAAACAAAGATTTACGTGGAACCCTACTCCCTAAGGAGTGGGATGAAACCACGGGAGAAGCCCTCAAAGGGGCAGATATTCTATTAGAATTTCTCAATGAGTACAGGGGGTGTGGGCTCCTTATATAGCCTCACAGACAGTCCGAAGTCCCACTGCTCATCCGTGTGGGACTAAACATGAGTGGGGTAATTGGATCTTGGTGAGATCCAATTACCCACCCATTACATTCTCTAACACTCCCCCTCAAGCTGAAGCTGAGAAAGTTGCAGCTTGCAACAAAAAGAAAGTATACAACACATCTTCACACGATACATCACAAGAACACATGTCCGCTGCTGGTAGAGGACCACGCACGAGGACGGGTCTGCAGCTTTCAGGCCATCGGAACGTATCTCTATCATGCATGTAGAACCGTTGCGATACCAGGTCATCGGAACGTATCCCTGTCATACCTGGAGAAGAATTGCTGCAGAAGAAGTCCAGAGCGGGAAACCGATCGAGTCGTAAAAGAAGTATACGCCTCGACGAAGAAGATGATGCTCGGTGAAGACAGATGATCTTGTAGAAATCTAGAGTGTCGGTATGTCAGACATGGACGTGCAGATGTCCTGAAGAATTTAGCTCTGACGCCCCTTTCTCCCATACTTGATACAATAGGAGCATATAGCATCAAGTTGGGAGAAACAAATGAATAACATGCATTTTTTTTAATCATTTTTTGTGTGCATCATTCTTTTTTTTGCACAATTCACTTTTTTCGTACTTTTTTTTAAAAACATGTCTCTCTTGCCCTTTTTTTCTGCTCATCGCCTTTTTTTAATCCAGCATGGCCCACTTGGGCCCCATAAGAGCAGTCGCCCAATTGGTCCTTCATTTTCCACAAAAGAAATTTTTTTATAAAGGGCCATCAGGCCCCTAGGGTTCCCAGAATGGGAATCCCCATCCTTTCTACAGCGATGGAGCGTCGCCTCCAGCAGATGCCGCCAAAGGGCTGGATTCGAGAGAAGCCCAGCCGCAAGGAGCCCGCGCGACGATGCCGCCAGGGAGCTAGAGGTCGAAGAACGGCTTCGGGAGGGGCCCCGCCACCTGTACGAGTTCACGTTGCCGCCTCTATGTATCGGGATCCATCGCGCGGCGTAAGAAGCCAAGGGTGCGCCGCCTGTGCGATCTGGAGGAAGGGGGAGAGCCATGCGTCGCCTGGGGATGCGCTATTGCGCGAAGAAGTTGGAGCATCCGCCGCCTGCCTCTAAATCGTGCGCCTGGAGTCGGGGGTCCGCTGCCTGGAACCTCCTACAGAAGAGACGTGCACGAGCACACGGCGCTCCTACTTGCGACGGCCAGAGATGTACGCTTCCATTGACGCTGAGCAATGGGATACTCGTCGTCGAGTGCTGCTATGGCGGACTGGAGACGAGAGGAAGGTACGGAGGGTGCGACCTGGAGGGAAGCTGTGCTGAGCAGATGTGGTGGCGGATGGACGGGTTGGCCTGGACAGCAAGGAAGAGAAGGTCTCGCGCTGCCTGCGCGAGATCTGGAGATGCGACGCGGCTAGGAGAGGTCGGCACCGTGCAGCCTAGAAGTTGCAGGAAAGGAGACGCATGTATGAGGGCTGCTTTGATTGGAGAGCACGATCCCCGATGACACTGCTCAGATCTTCATACAGAATTAGGGCTTTATCAAAAACCCTACAAACTTGGACAAGAAATCCGAACAGAAATGATAATCTTCAAACACAATCGACTCTTGTTAATCGAATCTCGAACAAGATAAAATAAATACTTAAGAACAAATCCTCGAGAATCGAGCCCTCTTTGATACCATGTTGAAATCAGAGAAGCGAAAGCGGAATCGATAAAATAAAAAACATAAACATGAAGAACAAAGATTTACGTGGAACCCTACTCCCTAAGAAGCGGGATGAAACCACGAGAGAAGCCCTCAAAGGGGTAGATATTCTATTAGAATTTCTCAATGAGTACAGGGGGTGTAGGGCTCCTTATATAGCCTCACAGACAGTCCGGAGTCCCAACGCTCATCCATGTGGGACTAAACATGAGTGGGGTAATTGGATCTTGGTGAGATCCAATTACCCACCTATTACATTCTCTAACAGATGTTACTAGATCCCACCATCCTAAGTTGCAGCATTAGCCGATTGAGGGTTGAAGAGAAGAGAATGCAAAAGAAAGGTCCACATATTAGGAAGAAATTCCTGTTTAGAATTTTTTGGTTGACAATTTAAATCTTTTTCAAATAGATTTCGGCGGCAACCACCTACCACCACTCTCTCAAGAAAAATACCGATCTTTCCCAAATTACAGTTTTTAAGAAACCCGGTTTATAGGAGGTCTAATTAGTGCATTTTGGAAGGAATTGCGAGAATATCAAAACTTCAACAAAATATTCCAAGCACTGAAAAGGACATGGAATCCCAAAAAAAGGCAAATTTTGCAGAAATGAACCAGGACAAAGAGGCACCTGAGATGCACCAGTGCACACTGGAAGCTTTTAAAATAATGTACTCGTCAGAAGGAGGTCATGACCTCAAGGAGGCTCATATGGGACTAAGAGTTTGCATTGTCTTTGTGAGATAATCAGCTATTTAAAAGACTTGATCGATGATGGTGAACAACTTTCAAAACTATATAATAATCAGTGAGGGTGATCGTACCCATCATTGGACCCCCCCCCCAAAAAAAAGCGAGCGGGTATACTTTTCCGACGAAAAAGACAATTATATAAGTCAGTTTGTCGAGAGAATAGTCGCCCGAAGTCTCTGGAACATCAATCTACGGCTCAGATCTTTCCTCTTTCTGATCTCAGTAAATGCCAAATCGTGCTCATTAGAGCTTCTCACATGAATCTATGATTCTCGTTAATCTATTTTATGTATATACGGCAAGTAACTAAATCACAGAGCTGCAACAAGATGTTGTAATCAAAACATAAGACAGATCAAGAAGTACCTATACTACTCGAGCATCAAAAGTGCCTTACAACGGTATGTTTCTCAGTACAATGAAAACTAATAACTCTATTCATGTATAATATCACAAGGAAGCTATAATATGACATTGAAAAAAATCAATTGACAAAACAAAGGAATTTGCATCAAGACTATTGCACGTACATGTTTCGCCATTCCGAAATCTGCCAACTTAATACATCCATTTGGATCCACAAGGATATTTGCACCCTTGATATCCCTGAATGGGCAACATATGTCATTAAGAATAGAAAATAAACAGGTAAAAGAATTCACGGATACACCTAGCATGTCCTAATAAAAAAAGATAGCCAAATAACCTGTGGATGGTGTTCTTAGCATGCAAATATGCAAGGCCTGAGAGTATTTGATAGGTATAATTACGAATTGCAAGCTCGCCAAAACGCCCATACTCTTGAAGAAGTTTATGGATGGACCCACCAGAGACGTACTCCAAATAGATATATAACTTATCATCCACCTGTTCCAAGAATAAGTGGTTGGTTGAACAGGAATGTACGGATAAAATACAAGAAGAAAAAAAGCACGACAACAGTATGAGGATATATGTAAACATAGTAAATAAAACCAATATATTGCAAAAAAATCGAGATTAAATATACCGTCTCATATCCATAATACTGAACAATATTCGGGTGGCGCAAACCACTTAATAGAGCTATTTCCTGTCAAAAATGTTAATAAATCAAAGATAAAAAGATAATGAATATGCAACATGTAAGAAATGCATAGTTTGACTCGCACTTGCCCCAGCTGCCTTGCGCTTTCTTTTGATTTGGCATCATCAGAGAACAAAGTAACCTCCTTCACTGCACACATTTCACCAGTCTCGCTGAAAACAAGAACCATTGTTAAAAAGAATATAAAATGGATAGTTGTTCATGACAGTTCTAAGCAATAAAGTTAACATTGCATGCACAAGGTGAGATTTTGCCAACGAAATTTGCACTGACGCACCAGATATAAGTATGCCAGGGACACCAATAAAGAAAGGCCCAACAAAACCAAACATATTCGGCATTCCATGCCAAATGGTCAGATGCAAATATCTGATCTGCGAAGAAAATATCACATACAAATTGGCAAACGGTGGGTTTTACTTTTGTGGGAGACCCTCAAATTTGCACTGAGGCACCAGATATGAGTATGCCAGGGACACCAATAAAGACAGGTGCAACAAAGCCAAACATATTAGGTATTTCATTGCCAAATGGTTAAATGCAAATATCTAGTCCGTGAAGAAAATATCACATACAAATTGGCAACTGGTGGGTTTTACTTTCGGGGGAGACCATCAAATGTGCATAAGGAGTGAAGTGTAAATTATAGCAGTAGAAAATACACCAAATACTGAATAGCAGTAAAACAAGGAACAACGTGTCTTTGAATAATTTTACAATTTATGTAATGCTAACGATGGAAGTAAATTTCAAGGTTAGCACGTCTTCAAATCAGGATAAAAGATAGGCATCTATCAGAATTAATTACTACTTCAATGGCATGCTTGCTTGTGCTTAATGAATTTACTTCGTATATTCAGTTAAAAAGCATATCCAATGTGATCTTTCTTCTATGTCTCGATTAATGAGAATTTTCTCTATTATATTTGCGCAGCACTCATTAGCAGGGTTTGAGATATCAGTACCAAGTCAGTCGATGTTAAGAAAGAGAAGTCAAGATATATTGCAGAATGGCTGGAAATCTCAGAAATAGCTCAAAAAGATGATTTTCTCATAAATTAGGATGACCTTATTTCTTAAGACAATAACATACAAATACATCTTTATAGGCAAGAATGGGATGTATTAAGCACATTAATATACACTATATCGTGCACAAGGTTGCAAAAAGCGGTATCCAGTATTTAGTCGGTAGGGTCACTGATTACTGATTACACGGTATGTGGGAGTTTAAACGGAAATTAAACGGGTTATGCGGTTTTGCATTTTTAATTAATAAAAAATTATTAAGTATATATATAACTAATAAAAAAGTATAAATAAATAAGAAAAATATAATCACATATTCACAATATATATATCAAATATTGTCAAATTCAAGGAATGTTTCATCCAAATGTCAAAATAGATAACATAAACAACTAGAATTCATAGTCAAACGTCAAAATTGACAACATAAACAATTAGCCCGAATCCAAAAACTCATGGATAATGGTGATCCTTTGAAGAAAGTAGATCCATATTCTTAAAAGGCCATTTAAGGCCGTTTAAAAGACTGCTTAAGACTGTTTAAACGGCCATTTAAGGCCGTTTATACGGCCCGCCCATTTATAGACCCACTTTTGATTAAACGATGCAGTCGAGCACCACATAAGTTTAAATGGTCGTTTAAACGGTCGTTTAGACCGTTTTTTGCATTCCTGATCGCGCATATCGCAAAAACAATACCATGCGGAATGCTAACTGTTGAGATACATCGGAAAGCAAATAACGATATTCGTCTAATAATAATAATATTTAGATTACATCTTCCATAATAAACAAATAGCCACACATTCTAAAAACAAGGTTTGAAAGGAATGTGATACGCATTCAAATTAATAACAAAGTAAAATTTTACATAAAGACCGTCGATATGCCTAGAATCTTAATCATATGTCCCCTGTCGCACTATACCCTGCCAACGTTGGGGTCTCATTGCCACGTCAGCAAGCCTGGGGTGGGGGAGACAAGGTGCCCCCCTCCGCCAAGGTGGTTGCATGGGCAACGCCCCATCCTAAAACAATTTTTTTATATAGATTAGTGGATCCATTTATATCCGGATCTGTTTCTAGTAGGTCGCCCGTGTCGCACTACTTATACTAATAATAAGTACTCAAAATAAATCTCACATATCATGTTATATAAAATGACACAGCCATGTAATCCATTCCAAGCAAGGATAAGAAGCAACAGGACTGGAGTTGAGCCAATATCATGGGTGACACTGCGGGAACGTGTCAAAGTTTGGGAACCTTGTGATTATGATGGAGTAGGCAACAATCTTTATGGTGGGGATGCTCATTCAAACAGAAATTTGAGATCTAAGATTATATGCTACATTTTTTAGAGAAATCATTGGTTATCTAAGTAAATATGAATACATTCATTAAAAAATCAAACATCCCCATAAGATCTCGATAAAAATGAAATGAAATCATAGTCTAACAAAAGTAAACACTTGTGAAAATGTAATAGAGCAGCAACATATGCAAAGCCATTAAGAAATCCACCTCATAAAATTTAAATTGATGAAAACCACCTTAGGGAAACCTTAGTTAGAGCCAAAAAGAAGTTACGTGTAACAATAGCACGATATGGTGAGATGAAGAACAGATATCGATCGAAATTTGAAAAATGTACATTCAAAGTTTCAAATGTTGACTGATATATCGGTGATATCTTGCGAGATATCGATCGATATAAAAAAAAGATATATATATGTAGTTTCGATACAAACCGAGACGCAATATTGATATATCACGGATATTGCAACATATTATAGTGATATATGCCCATTAGGTAGCTGCTTGATGATTCCCCATTTTCACATCAACAGGTCCATAAACATGCAATAATCTAAAGGTACAAAAACATGCAATAATCTAAAGGTCCAAAAACATGCAATAATCTACCACTAGCCTACGCATGCACACACAGATGCCCATCACCACAAAAAAGTATTGCACTTGTTAGACTCCTACGTGTTTAGGGCATTGAAAAGTCCATTCCACTCGGAGCCCTTACCCAACTCCAATAAGGTTGCAATTACGCTAATTGTATCATCATGGAAGTCTAAAACCCTTATTTTTTTGAATAGAAAAGAGGGGGAGCCCTCACAAGTCAGGAGTCACCACACCAAAATATTCATTAATTAATAAAAAGGTACATCAGTTGGAAATCCAGAAATTGTACACAGCATTACAATGAGCTATAGTATTTTCCCAGTAAAACCGTTGTCCGATGAAAATACAATCATTCCTGCCAAGCCAGATTAGCCCATAGGGCGGCGAAAGGCCTGGAGACATCACCAGAGGACCCAAGCCCCACCGATCGAATAGATCTCCAAAAGTGACCCAGATTGGAAGTCTAGATCCAAGACATCCCCAAGGAATCCCAAACTTGCGCCGAAGTCATGCAACCGAAGAACAAGTGGTTTGTGTCCTCCACGCCCTCCTCGCATCTGTCACATTTCAGATCCACCACACCCAACATCCTCCCCCTCCTTACTTTGTCGCAGAGACGGTTTCTCCTTAGGCACCAAAGGAACACCTTAGCACGAGTAGGAATCTTGACCGCCCAAATCACTTTTATGTCCACGCATAGGTCTTCATCATTCACCACTGCTCCTCTCAGCTTCCTATATGCCATCTTAACCGAGAACTTGCCATCTGCCCAAACAAAGTGATCCGGGCCACCTAACATCTCCCCAACAGAGGGGATCTCAGATAGCAAGCGTAAGAACTCCATCCTCTGATCCGAGAGATCCGAGTGGAATCTCGGAGCCCACGATCCAGAGTCAGCCACATCCGCCACTCGTACCCCTCTGTTAGCTGCCAAAGCCACCAGCCTAGGAAAACAATTGGTCAGGGCCCCCTCCCTCGTCCAGTCATCCTGCCAGAAACGAAACCGGTGACCATTCCCCAACCTCGACTGGAGAGAAGGCCCAATCCCCGGAAGCACAGCACGAATTCCAAACCACAAGGGAGACTCATGACGCATCCTCGCAGCCACCAACTCCCCACTGACACCATAGATTCGGATGAGCCCAAGATTCGCACCACCCATTTAGCAATCAACGCTTTGTTCATCAGCTCCACATCACGAATACCAAGACCCCCCTCCGAGACGAGTACAGCTAAATCCTTCCAAGCGACTAAATGAAAATCCCTTCCTCCTGGCCTCCCATCTGACCAAAAAAAAGCTCTCATCATAGCCTCCACCTTCCTTCTCACCCCAACAGTCATCAGTCTCGTAGAGTAGAAAAAGACCGAAATGGTTGAAAGGACGTGCTTCAGCAGGGTAAGTTTCCCACCCTTGGACAAGGTGGTAGCCTTCCATCCCTCCAGTCGCTCCTCCATTCTCCGCAAAACAAAATCCCAATCAGACTTCCTCAGTCTGCCCGCAACCAGAGGCAACCCCAGATAGGTTATCGGTAAATGTCCCAGAGGACATCCCGACCATTCCGCGAGCATGCTGCCCTCCTCAACGTCCATTCCCAGTGAAACCAGGACCGACTTCTGCCTGTTAATCTTCAACCCAGACAGGTACCCAAACACGTCCACCAAAATAGCCGCATTATGGTTCTGCTCCTCCGTCCCCCCCAGAAATATCAGCGTGTCATCCGCATATTGCAACACCGGAATGAAGATGTCCCCCAACCTGAAGCCCTCACACCACCTCTCTTCTACCGCCCGTTGAAACAAGACGGCAAGACAGTCCGCCACCAGCACAAACAACAAAGGAGCTAGGGGGCAGCTTTAACGCACCCCCCTCTGCGGTTGGAACCAACCAACCTCCGGCCTTCTGTTGACCAACACAGGGCACGAGCTAGTAGTGACACATCTCTTGATCCAACTAATCCAAGGTTTGGGAAATCCCCTCCTCTGCATCGATACCCAAAGGAACTTCCAATTGACACAGTCGTAGGCCTTGGCGTAGTCAATCTTCCAAATGGCACCTTTCTTTGCAGACCTCTTCCCCTCAAGACAAGCTTACGATGCAGAGACTAACCCATCCGTCATACACCGACCAGGAATGAACGCAGATTGTGCAGGTAAAACCACAGATGCCAAGACTGCTCTAAGTCTGCCCGCAAGCACCTTGGAGAAGATGATATATATGCCATTAGATATAGAAATAGGCCTGAAATCCCCAACCCCCACAGGAGTCTCCTTCTTTGGGAGTAGAAAGATTAATGCCTTGTTAACTTTCTCAAAACCCATGTTGGCACCCCTGAACTCATCCGAGACCTCCAAAATGTCCCCCTTCAGCAGCTCCCAGAACTCCTGGTAAAACGATATAGAGAAACCATCAAGGCCGGGAGCCTCATCCACATTCAGATCCCAAACAGCTCTGCGGACCTCCTCCGAAAACGCGGCCACTAACGAATCTGCCTGGATTCCAGTCAAAGAACCAGCGCCCAGGCTCGTCCATCCCCAGCCAGTCTCCTCCCTCACTCTCCTCACAAAGTGCTCCCGCAAAGCGGCACCAATGTCGAATGCCATCTACTTAGTTGTGGCCAAGGTGCTGGCTCGGAGGCTTGCTCGGGTTCTTGATTCGATTGTTTCTTCGATTCAGGCCGCGTTTATTCGGGGGAGACAGATTTCTGATTGTATTGCAGTCGCTTCGAAATTGGTGGTTGAGTGGAGCTGTTCGGGGAGGCAGGGGTGCTTTGGAAGATTGATTTTGCCAAAGCCTATGATAGCATTGATTGGAGCTTCTTATGGTCGGTCCTCAAAAGGCGGGGGTTTCCGGAGATATGGATTTCTTGGATGCGCGTTGTGTGACCACCGTGTCCTTCTCGGTCTTGGTTAATGGCGGCTTGGAGGGGAGGTTTTCCAGCCGAGAAGGGGGCTGCGACAAGGTTGCCCACTGGCCCCCCACCTCTTTGTTATAGCTACGGATGTATTGGCTCGTATGGTTGATCGGGTTGTTGCTGCTGGACTCTCGAAGGGCTTTTCCAAGGGATGCGTGTCTGTGCCGCTGATACAGTTTGCTAAAGACACCTTATGCTTCATTGAAGGAGGTGCTGATGAGGTTGCTGGCATGTCGATGACTCTGGAACTTTTTAGCGAGATTTCGGGGCTGCTCATTAATGGGGCCAAGTCAAAGGTTATTCCTTTTGGCATGACGGTGGATTTGGCGCTTGAATGTGGGAGGATTCTGGGGTCTACTCTAGGCGAGTTGCCGATTGACTACCTTGGTCTCCCGTTGGTGATTGGGAGGCCTAGACTTAGGGACTGGAGTGTGGTTGTTGAGAAGGTGGAGGCGCGGCTGGCGGGTTGGCGCGCGGCGCTTCTTTCGAAGGGAGGGAGACGGATCCTTCTCAATTCGGTGCTTGCTGCTATCGCGGTGCATTTTTTGTCGAATCGTCGGTTGCCGGCTGGGATTTGTAGGAGACTTAACTCTTGTTTGAGAAGGTTTTTGTGGGGAAAGTCGGGTGCGTCGGGGAGGGGATTTCACCTTGTGGCGTGGGATGAGATGACGAGGGGGAAGCGGGAGGGAGGTTTGGGCATTTAGGCGGTTGAAGATTGTCAATGACGCCTTCTTTCTTAAGTGGGCAAGCAGGGTTTGGGGTAGGTGTGGAAACTTCTTTATTGATGTTCTGAGGGAGCTCCATGGAGCGGATTGGGCAGGGGAGGATAGGTTGGGTGTGGTGGGTGCTCGCTCTCCTTTTTGGCGTGGTGTGCAGGAGGTTTTCCTGAGAAATTGGGCGAGGTTTAAACCGATTTTGGGGAACGGTCGTGCGTTCTTATTCTGGAAGGACAGCTGGTTGGGGGGAGATCCTTTTTGTGTTCGTTTCCCGCGGCTATTTGCGTTGGCGGAGGACAAGGGTGCCTCGGTTGCTTCTTGTTGGGAGAGCGATTGTTGGTGCCCTCGTTTTGGGGCAAATTTCTCGGATCAGAGGTTGGCTGACTTTCTTGCCCTGCTGGACGTCCTTGATGGTGCTGATACGCCTTCTGTGAACCCCTCAGGATCCGGGTACCCGTTAATCACATACTCGCACTATTATTCACATGAGATCGCATTAAGTTGTAGAAAAGCAGGGAAAATTTTTCGCGCGGCTAATTATCCACATGACATTCACATCCACAACATAACCACAAGATCACAGAGAGACAAATGGCACCAAATTCCTTTTCATTAATATTCATATCCATTACAACATGTACAAGCATCTTCCATATTACAACATATATCCCAAGTAATACAAAAGAGATAGCATTTACATTACCGACTGAACAAAAACTGAGACAAGTAATTCATACCGTCTAGTGTATACTCTGTCTCCAGGAAGCATGAACAGCTACTAAACAGCAGGCCCTTTGCCTGCCATACGTGCAAGGAAGAAGAGGAATCACTAACGTGAATACAAACCCGTAGTTTAAATTAAATAACAAGTAATTTAATGTGCAAAAGAGAGCAAGTAGAAAGGTAGAACAAGCACATTTTTTTTATCTACTTGCATAAGTAAAAAGAGGTTTCAAGTTGTTTGTCATGCATTCCTAATGATTTTTCCCAGAACCCATCATTTTCCCACATATGACACATTTACATTGTAGTTGAATATTCATGAGTATAAGAGTATAAACTTATATATCATTTTCTAGCAATCTCAAAATCTGATCATAACCTCTCCAAATCTTAACCTCAATTGATTCAGATATAATTCCAGATGATGCAGATATAGATATGGATGATCTAGATGTAGAATCGCCATGTCTGTTGGCGAAGTAACTCAAGCGGTGAAGAAGCCTACAAATGGATCTTCCGTCTCGCCCTCTAATTGGAAGCGCGGTCCAATAGAGGGATAGGTCTACTCCCCAACTACGCCACTGAGACGGGTGAGAGAGACTCCCTAGAAAAGTCGCTCTAGAAAAACTGTCCGACTAGTACGGGCGAACGAGCTCGTACGTAAAACTGAAAACCAAGGATCCCTCGCATGGGTATCCTAATAGACAGGGTCAACGGAACTGGTCTAAAGTCAGGATCCCAACGAGGCGTAAAAACACTGCGAGCTCGCGTAAAAACCGTGAAGAAGACTGGGACCCTAGACCCGCGCATTAAGCGGCCGCTGCCCTAACTGGGCTTCCTATTCTTCCGCCAGTTGAGGGTCACCGCGCCCTCGCACGGTCAGGTATAAGGATTACCATGACCGGCAATATAATTTATTAATCTTTCTCTCTCTCTCTCTTTTGTGGATGTTCTGTAAGATCTAGGTCTTTTGATCAATGATCTTACTAATTTACGATCATAGGGATGTATTTGATTATAGATTTCATTTATATCTCAATGGGAACACTAGTATCTATTATGATAGGGACTACTTATAAACAGTGTGATTATAATTTCAACTATTTAAACCTTTCTTCTACTTTATCTTGTATCGATGAGATTGACATCCTATTCTAAAGTGCATTGTTCTTAATGATTATAGGAGATTATGGTTCCACTATTATATCCATCCTTCGCGTGGAACAACTATTATATTATATTATCCCCATATTATAGCTAATTATTTGTTTGTTCCAATGAAACATAGAAATGATCACAACCTCCTAATTGGCATCTAATTTGAAAAGGGAAATTCAAATCATGATATTGATAAGGTAAATATTAGTCTGGAGTTTTCTAACTTATGGCTTGTCTATCTGCCCACTTGATCACAAAAAGTCTATTTTTTTTATACACATAAACAATCATGCCTTGCAAGTCTTAAACTTGTAATATAATTTATAAAGTGAAATTAAACATGTTATGTATTCTATGACAATTTCTAATTCATCAATGTAATGACTTGAACCGTGTTTCGAGACTCGGTGTTCAACGGAGGAAAAAGGAAAGAGAATCTCATAGTGTTGTACTTGTCCCATTTATTCAGATCAAATCATACACAAAACTTCACCTCTTTTACAATGCATAGTCTAAAACCTAATTTCAGTTAGACATTGCTAAACTTGAGGTATTTCTACTGGTACTATAGTTTGATCCTTAGTTGGACTTTATGTAGGATTATGACCTCATTTATTATTATTATTATTATTTTATTGGAGAAGAAGGATTTATCAGTTCCTGTCAACCGACATTCAAGAAGGAAACCCCCTAAGTTCAATGTTCATGTTTGACTTATTGGTGTTGTGGCTTCTAGTTCTACTTATGCTCAATAGGTTTACCATATAGATTTAGAATGAAATTATTGGTTCTGCCTTCTCTTATTAATGATGATATATTAAATTCGAGTTTTGTTATACTTAATACTAGAATTGAACATTTCTCTTAGAGGAATACATCATTTAAATCTCACGCAGATAGGGTACTAAAATTAGTTAAACCATGCAAAGGTTCCAAATTCCCATGTGAAACCCTCATTGTCAACTTCAATATTACACCACTCGTATCATAGATGCAACACAGAAATCTATTGAACCCTTAAAATTCCTATCCAGGCAACAAGGCATGTCATAATTAGCTCATAGCCAAGTTCTTCTTAGGATAAATCAAGGGATAGTTGTTAAACATTAATATTCAACATACTTTCATTAATTATAAACAGAAAGGCAGTTCATATGATTAAAATTTCTCTTTCTTTTTTTGAAATTTTTAATCATAATGGTGTAAATATAACATGCATGGCAGCAAAGGAGGGGATAGGGATTGTACCTTCTAAATCTCAAAAAAGTTTGGAGGGTTTTGATCTGAAATTTGTAGCAGCAATAGGGGGATTGAACTGGGATTTCCAGCACGAGGAAAGGGGGTCTTCGGTAGCTGGAAATGGCGGTAATTTGGCTTGGATAGCAGCAGCTCGACTGCCGATGTTGCTGCTGTTAGCAACAGAACCCTTTGGTTGGAGCTTCAATTGAAAAAAAATGGTTTCATCAGAGATAGATTGCTCCCTTCGACTGAGAATAGAAGAGAAAATAGGGGGAGATTTGGGAAAGAAAAGGGGAAAGGGAATGGGCTCCCACGTTGGGGTTTTAAATAGGAAAGAAAGGAAACCCCAACGTTGGATTTTATGGGAGAAAAGAGGGAATGGGTTCACACGTTGCAAGCACTTGAAAGCCAAATGTCCTTTTATTGAATGACATCATTTGTGACATCAGCATGCTGATGTCAGCATGCTGAATGCCATAATTATAACTAAAAATATTTACTATATATTTTTTCGCAGAACTTGTACAGTAACACTAGCGGACTGTTGCCTGTTACTGTTTCAAAATAATTAATACTTTTTTTATTTTTCTCTTATATATTTAAAATGTTAAAATGGTCCGTATGCGCATCTCGAGCCTCCGATTTCCATGCACAATATCTCGTTTTGACCGTCTCAAAATAACGGTCAATATGAGTATAATATTGATATACTTCTGGTCGGGTTTTGAATACCCGAAATTTCCGGATAAGATTTTTGTTTAAGGTTAAATTTTACGATTTAAAAATATCAAACGACCTCCGATTGACGAACGGTCGATTCCGTTGGTTTTGTATCGTCAAATCGGATCTAATGATGGTCTCGGTTCGTTTCGCGGTTTCCGAATTTGCGTCGCGGCTTTTCACGGCACGCATTACGAAGGGACTGATTTTTGGTCGATTTCGTCCGAACAACTTGATTCATGATCAATTGGTCGTTTTAGGTTGTTTAGTATTGACCGACAACGTTTTTGGGTTCATTAGACCCAAAATCGGACGAGTTCGGGTTTACGCGAATTCCCAGATGTTACACCTTCCGAGGGAAGGGATCATTGGGTCTGGAGGGACGGCGGCTTCTCGACGCGCAAGGCCTATGATGTGTTAGTTGTTGCGCCGCTCGCTCGCTCTGACTCCTTGGTGAGGGACTGCAGCTTTTTCTGGAGGCTTGGTTTACCTTTGCGCATTGCTATATTTTATGGTTGGTCCGCAGGAAGAGGCTTCTGACGAGAGACCGCTGCTCAAGAATGTTGCCATCTGTTTCCAATATCTGTGTGCTTTGTGATTCGAATGTGGAATCCCTTGACCACATTTTCTTCGAGTGTCCTTTGGTTCGTGGGCTGTGGGAGGATCCGATTGTGGATTGGGTGCGAGCTATTGACGTGGTGGCCTTCTGTGGCTCGTTATTTAAAAACAGACATACGGATAGAAGGCGACTTATGACTCCGGTGGCAAGATTATGGTCGATTTGGCTCGGTCGGAACGAGGCCATTTTCTCGGCGCAACGCTTTTACAAGGAGAACGTGATCATCCGCGCGGCAAGACTGGTGGACGACAGGAGTGGAAGTTAGTTTTTTTTTGTGTTTCCTCACCATGGCTGGAGGCTTTCTTGCCTCGTTGTTTGGCCTTTGGGCTTTTTGTACATTCGACCCTCTTTTTTACTTCTAATATATTGGGGTGAACACCAATGAGTGTATCCCCCTTTTTCTTGGTTTCAAAAAAAAAATGTTCCTCTCTCCTGACACTCTGTGTCCTCCCACGTCCACCTCGTGCAAGAAGCTCCTTCTCCTTCTCCCGGACGCCACGAAATGGAAAAAGCGTGTGTTCGCATCATCTTCCCTTAGCCACTTCTGCATCGATCTCTACCGCCAGTGAACCTCTTCTTTCCTGTCCTCCAGGTATACTGCCTCCAGCCATGCTGCCCTCTCCTCTATATCTACGGGGTCAAAACCTGCTCATCATCAAGTCCATCCAACCTGGTTATCCCAGCCTCAGCCTCGGCCTTGACGGCCCTCCGCCTCCTAGCGACATCTTTCCCATATGCCAACAATAATCGCCTTAGGGAAGCCAGCTTAGCCGCGAATCGCGACACCACTGACCCCACCACCACAGATACCTGCCAATGTTCAATGACCAAGTCCCGGAAGCCCTCTTCCAGCAGCCACTACTTCTCGAACCGAAAGAAGAAACGACCCGGTCGATCCTCCCTAGAGTACCAGAGAATGGGAGTGTGATCCGAGAGCGTTCTCGAAAGTGCCCAAGCCCGTGCCAGCAGGAAAGTCTCCCCTGCCTCAACGGACAGCAGGAACCTTTCAAGTCTAGACCTGGATATCGTATTCCTCCAGGTGAATTTGCACCCAGCCGCATCCACAACAGATAGCCCCAGAGAATTGGCCACCTGCCTGATCCGAACCGCAAGGACACAAACACTCCCGAGGCTCTCCGCATTGGACCCCAGCACCCCTGGCAAAGACAGCAGCCAAGTCCGCAACACGCCAAGGCAAGGGAACCGTCGCCAACCTCGGACCCCCTAACGCGGATATCGCGCCGAACTGTATCTTCTCCGTCGGAGATCGTGCCACATTCAAGCGACATCCCCCCCTCAGAAGGTTGCGACCTCTCCGGGAAGCGAGCCCGCTCGGCCAGTGGCTGCTCAACGGAAGGACGCTTCACGACCTCGCCAGCATCAGGAACCATCAGTTGCGCCGCATGTACCTCCCTTCGCTGACACCTTATAGCCGGCTTCGCCGGCCATGCGTCTGCTTCCAGCAGCTCGAGCAGCACACGTCTGCCTACAAAGGTCACCTCCCACCAACCCAACATCTCGGCACCAACCGGTCGCACCCGAAGCACCACATCTAGGGATTGGCCAGGTTGACAGCCAGTGCTCTCGACGGAGACAACGGCAACCACACCCCGCCACAGCCCAGAGATGACAGATCTCGATCTTGCCCTCAACGGGAGCCCCTTGACGACGATCCTCCTCACCAGAACCGGCTTGACGGCAACGTCCGCGTCCTTTGGCTCACGCCATCTCAGCTGCAAAGACCCATCCACCGAACCATGCAATAAATCTCGCATCTCAGAAGCCCGGAGTCCCCTCGCCATCACCCTCCAGGGAGACAACCGAGCCACGTCGCCCTTAAAAGATGCCTTGGAGACGAGCCCCACATCGGAGGTCGCCAAGAACAGAGTCCCCAACCAACCTCCCTCACCAATCAGCACGGATGATTTGGTAGCAGCCGCCGGGCATCTCCTCTGCGAGTGGCCAAAACGACGACACATGAAGCAGCGCAATGGTTCACGACAGGTTCGCGCCCAATGATCCAAACCACCACAACGAAAGCACCCACGGCCGAACGGGGACTCCGCGGGCGATCCCCGCGCCCTCCGAGAAGTCACAGCGCGCCCTGACCTCCGACGCCCCTCAATGAGCCGCCAACCCCCTAGTTCTCCACCAACCCTTATGCCACTGTGATAGCAACTTGACATGCAGCATGGTGCATCTGCGTGCAAATGGAGCAAAGTACCCTCTAGGCCAATACGTGTCTCTCTTGCACCACTGTATGTTTTAGGGTTTATCAGATATTTGACCTATGCACCCAATAAGGTAGTCATTGTAGCTTCTGCTCGCCAAGTTGGTGCCAGGTGTGTGCATAAGTAACCATCGAAGGAAATTGCATACAGAGAGTACATGTATATGGTAGCACAAGACCAGAGGATTGTCTTGTTTTCTGGTGATTTAGGACATAATGATGATGGCGGAGTAGAAACACAAGAAAACAATTGGCAACATTCTCGAGAAACCAATCATGTTTTTTTCGAAAAAAACCATAGGAAGGTCATTTACAGTGGGATTCCATAAAGTTTTATTCAGAATTCAAAAAAACACAAAAACACACCTTCCATAAACACAAGTGCACCCAAGCATGTAGCATCTTTGCAACAATGCATGACATTTTCATGATAATATCTCCCAATGTTGGAGATCATCAAGTTTCTCTCGCTTCAAAATGACCCATAAAACCGCCAACGGCCAATTTTTGTCATGACGCTTTCTCTATACCGGACCTACCGCACACACATCGCATTCCCTAAAGTTCATCCAAAAGCTTTATGCCCCCATTGGATAGATCAATGGTATTCCCATTGCATCCCCAACCTTCATCACATGCAAACATGTGAGGAGGAGATGATCAACATCCTCTTTCTCCAACCCACAAACCGAGCACCTCCTACCCAAGCATGTGCCCACCTATACCTAACTAGCAGGGTAAAGCAACCAACACCTCCTGACCAATCACGTGTATACCTTCACATTAAGTTGTGATTTGACCAACCAAAATAATATAGATGAAAAAACAAAGGTTGGAAAGGTGGTGGAGGAAAGAATGGGAATGAGAATGAGTAAAGAAGAAAGAGACCTTAGGAAGAAGGTGATGAGTGAAAAAGAAGATTGGGAATTTAGTGAGAGGGAGATAGCGACTCAGAGAGGAGGAGAATATAAAGAGGAGGGAGAGAGAAAGAGAGATGGAGAATTGAAAGAGAGAAAGATGGATAAAGATGGGAGAGCTAGGAGGAGAAAGAGATGAGAGTGCCAAGGAACGAGAAATAGATAAGAGGGAAAAGCGAAAGATGTAAGATAAGGATGAGAGAGGGAAGAGATAAGAGAGGAGATGGAAGGGAAAGATATGGAGGAGAGATATTTGATTATGAAGAAGGCGGGGGAATAGAGAGAGTTTTGAAGATAATGGAGGATGAGGAGGGAGGAAGAGGGGATAAGATGGAATGGAAAGATGGAAAGGAAGAGGGAGAGGAGAAAGAACTTTCATTCACTCAAAATGTTTTCTTGTTATTACATCCCATTAACCAAAGGCCATATTTATAGATTGGCTAATCAACTCGATAGAAAGTACAACATTCTAGAACATTCTACATCTATGGAAAAAAAGGAGAAGAAAGAATAGACTTTTAGGGGGAACAACTTTGGTATCATCTTAAGAATCAATAGTAAAGATCAAGAATGGATTCGGGGGAGAGAATGGTGAGAGCGAGAGCGTGCGAGTGGGGGAGCGATTAGTTCGAAGACAGAGGGTGGGAGAAGAGTGAAGAGAGTGGGCTTGGGTGCAGGAAAGCATGGAGGCCAAAGGCGGAGGTCAAGGCGGCGAGAAGTAGGGTGTATGGGAGTGGCGGAGCTCCCATCTCTGACGTTGCTGGGGGGCATCGGGGCGGCCGTGAAGGGGAAGGGGTCACGCGAGGAGGGTTGAAGGACTCTTACGAAGTGGCGGGAGCCCGCAGTTTGTGGTGGCTGGTACGGTTGGTGGCGGAGAAGCGGGGGAGAATGGAGAGGGTCATAGTGGTGGTTGGGTGCATGTCACCCACATGAAGCCGGAGAGGAGATGCTTTCGTTGTGGGTTGCGGGGGCATTTGGCATCGGTTTGCGTTGCTCGTCCGAGATGCTTTGCATGCGGCAGCCTGGGGCACAGAATGGCCTCCTATGGTTTGCGATTTCGAAATGGCAACGCTTCTGCACCGACTATTGGGAGTGCTTTCAAGCTGGGTGGTGCTGCTTTGCAGGAGACTTTCTTGGTCAGGGAAGGGCGGTCGTTCGCGCAGGTGGTAGCACACGAGTCGAGGGCTCTTCCGGTTTCCACCAATCACGATGCTGCCCGTGGGGTGCTCGCCTCGACTGCGCCGGTGTCGCGGGTTAAGTTTCCGGAGCCGCATTCAAGGTCTACAAGAGAAGAGGAGTTCAAGTGTGCGATGGTTGGGTTGAGCTTGAGTCGTGGATTGGCAGTTGATCGCGCGAGGGACCTTCTTCGTGAGATTCTTGGTTCGCAGTTAGTGGGGGACGTCGTCGCCATCGATGCCAACCGATGTTGTGCTCGGGGCTTGTCTGCTTCTCAGAGAGACCAACATGTGAGGAGGAGATGATCAACATCCTCTTTCTCCAACCCACAAACCGAGCACCTCCTACCCAAGCATGTGCCCACCTATACCTAACTAGCAGGGTAAAGCAACCAACACCTCCTGACCAATCACGTGTATACCTTCACATTAAGTTGTGATTTGACCAACCAAAATAATATAGATGAAAAAACAAAGGTTGGAAAGGTGGTGGAGGAAAGAATGGGAATGAGAATGAGTAAAGAAGAAAGAGACCTTAGGAAGAAGGTGATGAGTGAAAAAGAAGATTGGGAATTTAGTGAGAGGGAGATAGCGACTCAGAGAGGAGGAGAATATAAAGAGGAGGGAGAGAGAAAGAGAGATGGAGAATTGAAAGAGAGAAAGATGGATAAAGATGGGAGAGCTAGGAGGAGAAAGAGATGAGAGTGCCAAGGAACGAGAAATAGATAAGAGGGAAAAGCGAAAGATGTAAGATAAGGATGAGAGAGGGAAGAGATAAGAGAGGAGATGGAAGGGAAAGATATGGAGGAGAGATATTTGATTATGAAGAAGGCGGGGGAATAGAGAGAGTTTTGAAGATAATGGAGGATGAGGAGGGAGGAAGAGGGGATAAGATGGAATGGAAAGATGGAAAGGAAGAGGGAGAGGAGAAAGAACTTTCATTCACTCAAAATGTTTTCTTGTTATTACATCCCATTAACCAAAGGCCATATTTATAGATTGGCTAATCAACTTGATAGAAAGTACAACATTCTAGAACATTCTACATCTATGGAAAAAAAAGGAGAAGAAAGAATAGACTTTTAGGGGGAACAACTTTGGTATCATCTTAAGAATCAATAGTAAAGATCAAGAATGGATTCGGGGGAGAGAATGGTGAGAGCGAGAGCGTGCGAGTGGGGGAGCGATTAGTTCGAAGACAGAGGGTGGGAGAAGAGTGAAGAGAGTGGGCTTGGGTGCAGGAAAGCATGGAGGCCAAAGGCGGAGGTCAAGGCGGCGAGAAGTAGGGTGTATGGGAGTGGCGGAGCTCCCATCTCTGACGTTGCTGGGGGGCATCGGGGCGGCCGTGAAGGGGAAGGGGTCACGCGAGGAGGGTTGAAGGACTCTTACGAAGTGGCGGGAGCCCGCAGTTTGTGGTGGCTGGTACGGTTGGTGGCGGAGAAGCGGGGGAGAATGGAGAGGGTCATAGTGGTGGTTGGGTGCATGTCACCCACATGAAGCCGGAGAGGAGATGCTTTCGTTGTGGGTTGCGGGGGCATTTGGCATCGGTTTGCGTTGCTCGTCCGAGATGCTTTGCATGCGGCAGCCTGGGGCACAGAATGGCCTCCTATGGTTTGCGATTTCGAAATGGCAACGCTTCTGCACCGACTATTGGGAGTGCTTTCAAGCTGGGTGGTGCTGCTTTGCAGGAGACTTTCTTGGTCAGGGAAGGGCGGTCGTTCGCGCAGGTGGTAGCACACGAGTCGAGGGCTCTTCCGGTTTCCACCAATCACGATGCTGCCCGTGGGGTGCTCGCCTCGACTGCGCCGGTGTCGCGGGTTAAGTTTCCGGAGCCGCATTCAAGGTCTACAAGAGAAGAGGAGTTCAAGTGTGCGATGGTTGGGTTGAGCTTGAGTCGTGGGTTGGCAGTTGATCGCGCGAGGGACCTTCTTCGTGAGATTCTTGGTTCGCAGTTAGTGGGGGACGTCGTCGCCATCGATGCCAACCGATGTTGTGCTCGGGGCTTGTCTGCTTCTCAGAGAGACCGGCTGCTTAGAAATGACTGGGCTGCTGATTTTGTTTGGAGGGACTTGCGGTTTGCGGAGGGGTATGCCCGAACGTCGAGGTATGTGTGGCAGAGGTCCGGGGGGTCCCGTTTCTCTCCAGGACGGTGCATTGTCTCAGGCGGTCTCTACGGTGGTGGGGTGAGGTCCCTGCGGTCACCGACAATGGTTTGGCGCCGGGCTCCGAGCTTGATACTACTAGGGCTCTCATGGAGTGCAACAAGGTGTTTCTTGATGGTGCATCGGGTCAAGTTTTCTCCGAGTGCTTGAAGATCGGACGCTTCACGTGCCGGGTTGAGCTGTCGGTTGTCGACCCGCCATCGCCGCCGATGGCCGGGCTGGGGGTGGTGCAGGTTTCTCCGGTGGTTGGAAGGGGGAAGGGCATCGCCTCGTCTTTCGTGGAGCGGTTGGTCGTGCATGGTAACGCTTCGTGGGACTCGTCCCGCGATGATGATTTCGTATGTCCCTTTGGTTTCCCGCCTCGGTCTTTGTGCCTGGAGTCTTCAGTTGCCGGTTTGGCTGATGACATGGCGGGGAGAACGCCAGGTGTCAATTGGCCCTTTTGCTTTTGGACTCGGGCGCCAAGATCCGCTATTCGATGCCTTCGATCGGATCCTTTGGCGGATCGCCCGGTTGATGGACCCTCTTTATGCCTTGCTCTCGGATCCTTACAGGCGCTTCGGCCAGCATCCTCCTATCTCCTTCTCGTCTTCGACGCTTTTCTCTACTCCGGTGGGTGGCGGGGTGGGGGGGGGCCTTCAATGGCTCAGGTTGCTTTTCCTAATTCGGAGGTCGAGGGGGGTGGGGTCCTCGATGTCCCGGTGGTGAACGAGTTTGTGGGCTCATCTTCGGAGGCGATGGTTTGCGGTTCTCCGCCTCAGACCTCGATGGTGTTTTTTGAGATTGTAAAGGATGCTTTGCTTGAGGGAGTTCCTGAACGAAGATTTACTAAGAGGTATAGGAGGAGGAACAGGGTGCGGGCTTTACCCCTTGTGATGCAGGGTTGCTCGTCTCTGAAGGATGTGGTTGCGGAGGCGGCTGGCGTCGTCCGAACTGGGGAGCATTCTCATGGTTCCTCATGAAGGTGCTGACTTGGAATATCCGTGGTTTGGGGGATGCGGCAAAAAGGAGAACATTGGGGTCGAGGTTCTCGGAATGGGGGTGTGACGTTGTCATGTTGCAGGAGACTAAGTTGCAGGCTTTGACTGACGGTATTTGGAGGTCGTTTGGGGCGGGGGGCTTGGACGAGGTCCGGGCGTTGGGCGTGGTGGGCTCGACGGGCGGCCTATTTCGGTTTGGAGGTCTGCTTCGCTATCGTTCGTCGGTTTTCAATGGAAGGCGTTCTATTTCGGTTCTCTTAGATCGGGTGGATTCTTCCTCGCTGATTGCTTTTACTTGTGCTTATGGGCCGTGCTGCAATATTAAGAGGAAGGAGCTTTGGGAGGATTTGTGGGAGGCTGCTCGCCGGTTTGGGGGGGTGCCCCGGCTGGTTGGGGGTGATTTTAACGTCACCCTCCGCTCGTCGGATAGACCCCGTTCTCAGGGCAGTTTCGACCCTGGCTCGTTGGATTTTGCGGAGCTCATCGACTCTTTGGCTCTCGAGGACTTGGCATGGCCTCAAATTTCAACGAAATTCGATCGAATTTCTGTCGAATATCAATATCCTATCGAAATCTAAATTCGACCGAAATGGCCGAAATGACTGAAATATGGCACCCTAATACAAAAAATGACCGAAATTTCGATCAAATTTCGACCGAAATTCTGTTTCGGTCGGTCACCGAAATGGTGACCGAAACCGATATTTAAGGCCTTGCTGGGGGAAGGCGATATCACTTACACGTGGAGAAATTCTAGTACCCGGTCATGTATTGACAGATTCTTGGTGTCCGAGGAGCTTTTGAAATCCTTTCCACTTTCTTGGGTGAACTCCAAGCCTCGGTGCTTATCTGACCACAATCCTATTCTTTGGGATTCCGGTGGTGCGGCTGTCTCACGGGGCTTCTTCCGATACGAGAGGTGTTGGTTGCTGGAGGACAATTTCAGAGCTCTTGTTGCGAAGCGATGGGCCGAGGTGCAGCCGGGGGCCTCCGCGGTGACGAGGTTTGTTCGCAAGCTCGATTCGATGCGCAGGCGGTTGGCTATCTTTAAGAAGGACTCGAGGGCGGCGAGGGTCGCGGCTAGAAGGGAGGCGGAGGGGGTGGTCAACGCTTTAGATACTTTGGAGGGGGTTAGGGAACTTCGGCAGGAGGAGCTGGTCGCGCGGTCGGCCGCTCAGAAGAAGATGGCGGAGGAGGATTTGAAGCGTGTTACTGAATGGCGCCAAAGGTCGAAGGTGTCTTAGTTGAAGGAGGGGGATGCTAACACGGCGTATTTTCATCGGGTGGCCAGTGGAAGGCGGTGTTCGAACGCCCTTCGGTCGATCGAGATTGATGGTAGACGTGTGATAGGTGACGAGGCTATGGGGCAGGCGATCGTGGAGTATTTCGGGGATTTCTCTGGGAGACGCACCCAGAAGATTTGGAGATGGACGGGCGTGGGGGCTGCTCCGCTATCGCCCTCTCTGTACGAGGATCTGACGAGCACGGTTACTTTGGAGGAGGTGAAAGCGGCTGTTTGGGATCTTAACGCTGATGCTTGTCCGGGACCTGACGGTTTCTTGGTGGCCTTCTACAAGGACTTTTGGGGCTTGGTGGGCACGGAGGTGCTGGAAGTGGTCTCCGAATTCTGTGCAGGTAATACGGGGTTTGACAAAGTCAATAGAGCACTCATTATTTTACTTCCTAAGTCTTCATCGGCGGAGCGGATCGAGGATTTCCGCCTGATAGCTATATCGAATGCTATATACTTAATTGTGGCGAAGGTGTTTGCTTTGAGATTGGCACGGGTGCTGGACTCTATTATCTCAGCTATGCAGGTTGCTTTTGTTTGGGGAAGGCAAATTGCGGATTGTATCACTTTGGCTTTGGAGATGGTTGCGAAGTGGACGAGGGAAGGTTGTCGTGGGGTGTTGTGGAAGGTCGACTTCGTCAAAGCATATGATTGTCTCGATTGGAGTTTCCTTTGGCTGGTGCTGAGGAGGAGGGATTTCCCGGAGATTTGGATTGCTTGGATGCACCGTTGCATTACTACGGCCTCTTTTTCGGTCATGGTTAATGGGCGCCTGGAGGGGGGATCTTTCCAGCTGAGGAGGGGGATCCGGCAGGGATGCCCCCTTGCGCCTCTGCTTTTTGTTGTGGTCGTGGATGTCCTCGCCCGGATGGCTTGTCGGGTCATTGATTGTGGACTCTCTCGAGGGTTTTCTTGTGATGGGTTGGTGGTTCCTTTGCTCCAATATGCCGATGACACCGTCTTTTTCATTGAGGGGGGCCCTGACGAGGTAGCGGCTATGGAGGTTGCGCTTGAAGCGTTAAGTGAGATGTCGGGTCTATTCAAAAATGCCACCAAGTCGAAGGTGGTTCCTTTTGGTCTTAGCGTGAAGAGGGAGCGGTGTGCGGTTCGATTTTGGGCTCTCAACCGTCTAGCCTACCACTGGAATACTTGGGGATGCCGCTGGTCTCGGGTAGGGCTCGGTTGAGGGATTGGTCCAAGGTAGTGGAGAAGATGGAGGTGAGGTTGTCCGGCTGGAGATCTGCTTTGCTTTCGAAGGGGGGACGCCTCGTTCTTCTCAAGGCGGTGCTTTCGTCTATCCCCGTATATTTCTTATCTAACAGTCGTTTGCTGATGGGGATTCGTTGTCGTCTTGAAAAGCTCATGCGGAGGTTTTTGTGGGGCAAAAATGGGGAGTCGGCGGGTGGAATGCATTTGGTGGGGTGGGATGACGTTACCAGGCGCAAGAGCGATGGGGGGCTGGGCATCCGAAGATTGGACCATGTCAATGAGGCCCTTCTTCTTAAATGGGTCAGCAAGTTATGGGGCCCTAGTGAAGATTTCTACTCTCAGGTTCTGCGAAAGATTCATCTTATTGGCGGGGCGGGTGGCGGCTGCTAGGTTGGGGCCGATCACGCCTTTTTAGAGGGGGTGTTGGAGACTTGCGCTAAATTCTCCTATTTATTTTCTCCTTCTGGAATGATGTTTGGGCGGGTGAGGAGCCCCTTTCTTCGCGGTTTCCTCGATTGTTCGCTTTGACGGTGGATGGGAGTGCTAGTGTGGCGTCTTGCTGGTCTGAGGCAGGTTGGTTCCCGCTCTTCCGTGATAGCCTCTCGAAGCAGAGGTTTGCCGACTATCTTCTTCTTCTGGAGACCATCGGGGGGGGGGGGGGGGGGGGGGGGGCGGTCAGCCCTCGGCCAGGAGGGATCATTGGGCCTGGAAGGGGGGTCCTTTCTCGACCAGGAAGGCTTTTGTGGCGGTCTCTTCATCCCCTCATCCCGACCCGGATGAGGTGGTGCGTGATTGCCGTTTCCTTTGGACTCTGCGGCTTCCGGAGCGGGTGGGGTTCTTCCTCTAGCTAGTTCGGAAACAAAGATTGATGACAAGGGATCGCTGCGCGAGGTTGATTGGGAATATTCCGGATACTTGTATTCTTTGCAGCGATGCCATGGAAACTTTAGAGCACCTGTTCTTCGCGTGCCCGGCGGTGCGAGGCGTTTGGGAGGAGGCGGCCGATGACTGGGTGTGCTCCTCGGATTTTGCCTCTTTCTGGGACTCGTTGGTGGCAAACAAGGGCGGGGATCGTAGGGAATTGCTCCAGCTCTTGGCGAAGGCTTGGGCGATTTGGCTGGGACGGAATGATACTATCTTCTCAGGGCAGCGTTTTTACAAGGAGAATGTGCTGATTCACTGTACCCGTTTAGTTGAGGATTGGTCGTTGATGTAGGGTCCTTTTTGGTACCGCGGTTGGTACCTTGTAAAGTTTTTTTCTTTTTCTTTTTTTCTATTAATATATGCGTGGGGCGGACACCGCTGAGGGTTTCCCCCTTTTAAGACTTAAAAAAAATAGACTTTTAGTTCTAGATACTCCTAGACCAAGATGAGGAAGAAGAGGATTCTAAATCATTTTCTCCTCTTAAATAAAAATAAAAATATGAATTTTAGCAAAACCCTTTTACATCTAACATTTTACAACCTAATCTAAAATCGATATTCTTCTAATAATAGTAAATTTGAACATTAATGAGTGGCATCACAAAACAGTTGATAGTCCAAGGTGAAGTCCATCTCCACTAACTTTGAGTCCGCACTCACTCCACATAGGTCAAGGAGACAGCAAACACACCTTCGCCTACCGAAGCGTGTGCTCCACCTAATATTGACTACCATGGGAAGCCATTTAACTCCTAACCAGCCGTGCAACCTTCAAGTTGGCATCTCAAGGAAGGTAACTCTAAGCCCACATTCAACTCCTCGTAGGCAAAGGAGACGAGAAATTCCCCTTCCTCTACTGACTTCCACATGTATCACTCAAGTCCCTCCCAATAATATCTCATCCAACAACGAGACCACTGACCCAAACTTAATGATCCTTTCTTTTGAGAGTTCTCACACATCATCCCAACATCTCGCCACTATTGACCACCCATAACTTAAAAGCGTGCACAATCTTGAAAAATCCTCGACCAAAATCCCCTTCTCTATTAGGTTATCCAATGCCATCTATCCCAATGTGTGGCTAAGGTTTTAGCCAACAGGTTGAAGAATACAAACGGATTCATGTGGAAGGTGGATTTTTTGAAAACATATGATTGTGTGGATTAGAGATTCATTTGGGTGTCCCTCCATCATAGGGGCTTTCTGAGTGAATGGATTGCAAGGACAAATGTATGTGTCACAACATCTCCGTAATCTGGATAAATGGAAAGTAGGATGGCAGTTTTTCTTTTTCCGGCCATAGCAGGGTGTAAGGCAGGGTGCCCTCTGGCACCTCTGTTATTTGTTGTGGTGGTTGACGCTCTGCTAAGGATGGTGTTGAAGGCGAGGGAGGGTGGCTTTCTAGTGTGCTTCTGTTCGGGGGAGATCTCCATCTATTTTTAGAGAGAGAAAAGGGTGGGATCTCGAGATGGGACCCACTGCAATGGTAATTATATTAATGACAGAAATTAGGTTGCATGAGTCCAGGCCGCATATAAAGCCTTACAGTGCTCCAAAACGTTCTCAGAGTAAAAATTCTGACCACGAAAAATGCACTCATTACTGCCACATCAAATAACCCATAGTAGCACAAAGGGGAAAGAGTTATCATCATGCATGTTGCGGCATACCGTCTGAACGGAGCTCCAGAAGTTTGATGTGTTTTCTGCATCTAGCCACAATATCCCTACTTTCCTCCAGACCTCAACCGAGTGGGAACAAGCAAAAAGAAGGTGATCCTGGTCTTCCACCTTGTAGAGATTATGTTATTCTCTTTTGTACCTTTTTCATATTTTCTTTTTCCCGTTGGACTCTTTATGTATTTTACCCATAGGCTACTCTCCTATATAAGAGAGCCTAGGGCGTATGGAATAAACAAGTCTCTCATTTTTCCCAACATGGTATCAGAGCGACGGTCCTAGACCGGAGTTCTCGAACCAAACCCTAACCCTAGCCTCCACCTTCGAGCCCTCCGCGCACGCGCCTCCCCGCCTCGCCCCGACCCCGCTCGGCCGCGCCTTTGGCCCCACTCGGTCTCGCGCCGCTCTCCTGTGCGAGTCGAGCGCGCGCCAGCCCCTGCGCACCAGTCTCCTTTGTGTCGCCTCTGTGCGCGTCCCGGTGCGCATGTGTGTATCGCCTGTACGCGCTCCTGTGCGCGCTCCTGTACGCGCTCCTCTGTGCCTGTGCGCGCATCTGTGCGCCAGCCCTCGTGTTGTGCACTCCCCTGTGCGTGCTCCTGTGCGCGCATCTGTGCGTGTTCCTGTGCGCGCATCTGTGCGTGTGAAGCTCCTGATTTCTGTGCGCGTGCAGCCCTAGGTCAGCGTGCGTGCGGCTCCAGCACTCGTTCCGCGTGCGCGTTTCCATATTAATGGGTTTGGTTGCTTGAGTCTACACATGCAACTAAACCCGTTAATGTCCGTGTAGACGATCATATCTTCAGTCTACTACCCTAGTCTTCAATTATCATAATGTCAGAAAGCAAGGCAGACATCCCATCTACAAGCGCCTTCAGAGGTCCAGCGCCTATTGTGAGGATGGATGGTTCAAATTACGAACTGTGGACAATGCAGTTCATGAGTATGATGAAGTCAACCGGTAAGAAGCACATTCTTACCGAAGAAGAGCCTGCTGAGAAGACCGGGGTCAATGCCTCATGGGAGGCAGATAATGCATATGCCAAGGTTTGGCTAACAGGAACCCTGGCAATTGAAATTGCTAATGATATTCTCCATCAGCCCATTGCAAAAGCAATGTGGGATATTCTGGCTGCTACATATTCCCAGGCAAAGAATGAGACAAAGATTCTGCAACTCCAGCATGACATCTTTACTATCAAGCAGAATGGACGACCTCTACACTCATTGTACACATCTTTACGAGGAATGTTTGAGAAGCTTTACAGCTTCATACCTCTCACAGCCACACCTGAGCAACAGAAGACCTACCGGAATGCCACTATGGTTGGTGTATTTCCGACGGCTCTAGATCCAGAGTACGAGGCTGCACGCTCCCAGATCTTGGCGGACTCCACCATTCCTCCGATGGAGGAAGCATTTCACAGACTGAGCCATATTAATGTTCCTTCATCCACTGCAAATCAAACCACCTCAGCCATGGCAGCGAATCAAGGTCGTGGAGGACATCATCAGTCTTGTGGTCGTGGACCTCGGGGTAGAGGGGGTCGTGTTCGGCCATCATGCACTTTTTGCCACCGTTCTGGGCATACTGAAGACACGTGCTACTCCAAACATGGATTTCCTGCTTCCGCATGAGTAGCTGAACAGATTGAGCAGCCATCTGCTTCATCTCTAGATCAGCGCTTTGATGACCTTGTAGCCCGTCTGAGGGGCATTATTCCTCCATCTGGCCCACTTGCATCAGTACCTGCTTCTGATAGTCACCCCGATGTTGATACTTCTGCATCCATCAGTACCTCAGGTAACACTTATGCATTTACTAGCAGTAGTGGATCAGATACTTTAGAGTGGATTATGGACTCTGGTGCCACACATCATTTGTGTGGTGATCAAGACCTACTTATAGCCTACCAACAGATCCCTCCAGGCCGTATTGTAGTTATTGCCAATGGGACGCATTATGTTATCGCTGGTCAGGGGGAGATTAGCCTGACACCTTCTATGCACCTCAAGAACGTGCTGCATGCACCTGATTTCTCTATGAATTTATTGTCCATTAGCCAACTTACAAAGGATTTACATTGTCAAGCAATTTTCGATCCATCTTCTCTCATTTTTCAAGACATCCTTACAGGCAACGTGATTGGGCGTGGCTATGAGCAAGGCGGCCTATATCGACTCAGTCGGACCCCTTATGCCGGAGCCTCCTCTCAACCTGTTGGATCTATCTCCCCAATACTGTGGCACTTGCTTTGGACATCTACCGCTTCAGAAACTGTGTCGTGTGTTACCCCAAGTTTCACCTCACACGTCCATCCAATATGAGGCTTGTCAGTTGGGAAAGCACCATCGGTCTATCTTTCCCAATCATCAGCATCGGAGTAGTACCTCCAAGTTTGAGTTGTTTCATGTCGATATCTGGGGTCCTAGTCGTGTTCCTGATCATCAGGTACACAGGTTTTATATGGTTATTGTGGATGATTTCTCTCGTGTGTCTTGGGTCTTTTGTTAAAGAATAAATCTGAAGCGGGGAATATTATCATAAATTTCATCAATGAAGTTCGTAATGTTTTTTTGCATCTGTAAAGATTGTGAGAAGTGATAATGCCTTTGAATTTTGTACTCATACTCTCTCAAATTATTTTTCAACTCAAGGGATTATCCACCAAACATCATGTGCCTATACTTCCCAACAAAATGGGGTTGCAGAAAGGAAACATCGTCATTTACTTGATGTCACCAGGTCGCTTCTCATACAGAGTCATGCCCCTCATTCTTTCCGGGGCGATGATGTTCTAACGGCATGTTATCTCATTAATCGTATGACGTTGTCTGTCTTAGGCGAGAAGATTCCTTTCTCCTTTGTTTTTCCAAACAGAGAATTGTTCTCTCTCACTCCTCGTGTGTTTGGCTCGGTTGCCTTTGTCCACCAGTTGTCTCCAGGGATTGACAAGCTCTCCTAGGGCTGTCAAGTGTGTTTTCGTCGGGTACTCCAGAACACAAAAGGGTACAGGTGTTATGATTGCGTAGGAGATATCTCGTTAGTGCTGATGTTACATTTTCCGAGTCTGTTATGTACTTCTCTTCTACAGGTGATCAGTTGGTATCCTCTAGCACTACTGAAGTTATATACATGCCACCACCATCACCACCTCCACCACTACCATTACCATCTCCACCACTACCATTACCATCTCCACCACTACCATCCTCTACACCTCATGTTACCGTTCATGTTTCCCCATTGCCATTCCACTATACCCGTAGGCCTGCTTCTGTTCATGGTCACCGCTCATCATCTAGCTCGCCTGAGGTATGTTCTGAGAATATTATCAATATTGATGGATCTGACGATTTCCCTGAGCAGGATGTGTTACAGAGGCCAAATGAGGAGTCAGGTGATTTGGATCTACCTATTGCACTTCGGAAGCAGAAGCGCAGCTGCGCGTCATATCCAATAGCATCTATTGTGTCTTTTGATCGCTTAACTGGAGATTTCAGGAGCTTTGTCATTGCACTATCAGCGGTGGACATTCCACGGAATTACTAAGATGCGTTGAAGGATAGTCGATGGCATTTAGCCATGGACCTGGAGCCTTGTTACTGCACCTACTGATGTGTCTACAGTGAGCTGTGGGTCTTTACAGTTAAACAGAATGCAGGTGGCAGCATTGACAGATACAAGGCACGCCTGGTTGCTCGTGGATTTACACAGACATATGGGGTGGATTATCTTGATACATTTTCGTCGGTTGCTCGCCATTCCACCCTATGGATCCTCCTCTCTGTTGCGATTACTCGCGATTGGCCACTATACCAATTAGATGTCAAGAATGCATTATTATATGGTGACTTGCAGGAGGAAGTCTACAAGCAACAGCCACCTGGTTTTGCTATTGAGGGGGAGTGTTCTAAGGTGTGTAGACTTCATAAGGCTATCTATGGCCTTAAGCAGAGCCCTAGAACTTGGTTCCAGAAGCTCCCAGACCTGTTTGAAAAACAGGGGTACAGACGTTCTAATGCAGATCATTCCTTGTTCGTACAGAAGACACCCAGAGGTATTATTGCAATTATGGTGTATGTAGATTATATCTTGATTACAGGTGATGATGAACAGGGAATTCAGAGGGCGAAAGAAATTCTGGGTCGTGAATTTGTCACCAAGGACCTTGGAGTTCTTAGATATTTTTTGGAACTGGAATTCGCCAGAAATCCTCATGGGTTGATAATGACCCAGAGGAAATATGTCACTGACCTGTTGAGTGAAACAGGAACGCTTGCTTGCCGACCTGCCACTACACCCATGGATCCTAGTATGAAATTATATAATGACGACACTGAAGAGGTGGATAGGAAGAGATACGAAGAACCGGTGGGCAAGCTTCTCTATGTTACTACTACCAGACCCGATATCTCCTTTGCTGTGAGTCGGGTGAGCCAGTTCATGGAGCAACCACGTCAGGTACATATGGATGCTATACATATGATACTCAGGTACCTTAAGTCATCTCCAGGTACAGGTCTGTTGTTTAAGAAAGACAAGGAGATTACTATCTCAGCATGTGCAGATGCAGATTACGCAGGATGTCCTAAGGATAGGAAGTCCACCACTGGATTTGCTGTGTATGTCGGAGACTCTCTGGTCTCATGGAGAAGCAAGAAGCAAACGGTTGTAGCAAGATCCAGTGATGAGTCTGAATGTAGGGCTATGGCCCAGGTCAGTACAGAAATGATGCGGGTGAAGGCTGCACTTACAGATCTGTATATAAAAGTCCCTCTTCCTATGGCCCTTGAATGTGACAATCAAGCTGCTCTATTCATTGCAAATAATCCAGCATTTCATGAACGAACAAAGCACATTGAGGTTGATTGTCACTTCATACGAGATATGATTCAGAAGGGATTTATTTCTACATCCCATGTTAGTTCAGGGGACCAAATTGCAGACATCTTTACCAAGGCGTTACTTCGAGGGTCGTTCCAGAAGTGTTCGTCCAAGCTGAGCATGATTGACATTTATGCTCCACCTTGAGGGGGGTGTAGAGATATATGTTATTCTCTTTTGTACCTTTTCATATTTTCTTTTTCCCGTTGGACTCTTTATGTATTTTACCCATAGGCTACTCTCCTATATAAGAGAGCCTAGGGCGTATGGAATAAACAAGTCTCTCATTTTTCCCAACACACCTCAATGCCACATCTGTAACAATAAATGCCCAGACACATCACACTTCCGCTCGGGTCGAGGCTATTAATCTGCCTCGACGCACCTTGGATAGCAACCTCCCATGTCTAACAAGCCATACAGGAACCTTGATTCTATTCAGAATCCTGCTTCGTCGGATTATTTTACTGTCCATCTGAACCTCTTCCTGAACAAAAGATTGGTCCTCCACAAAGAATCTGTAAGCTTTTCTCATCATGAACTTGCTCCCATTCCATATGAAGTGGTCTCTCCCAAGTGTACGCTCCTCAAATCCCGACAGCACTCTGTGCAACTTTCAAAGGTCGTCTATCCTTTGATCCGACAGGTCCGTCACAAACGAAGACATCCAAGTCCCATCCTGGCCAACCATATGTACTGACGCATTATGGTCCCAAGCCAATGCAAAAAGCATGGGAAATCGCTCTTCAAGGGCTCCATCACCAATCCAATCATCAAGCAAAAACCAGAAATCATGTCCATCCCAAGCACCGGTTGCAGCTTGACTGCCATCTCAGGAAGAATCTTACCAATACCCTGCCAAAGCAAGAAAGGATGGTAGATGTGACCGGGTGTAAGCGAATCACGGATCCCATAAATCCTTCGCAAAAGTCTACAAATCATATCCTCGAAACTCCCCCACAACCTTACCACCCACTTCGCCAATAGAGCATTGTTCATTCCTTCCAATCTAAGGACACCCAACCCTCCCTTCTTCTTCAAAAGCATGACTTTATCCACAGAGACCAAGTGGAAGCCCCCTCTTCTGCTTGCCATCCGTCCAAAAAAACCTTCTCATCATGTTTTCCATCCTTTTACGGACCTCCACTAGAGGCAATCTCGTGGAGCAGAAAAAGCGTGGGGATGGCCGACAAAACATGCTTCAGCAACATTAATTTCCCACCTCTCGATAATGTTGTTGCTTCCACCCTGCCATCCTCCCCTCCAATCTATCAAGCACCGGCTTCCAATCACCAGCTTTAAGCCTTCCGACCACAAGAGGCAGTCCCAGGTAAATGATCGACATGCTGCTCATCGGACAATCCAACGCTCTAGCGACCTACTGCACCTCCTATTGCGAAAGACCGAAAGGCACAACCACGGAGATATCCATCATTGTGCTCCATTATGTTGATGATACCATTTTCTTTGTGAAATGGGAGGCGACATCTGCGGAAGGAATGGGCAATGTTCTTGAGATGTTTGGGATGGTCTCCGGTCTGAAGATCAATCACACAAATTCTACTTTTGTTCCTTTTGAGAAGAATGAGGATGAGGAGGCTTTTTGTGAGGCGGCTTTACATACGCAAAGAGGGCCCTACCGACTACCAGTATTGTACCTTGATCTACCGTTGGTGGGGTAAAAGTTGCGGCAAGTGGACCGCGCCCCTATTGTTGAGAGCATGGAGAAGACACTAGTGGGTTAGCATGCGGTTTGTCTTTCTAAAGGTGGTTGCCAAGTCTAGTTGAAGGTGGTCCTCTCGGTTATTCATGTTTTCTATGTGTCTACACGCCTTCTACATATTGAGGTGAAGGTGAAATTGGAGGAGTTGACGAGGAGGTTTTTTGGTCCACCTCTAGGGAGTTGCCTTTGGTGGGGTGGAAGACGTTGGTGCTTGGGGAAGAGGATGGGGGGCTAGAGATCCGAAGTTTAGAGATGATGAACGATGCTCTTTTGGCGAAGTGGGTGGTCAGCATCTGTGGATGAGGTTTCGATCTGCTTTATAGAATGATGCGGTCTGTTTTTGATATCTTTCTTCTCATGCTATTGCCATCTATAGGCCTTCCAACTTTTGGATGTTTGGTGCTTCCTCAAATGATCCCACTCTTGAGACCAGTTCTTGGTGATGGCCGTGATTTTCGATTCTGGACTGATGATTGGACTGGTCTGAGGATGTTGCGCGCTCGTTTCCCCTGTTTGTTCGCTCGGGCGGCTTTTGTCAAGGCCTCCATAAATCAGTGCTGGAAGGTCAGGGGCTAGCTACCTTGATTCCGCTCTGGGTATTTTCACCATCGACTTGTAGAGTTTTTTATGCCGTCTGGAGATACTGCCAGTGTGCAAGAGTTTCCATGACTTTGTGAATATTGGTCTTAGGCTGATGGACATTTCATGGTTCGGAAGGCTTACAAGGCCTTCCAATTGGCAATGGTCTTCGATCCAACGAACGCTTCATACTTGTTTACCGACAATTTGAGGTGCAAGGTCCTTCTACACGTGAGGATCTTTATTTAAGTGCTTAGAAGGGATCGCATGTTGACTGATGAGCCACGGCCAGATTCCTTGGAGCTAGCGACACGTGCCAACGATGTCTTGCAACTATTGAAGATGTAGAGCACTTTTTTTGTTATCCATTTGCAAGGGAGGTGTGAGCGACATCACGGGTGGTGTTGGATTCAACCGCTAATTGGGTTGTCTTTGGGGACTTGATGAATGGGCTGAAGAATTGGAGCTATCACGCTAAGGTTTGGGTGGTTGCTATTTTGTGGTCTATGTACCTTGCGTAGAATGGGAGCATCTTCCGTGGAGAGAGAATGTATATGGAAAATGTTATAAAGCATGCTAAAAGTATAAAGATCTTTTGGTCGGTGTAACAACTTGTTTGATATATATGTGAATATATAGTGGCTTACGATGGGCGTCTTCTCGACGTCGCACCGCCTTTTTCCTAAAAAAACCTTCCCTAACCAACCATTCGACTACAATAAAAAGTCATCGCCATCTTCGAGCCTCCTCTCAAGCAGCCACAACATAGTCGGCACACCTCTTTGAGCCTCCTCTCACGTAATCGCAACATAGGCGGCAACAAGTGCATTAACTCCTTCCCGAAGATCAAGGACCTCCTTACTAGCCTAACTCTGGCTCATGTGTTATGACACATTCAATAGTAGGCCTTCAGTGATCTTCCACATCGCTCACCCATGTCATTCCAGAGCTGTGAACCCCACTTGGTCAGCAGCGTCCTGTTGAACTGGCTCATCCTCCTAATGCAGAGTATGCATTTGTTATGGAGTCTACACAGTCCCACAACTTTTGTCGATAAGCTGATCGTGAACACATGGAATAGAGGGATAGATGTCAATATTGACCTCAACAGAATTAGATGACCTCCTCTAAATAGTAGCTTTGCCTTTCAACCGTGAGCATACTACAACAAACTTATGTGACCTTACTTCCTTGCATGGCCTCAAATTTCAGCGAAATTCGGTTGAATTTCTGTCGAATATCAATATACAGTCGAAATCGAAATTCGACCGAAATGACCGAAATATGGGGGTCCTAGTAGAAAAAATGACCGAAATGGCCAAAATTTCGGTCGAAATTCCATCGAAATTCTGTTTTGGTCGATACTGAAATGGTGACCGAAACCGACATTTAAGGCCTTGCTTCCTTGCTCAATAAATCAATTTAGAAGATTCAAATTTTTAAGATAGGAATGGATCGAATGGTACCAGAATTTTTAAGATGGCCAAGATATATATCAGCCCTGTTACCAAGACATTTAGAAATTGAGGGAAAAAAAAGAGAAATCATAAAATTCAGTTGTATTCAACATTATAGCAAAATTCAGTGCGATTGAAAACACATTAATGGCTATTGAGAGTATTCTCTGATGTGATCAAGTCTATTCATTTCCCTGTTTGATTTTCCACAAATTAAAACGAGACACGATTCCAATGCAATCGCAAAGACGCTACACATAGAAGCTATATAGAAGTCTCATGGTAGAGGCATGGTTAACATCAAGGACAGGAGAAGGAACAAAGACACAATTCTGTGAGGCCACCCGGTTAAATTTGTTGGGATTATTCATATATTATAATGATTTTTAATAAAATATATTATAATGATGGGTAATTGAATTTGTTCAAGATCCAACAACTACTTGGACATGTTTAGTACATTTTTCAAAATCAGAAAAGAGGGAAACACGCTAATGAGTGCCAGCTCCGAATATATTAAAAATAGTTAATTACAAGAGCCATGTCTCAAGAAGAGATCTCGCAAGTGGATAACATTATCAACATGACAACAAAGAAGCGCTCCGCTTCGAAAATTACCCAGCCATGTGTTAGCCATATATCCCATAAGGTGGCTATCAGTCTCCACACCTCGATTGGTGGTCTAAATTAATTAGCAAACAGGTAGCTCCGAAGTCCATGTGTGAAGAGGTACCAGTCCAGGAAATCTTGGTTGCATCCGTATTTGGTGAGAACATGGGAAAGTCGGGAAGAGGTGTGTGAGATCCTCCCTTGTCGAACTGCAAAAAGCACAGGTATCAGCATCGCAAGGCACAACAGCAGTCCCGTGCGCTTTGGTCAAAGTTCGCTCCAAGCACAGAATCCAAAGGAAGACCTGAATCTTCAAGGAAATCCTCAAAGACCAGATCAACTTGCAATCATGTTCCTTGGTCAGCTGAGGTGGATTTCAGCTATCAGTGACGGCGCAATAAGCCTTTTTGATAGAGAAGTGACCGGAACACCATAACCAGTGATCACAGCCCAAAGATGGGCCTGCAAATCTGGACAGGAAAGCAGTAAGCTGGATAAATTCCACGAGCTGTTGAGCGAAGAAACCCGAAGTAAAAGTCGGCATCTATTGGTTATCAATCAAAACGTCACGCACAGATTCATTGTGGTTCACAAAACATGCTACTCAAATTTCCATCCTCTCTCCAATTGCCCATTAAAGAGCCAAAGGAGGTCCCATCATCTAGAATGGAGCACATGTGTTTATCCATATATTGATGGAATTAAAACTTGAGTAAGTTCGTGGATCTATTTATAGGCACTCGTTCGACATGTAAACTTGAGAAGAACAAATATAAATATCTGGCTATTAAGTTGCTTCTCATGTAGAGTACGATGGCTCTCTGCCATAACAAACCATGTGACATTTTGCCTTTCTTGGTTATATGTTGCAGGGACATTCTCTATTTCTTGTTCTCAGTGTTATGGATTCATAAAAGTCAAGCATGGATATGAAACCATAAGACAAAGGTTCACGTTATGGACAGGATTATGCACAGCCAGATGAAGGCTTATATGTGATGAGGAACACAATGAATTATCTTCTTATCTCAAAATAGCTCCTATAATGTAGGCCAGGAACTTTTGTTGCCAAGGCAAAAACATACCAATATACTGATTTTGGCATATATGCTAAAGGCGTGTTTCACAGGTAAGCAAGAAAATATTTAACCAGGTTACCTGCAAGCTTAGTCAGAGATGGTCTATTATAGATATTGAAGGAGAAAGCTATAATATTTGGAGCAAATAGATTTGCTAAAAAAATAGCAACTCCATTCTTACAAAAAATAACAATATAATGTGAATCATAAAAAATGTGTGCATGGTGACTACCTATTAAATCCAGCATATACATGTCCAAATGTGCCCTGGCCAATAAGCTTCCCCTTCTTCCACTGTGATCCAGGACTCAATGGATTGTTTGTCCTTCCAGGACTCCGGGATAGTAGAGATGGGCTGCCACATGCTGAATTTGATGGAGAAAGAGGAGAATTTGTTATTTTAATTGGTGGCAGTGGTAGCCGGTGCCTATGTTTCTTCCCCTCAGAATTCAGGATTGCAGATGGTTCTGGAAGTGCCCCTCCAGAACGGGGATGTAATGGAGTAACAGTACCACTGTTTATTCTTGAGCTAGGACCAGGACTCATCTTTTTGGGACTTAACATTGGAGAGCACTCAGGGCTGCCCCTACTGTGCTGCAAAAACAACTGAGCTGACATATCCCCTCCCATCGAATTATGTCCTGAAGTCTGACCTGAACCAGGGCTCGAGCATTGTCCAGAGCTCAAAAGATTAAAATCTGAGTACGGTTTTGACGCCCACGTCGTCAAAATCTGTTCAGGACACACCAATCTCTTGGGACTTCTAGACGGGCTTGACATTAAACTGTCTGGGGTACTTGCAAAGGCGCCATGCCTAGGATTCAGAGAATTGCAGAGAAGATTGCCTCCTGGCGCTGTCTGTCTTAGGCTACTGGATATCGAAATATTAGGCTTTAATGCCTCTCTTGACTTTGCCAGGGTCGGAGACATTATATGGTCTTTATCTAGTAAGCTACATCAAAAAACATAAAAGGTATATAAGAGCATGGAAAATAATAATGAAAGCAAAAAGGTACATAAGTCAATATGATGGAATAACCTGGACTGATTGACAGCGAAATGTTTTCTGGTATTTTTAGATTCATTCTTTGTAGGGCTATTAAGCTGAGAGTCAGCAGGATCATCCCCATCAACAGAACAATAACAGGAGATATACGAAGTAGCCAGATGGCCCGATTCACCATCAGCATCTGCAACATTTGGTTTTCTTCTACTCCGGTCAGATGCAGGCAGTGGTGGCTTTCCATGTCTCTCAGTCACTGGCTTTGGCGTGCTAATTCCCGAAGAAGGGTGTGATGTAGATGAATTCTGCAACTGTGGAAGTGGAAGAGGCTGTGAATGTGGAACACCAGAGAAACTTTGACAGCGTGAAGCAAGTTTTGACGGTGATGATGATCTAGATACAGCCTTTGAGTGTGTTCCAATTTCTGAAACTGTGTCACTATAATGTCGAGGCCCTCTTGATCTGATAATTCCTTTTCTCTCACTTGAAGTTATCAGACGATGTAAGGTCACAAAGAAGTTCTCCCTATTTGTCTTTTTCTTTACATCTTTGGAAGAAGATTTTCCCCACCAAGAGGGCATTTTGATCAAAAAAGTAGCTGACTTTGGCGTCAAATTTAGACTTAAGAATCAAGATCTACAAATATCTCACAAGATATGTGAGATGCAGTGTACACGAAGGCTTCAAGTTATTGTATGACACATCATTCCCTCATATCAGGTCATGTTGCCAAGACAGCAAGCAGATCATGTGACCCCAGTTAATTTAAAACTGGCAAATCAAAATATCAGGAAAAAAAACATTGTGCTTAATTCGTTTGAAAAGAAGCGATCTTAATATCTTGATAAATTTAGTAAAATATAAATACATTTCCGAAGCATTCCATGAATGCAGTCCTAACAAAAATTATGCACCGAAGAAAAGACATTGCAGATATTGAGAGAAATGCATAAGCATGAATATATCATGTAAACAAAAGTTTCAAAGACATTAAAAATATCAGCACTCTCATGGAGCAGACAATCATGCAAAAGCTCTCGTGTTTCAACGCAAATATCTTCCAATTTCACACCAATATGGGTTATCAAAACAAACAAGAACATCGGTATTTTTTGAAGAAAACAAGAACATAGGGAAAAAATTTTTGAGAAACACATAGGAAAATTTTATAGAGTCCAAAATCTATAACTTTATAATCCGAAGTACTCCAGAATCATCTGCTGTTTAGATAACTAGACAAAATAATATTTCAAACAAAATGATTAAAAAAATTACAATGATATGTTTGTTAATGGACTAACTATGCAAGGTGAAGGGCAAAATATGGCAAAAACACCTTTAACACCAATTACATGGCAAATTGAGAAGCTCGAGCAATGTGAAATGTTTTGATCGTCTACAGTATGCTTGCCAAATAAAACATCAACAAGGGAAAGGTTGGCACGTGATCTATTCCTTGCTCTTTGTATTGTATTTCTGCCCTGACTTGAGTACAACGTATTCCATAAAGCTAGTAAGTTTATTAAAACCAAGGAAACTGGGGAGTGTAAGATAGAAGATAGTCCCTCTAAGACACAACTATAATTTCATTAACAGTTCTTTTCTTTACTCAGTATACACTTTTAACCATGGTAGGATTACATTACTCTAGCAAACATTTATGCATTCCTTTCTTTGCTTAGTATGCATGTTGATATTTGATGGGATCATGGTTTTTAAAAACGTGAGGCAGATCGAGGTGGCTTTTCCTTGATGAGGTGAGGCATAAGCCTCGAGGCGGTTGAAGCATAAGCCTCGATTTATATAGGAAAATATACATAAATGCAATTAAGCATAATTATACATAATCATAAATTTAGATATTCCTAATTCATACTCGTCATATATGCTATGAATATGAGAATATATTATTATTTGCATGATTTACTTTGAATCATAATTCATATTGTCATCAATATGCAGTGCAAAGCTTATTATGACATCCATTAATGTTGGAGAGGTGAAGTTCTTGTCGATATACAACACTTCCCTTTATGTGCATGGGTGAAGCAAAATTGTGTGACTAACATATATTATTAACATTCAAGATATACAATGTGTCTATGTTGTTTTATATGTGTTATATGACTAACACACACATATGTGTGCGTTTTGATATGCTTTGAATCCTAACCACCCAATTTGCTAAACCCAGTTGAAGAATCGTTGTATGCACCTCCCTCTCGCACGGTCGCACCATACCCCTAACTATTGTTAATAATTAATATTATACTTAAGATATCATACAAATTAATATAAAAAAATAAAAAAATGGGTACCAAACCTGTGCAGCCCGAGGCGGCGTCCCAGGATCGCCTCAGCACCTCGAAGCGTGTTTTCTAAAACCATGGGTAGGGTTACACTGCACCAGTAAGTCTTTACCAACTTTAATTGGGGTAGGCACATTGTTCTTAGGTTGATCTTCATAAATTAATCAAGTGATGACAAACACTACAGAGTAGACATCGAGGTCAAAGCACATTTTAAGAGATGAACCGTTTTAGTGTCGTAATTTGCAGTAAAAGTTGGTAGGATGTACAACAGTTGGCATGTAATGTCATTTGTCTTTTACATAATAATGTATTTTTAATTCGCCTTGGGGTACACTTGTAAATTTGTGACAAATGAATATATTAGCCACGAATGTGAAAAACTCCCCGGAGTTCGTTAGTCGCTACGTGGTTACATATAAATACATTAGCCATCCTTCAATTTGCACACGGCAGCTTTTATCGAGATTTGTGGTGGTTTCTCAAGCATGTGGGGGTGGGGGGATAAATGATGTGAAATCCCCCTTTGTTTCATTTGGTTTCAAAGCAAATGAGGAGGAGAGATGTGGATCTTTGTTAGGCACACCAAGAGGTCACTTACTAGTCCGCTATTTGGCTATTTATTGGTTGTTGGAAAGCTTGGGATGGAGCACTGGATACTACAGATTGAAAAATGGAACACGGATTCGATGGGAAGTTTGGTTGCAAAACTAGGTCTCTCTCGATAGGAGGCAGACTGGTATAGTTGAGGATAGTGCTGTCGAGGAACGTTGTTTTACCTCTCGAAAGGTGGCAGCACCACTCAAAGTCAATCTTTACATGGCCTTCGCGTAAAAGGAGGTTGGTCATCGAGGCCTTCAGTATCCTCGTCATTCTAAACTCGTCAACATCTTGCCCGATCTGCGATATGGAGGTTAAAGACACCGACCACCTATTCTTCAAGTGCGGCTGCAGTAAGGAAGTGTGGCGGGAAACGGGAATCGGGTGGATGGATGTCTCTTGCCATGATTCATTTAGGTATCATTTATTGTGTCAACATATCGCTCTGAAGCAGACCAGTCCAAGATTATTGCAGTGTGCTAAGCAGCTAAACTGGCAAGGAATGCTCTGGATTTGATTCATTCGAAAAGAGAGGCACTATGTGTAATGTTCTAACTCATGCACCCCAATCATGTAAATTAGGAATCACGTTTGTAATTACACTATGCTTAATAAAGGTTTTTGGGTGATAGTTGAGACAAACCAAAGATCTCAAAATTGTGGAGGGGATGGTTTAAGTAGTTAAATTTATAGCCCTTTTAGGGGATAATTAAGGTTCGTTTTTATTATCTTTTAATATTTTGTAACCCCGCTCCCACTCTATTTTGAAGGGTTATCATGGTATTGAAGGCATCTTAACTTTAAGATTTTGGAATACATTTATCTTCTCTCTAGTTTCTTTGAGATTCCAGCCCTCATTTCCATTCTTCTCTTAACCCACAAGACCCGACGTCATCTTTTCTCCTCTCTTCGCATCCCTGATTTTCTGCTTGCATACAAAAAGATAGTTTAAAATGCGAAAAAAATCATGAATCCCAAAATTGACTTGCACTAATGCTATGTCAAAACTAAAATAAAGATAACAAACAAATCTAAAAAATATATCTAAACATAAATTTACTTGGTTATGGTGATCTGGTAGAACCGTAGAACCATCCTAAACCACAGAAGAAACGATCCAATGAGATCGAATCTTCATGTAAACTTCTCAAGGAATACAAGAGTATGGGATTCTTTACATAGCCCACGGCCCCCACCAAGACACCAAGCCCCACAACTAAGCAATATGGGACTAAGCATGAAAATGTGTAATAAGGATATTGGACTCATCTAAATACATAATCTAACAAGTGTACAAAACGAAGGAACTTTTGCATGATGGACTATTGAGAGTAGAATATGCAGTAACATCACTTGGGTCTTGAATCTTGGGCAGAGTTGACAAAAGTCTGCAGATCAAGGAAAGCTACATATGGGATTAAATGTGGTCTGAGGGATCGGTCGGATAATTGTCTTAAGCAACTACTTAGCCGAACAAGATCCATACAGCTTTATTTCCAAATAGACACCTGACACAAGGAAACCTTATAAATCCATACAACTTTATTTCCACAGTGGCACCTGACACAAGGAAACCAGGAAACAGTATAAATCCATACAGCTTTATTTCTCTCCAGAGAAGCTGCAATGAAACACAAGCAGGATGGTGTAAAACCTTGGTGACTGTCTTAGCAAGCACGGCCGAGAGTCGGACAAAAACTACGCAACCCAACCTTCACCATAGATGCAGTGCACAGAGGTCGCACTGAGGGTGATAAAAGGTCGCGCTTTATGGTGACGATAGAGAACAGATCTAAGCACAAGCAAACTATAATCCGGACATTTCAAAACAGACAGAGATATCAGCAGAGCACATTTCATCTTCAATGAAGGGCGTACCCTTAACTCTACCACATTGCAAACACAGCAGCAGCAACAGAACCAAGACATAATTTCAAGTCGCGGCTAATAGTCGCATTCAAAAAAAAAAGGGTACATCGTAAAGAAATTAAAGCTAAAACAGCTCCAAAAGCTCAAACCTTGCGAAATCTGGAGAAGAGATCGGAAATGAGCGACATTTCCCACCCGATCCGAACACCTCCGCCCCTCGGAACTCAGATCCGCCACCGCAAGGCAAGACACGGCCTTTTCGGCTCCCGTCAACTCAAGGACACCTCAAACCGAGCGTATGAGGGGACCGAGAGACAAATCCAATCGAGACCATTGGCGCATTCCCACGCGGGCCGTCGATTAGCCTGCGAGATTCCCGAGAGGAGGGGGACCCCCACGGGCGCGGGGAGGACGGGTGGGGATTCGGAGAGCGGCAAACCCTAGAACGCGCGAGGGACGAGAAGAGGGAGGTGCGGGATTTGTCGAGTTCCGGCGGAGGGGAATGGCGGAGGGAGTTTGTTTGAAGGATTCGAGGCGGGGGAGGTGGGACACCGGAGAGTGGGGGAAGGGTGAGTGTGAGGGGAGCGTGTTTGTGTCCGCGAGGAGAGAGAGGCCCGTGAATCGTGATGGGTTTTTTTGGAACGTTTCGCATATGTGCCACTTTTGAACGGCTATTTTGTGTACTTAATGCATCTGCCAAATTGCATTGCATGTAACATTGTGACGGGGCATAATTAATCTTTATTATACAACCAATAAATGGTAGAAAATTCACCCAAAACGATTGCATACAATGTACGACGTTAATTATTTCTTTGACATGCATGAAGAGGAGTTAGGATAAAGGTTAAAGGATTTTTATCAATTGAGTGCCTGTGAGATACTGCAATATCAATTATGCTCCTTCCTTTTATTGGATATCAATTGTGCATGTGACTTCTTGCCAATCTATTACTTTAGGCCTACTTTAGATGTTGACGAGTTGAACTTAACAATGGGTTTTTTTCAAAACCACAGTGAGAGGCATAACTATCCAAAAACTCCCCCTATCCATCCTCCTCCTTCAGACCCTCTTCCATCGTCCCACACCCTTCGCCCTCTCCTCCATCGTCCCACGTAATATGGTCATCACCATCGTTGGACTTAACAACAGCACCAATTGTCATATGTTGGAGGATAACATCTACAAATCCGCTCAAATCACATTCCCTGTCATCAAGGTAAGTTCTCAGCAAAAGCTTCACCCTATGGAAGTCGTCATGCTTGAGAAAAAAGAACCCAAAGTCTACATGCATGGTCTCCTCCATGTAGTCTTCTTCTTCGTCTTCATCACCGTTGGAGATTGTTAGGCCTCGGCAGTGGATGTTGGGAAGGGGAGGGGCGTACAGGAGACGAAGGTGGCTAGGGAGTGGGAGGAGGAACAGGAGGGCGGAAGAGGCTGCAAAATGGGAGGGGGGGGGCAGTGTCGGATGAGGGGGGGATAGAGGAGGACCATGGGGCGGAGGTCGCCGGGGAAAGGGGGAGGAGGAGGAGGAGCCATGGCGGAGGTGGCTGGGGAGTGGGAGGAAGAGGGGCGGGGATGGAGGAGGGGGAAAGAGGAGGAGCAGGGCGGAGGGGAGGAGGAGGAGAAGTGGGAGAAGATGGCTAGGGAGGGGAGGAGGAGAAGCAGGGGGAGGAGGTGGTTGGGGGTGAGAGGAGGAGGGGCGGCGCCAAAGGAGGGGAAGGGGGAGGAGCAGTGGGCGGAGGTGGCTATGGAGTGGGAGGAGGAGGACGGGCGACGGTAGAGGAGGGGGGAGGGGGAGGAGGAGGAGGAGGAGGTTGGGGAGGAGCAAGTGAAGAAGGGGGGAAGGGTAGGGAAGGGAGAGGAGTTGATGGAAAGACCTTTCAATCCCTTTTTATTTTAATTCCCCTTGTGTCTCCAAAGTTAACGTTTGTTTGCGTTGAGGATGGATGACAACTAATCCGAGGGGCACAAGTGATCATTGTGGAAGAAGTCGGGGGCACAGATGATAGTCTAAAAAAGAGAGGGACATAATTGATATTGCAATATCTCGGAGGAGTATAGCTGATAAAAATCTAATTTTAAAGTACATAACATAAATATAAAAAGTAACAAATAAAAACAACCAATAACTATTTTATTATGCGCGATGACATCTTCCCTTCACTTCCCATGACTTCTATTTGATTTCATAGGATACTTTTTTGGTAGGTCTATTCTTAAAAATAAAAATCAAGTTCGTTCATCTAAAGTTGCGAAAAACTAGTTTGTATCCTCACTGGAGATTTTTTTACACTAGATTGCATTGTTCATTAATACCCAAATGTATAAAAATATGGGGGTGATAGCTCCACCAATGAAACAAAAGATAAACATCATCGATAGCATCTCGTAAGATAAAGTGAGGTGTCACTTTTGAGGCGACGTAGATGGTAAAAACTTGACTTCAAGCTTTCATTCTTTTTACGTTCTTCGTCGATGAGGGGACTGGAATAATCCTAATTTTCCAGGAAGGGTCCTACAACGAATCAAATCCAAATGGGATTTCAAGACACCAAAAATAAATAATATACTTTATTAATGATGTATATAATTATTAGCGTGGAATTGTAGAAAATTATCGAACTCATGTAGCATAACCGATGGGTGAGATTCTCTCCCAAAGAACATGTTCGTGACGCTCTTTCCAACAACAAAGTGGTGTGATCTTCACCTTATTTAGCCTGAATTCATGATTTACAGTTCATATCTTACGTAGAAAAAAACATTGAACTTGGCAAACCCAATATGTTACTCCAATTTTCTTCCTCAAGATTACAAACGTGGCATCTATTTACCCAAGAAAGCCCATGAAGGTTCCATATTTCATATTTGTCCGAGAATAATAACAAAAGAAATCAGATATCTGATGGTGAAAATGTCTATTCTAAGATTTGCTTAAGATATCAGAAATTTTGCCTCCATATTGTAGAATATTGTATATTTCACGATCCCGATTTCAGGTCATCGGATCCTCGTATTTGTTGGATCGGTTACTCAACAATTATCCAAAGATAATAGCTAACATTCGAAATTGACTACAAAAGAGAATGCTACAAATAAAACATATCTTACTTTTACATCCACAAAACAAAGTTTACGTGATAAATTGCCTCGATGTATCCATTTACATGTGCATCACGATAGAAAAAAGAACACAAAAGAACTAATGTCTACTTGAGACTGATGACTATTCTCCAAGCTTTGCCTCACTGATGCTTGTCAGATTTTCAGAAACATGGGATAGGGATAAGCGAGCATCCAATAACAAAGAAAGGAAAAGTAGACAAGTAGGATAATTTCGCAAGCTCGTCAATATAGAAAAACTGTTTTATTTTTTATTTCCAATACTATGTAAATTCCTATTTACTTCATTCCAGGTCAGGGATTAGTTCGTGCAATATCACCTCACCTTGTCACGAATTCAATAGCTATAAATGCTATGGGATTCGAGGTTGCGTTGAGTTGATGAGCTTATGTTGTCGTACGCCGCATCGACCAATCTTCCATTTCTTACCATAATAAATTTTGATTATTTATTATTTAGGATCTTTGAATCCTCAACTTGTCTAACAAGGAAGAATGCTATCCTCGAGGGCATGGTTACTTGAATCTATGAGCCATCAAACATTTAATCCTATCTACCATCGGTTACAGATACATGTCAACGTGACATAAATACTATTTATCCCACCACATGCCTCCGTGTGGCATGATTGTGTCCTCAGATAAACAGTCCATTTGATAGCAACGAAGCACCACACATTACAAGTAACTAGGAAAATTACCCGCGCTTCGTTACGGGGAAAAATATTTAGAAAATAATACGGTCTATAATGAATTTAATTTAAACATGTAGAAGTATCACATAATTGAAGAGAGAACTATACCTTAGTGGTAAAGTAAGCATTAGCGTTGTAAAGTAAGCATTAGCATCTGCAGTTAACTTTTCCACTTCATCAAGAAAAAAGTGCACATTTATAAATTCATACAAATAATATAATTTTCTATTATTATTATTCTTATTGTTGTTGTTGTTGTATAACAAAGAAAGAATAATGAATCAAATAGCATTCATGTAATGTTGATATATATGAACCAATAAGCCTTGCAATTTATCTAAGATATTAATTTCCATACATAAGTGATAGAGAAATAGCTAACAATATGCATTCACAATATTAATATTTCAACGTGAATTTTTATCAGTATTTTAAAAACATATCTTCTAGTATTTAACCTAAAATTATTTTGATGAAAAAAATTATATTATATTATTCATAAAATAATAAATATATTTGATGTAAATATTGTATCAATGGTTGATTATTTTGTAAAAGTTTAATCTTTAAGTTTGGGAAAAATACTATGTTAATATAAATTCATAAAATAATAAATATATTTGATGTAAATAATGTAACAGTGGTTGATTATTTTGTAATATACTTTATTACTATGAAGAAAATTGACACGTAAAGACTCGAAATAAAGTGTATACATTTTGTTTATCAAATGATTTAAATAAATGATTAAGAGTAGACATTTCAAGATGTTAATCCGTGTAATAAATTCATATTCAATTGAAGATTTTCAATCGAAGGACAATTGGTAATTCTATTTATATAAATTTGAAGGAAAAAAACTATTAGCACTGACTTGGCTAAGAAAGGCATACAAAATCTCAATAAAGTAGATACATGATTGTTATTTCTCTCTGATTTTATCTAAAATCTCAACAAAGCATATGAATAGAATCAAAAACTTAGACTAACTCTTCTCTAAACCAACTGGGATAAAAAATATTTTGGTGCAATTATGGAAGATCAAATTATTGAATCAATCTACTTATATAAAGGAATCGTAAACGCAAGATGCTTATGAGAAATGGATTAAGGATCTTAATGCCTGATCGATATAAAAGCTCCATGTAATAATGATTGTTAGCCACTTTAAAGAGTACACAATTATCATAAATACAACGTGGATTAAACAATGTTGTTAGCATCATTCATAACTTAGTAATAAATAGTAATTTATATTATGAAAAAGACACGTTAAAATGCATAATAAATGTTTTTTGTCCATTTCCTAAAGTAAAGAGGACACTGCATTTCATTTCATATGGATAAATGATTAACATACACCAATATCACAACGAATGTGTAGCAGATTATAAGGAACAAAAAAGTTTGTTGTTAATAATTATTATAGAATCATAGGCTAAAAATTACTTTTACTGTAAGAAAGCCACATAAATTTTAGGGATATTTACCCAGCAGACCCTGAAATCTTTCTAAATTACCTCTACGACCTTTGAAACATCGATATTCCTCCCTCGACCCCGTAATCTTGCTAACCCTTATCCCACAGACCCTGTGGTTAACTCCCATCCATTTGCTCCGTTAAAAGTGACCAGATTTCGTTATCTTCTTTACATGATGCCCATTTTATTTATCAAATTTACGGCAAGTGCCATTCCCTCCCACCCTCCACCTCCAGGTGAACAATTCTGGCCCGAAGCCCCCGCCCCCCTCCAGGTCGGACCTCCCCGGTCGTCGGTCGAAGCTCCTCCCGCACCCCTCGCGGGCGACCCCCCGTTACCTCTCCTGCTCAAAGCTGCACCCTCGACCACCTGCGAAGCTCCCCCACCCCCACACACACGGACCTTCCACCTGCGAACCGCCACCCCCTTCCCGTTCCCCGCATGAAGACCTCCCCCCCTTCCCCGCCGGCCCCCTGCCTGGCAGCTCGAAGACCACCCCAGCCTCAGTCGAGGAACCCCCCTGCCCCCTGCCGAAGACCCCCAACCCCCTGCCAACACCATGGTCAAAGCTGGGAGATTTCGGACTGGCAAGGGTTGCCGATCATGGGTCGGCTTTGCAATCAACAATGATGGCTGGGACAATGGGATACATGGCACCAGAATACTTCACCACTCGCAAAGCCATCAAGGAAACAGATGTTTATAGCTTCGGAGTTGTTGCACTGGAGATCGCGTGCGGAAGGAGGACGACAGAGCCTCGAGAGAATGGGAAGGAGATATTGATTTATTGGTTATGGGAATTGTATGAAAAAGGCAGAGTTACAGATGCAGCGGACAAGAAGCTACAGAAGGCCTTTGACAAGAATGAAATGGAAATGCTAATCCTGGTCGGTATGTGGTGCGCACATCCGCAGGTCGACAGCCGTCCATCCTTCGGACAAGTAATAACAGCTCTAAACTTCGAGGTTGGGGTGCCAAATCTAAATACGATGGCAAGTAACATTGCAGTGCTGCCACATGTTCTATCCTTTAGTGCTTCGTCTTCTACTGCAACGGGCAAATCCAGTGATGGTTAAATAAGCAGCAGATTTGTAATTACGAATACGTCTACCATCTATTCGCTCTTGTGCAACTCACTGCATTAGATAAAAGTGTGTTTTCTTTGCTGCGAAGCGGATTACCCGGAGTTCAGGCGCCCCCTTGGAAGCTAGAAGACCACTCCAGCCCCGCAGGACCCCCCCAGCCGCCTGCTCGAAGACCCGAACCCCCTGCCACCGCCATGCTCAAAGCACCCCCCTCCGCACCCCGCTCGAGGTCACCCCCTGCCCCCTGCCGAAGACCCCCCAACCCCCTGCCAACGCCATGGTCGAAGCCCCACCCCCCACCGCCGGCGCCCCGCCTGGAAGCTCGAAGACCACACCAGCCCCGCAGGACCCCCCCAGTCGCCTGCTCGAAGACCCGAACCCCCCGGCTCCGCCATGCTCAAAGAACCCTATTTATGGGAAGTGAAGATGAAGAAGATAGGAAGTAGGAAGAGAAGAAAATTTCAACCGTTAGATTTTGTATGGTTCGATTAACTCAGTTTTAACTCACTCAAGTTAGTTCAAGATGTCTCAATTTAACGGTAGGGTTCATGAGGTAAAACAGAGCAAGATTACGGGGTCGAGGGAGGAATATCGATGTTTCAAAGGTCGTAAAGGTAATTTAGAAAGATTTCAAGATCTGCTGGGTAAATATCCCTAAATTTTATTGTTCATATTTTACACACACATATCTCTTACATGGATGAGACATGACAAAGCACACTACTGCGCTTAATCATTAGTCTGCTGCGCAGGGCCTCTACCAAAACCACCGCAGCACTACCACAACAACGTACTTCATCAGCGTGAATGTCATCTCCTTCCCAGGCACACCCTCGACTGCACCTACAACACAAGTATTTGGAATGTTCCGATCATGCTACGACATCCCTCACCCTGAACTCCTCTTGTAGTCTCCCCCATTGAGCATCCGTCCTCACAATAAGAGAAGAAAGCTATATCCCTCTTCTTTCACCATCTTGTTAGGATGCGTCTACCCGCTCGTTGCACGATTCGAGTCCCATGTTAGCATAATGTAGGCCCTTATTGTCTCGAAGATGCACGCTCAACTATCTTCATGTCCAGCAAGGAGTTGTTCCCTTCCGGTAGCATTGATACCTTCTTTACCGCCGCTTCCTCTACCGAGGGATGGTGAGAGAAGAGCCCGAAGAGCCATGCCAACCCAATAGTGATTATGTCCCTCAACGTCATGACAGAAGGTCTCCACCATATCCATCAGAGTCTCCTCTACATGGCTCGATTGACATCAACTTTCAGAAGTGGTAATACAAATAAGTTAAATGTATCGAGATACATACCACGTAGGCAATATATGTAAAGTATACAACATTGTGATCACTAACTTTGAGGGAAACTCGTTAAGATACCTCTCAATCCTTCTACTTAGCAGCCTCTCTAAACTCAATCCACATGCATATTTGAACTTCCAAACAGAGAGAACGATGGCCGTCATGCAATGAGCGTTGCTGCAACCTCGAACATGTTGGTGAATTCGGAGTCCGGCAAAGATGCATCCAAGGTCCTCACAAAGAGAGAATCTTGAAATAGTATCAAATGCAAAGGCCCGCTTTACATCCTACATGCCCCTAGCTCTCGCTTTCTTGTTGGAAGATGAGAGGAACAAACGTAACCTCTGTTTGACCTTGGACTCCAGCACCACAACCACCAAGTCCATGAGAATCTTGTTGGTGAACTCATGGTTGGTAGGTTTCCTCTGGAAGTGGTTAGCTCCCGCTCGACAATGAAGATGCCGAAGTCGAGAAGGTCATTGCGAGTTTCAGAGAAGGAAGCGTGGACATGTGACTCACAAATAGTGAAGTGGAGAAATATGCATCGCCATTTGGAGAGAAGAAAAGGAAAGGAGCATTCATGTACCCATAGAGTATTAGAGGAGCAGCAAGCTCCTCTCCGCCATATTCTCCTCCTCCTCTTCGGCTACTTCCTGCAACTCCAAGCTGTCGAAGCCCAACCCCCACCGGCTATCCTCCTACTACCCCTTCTCCCCCACCCCTCTCACCACCACCACCTTCAGTGTCGCTACGCTCTCTTTTCCCACCCTTTCAGCCCTGGGCTTTGATGGCGACGGTGGTATGTAGTCGATGCATAGGGAGGAGGAGGAACTTGTAGAGATGAAGTCACAGAAGAGAGAGGAGCAAAGGGTTGGAGGTGAGTTGCATGTAGCTTTTGCTGCAAAGGAGAGAAGGGAATAAGCTGGGGCTCGTACATGGAGAGGGGGGGGGGAGGAGAGAGCGGCGGTGTGACGCGTATAACAGGGGAAGAGCTTGGGAGAACCATCATTGTGAAGATAATAGACGAGTATATTCACAGCAAAGCCACGTGTCTACGTGTGAGTCGCATACAGGATAATGTGTCAGAAGACTCAGAGGAGTATGACGTAAATTGTGATTGGGCGCGGCGTGCCACAACGTTGCGCTAGAAAAGGAAGATGAGGTGGCGGAGAGGGAAGGTTAGTGTCAGAAGGGGAGAAAGAAATTATAGGGAGATGCCACGTGTTGGAAGAAGAGAAAAGGCTGAAAGAAACTCAGCTTTAGTATATGTATAGATTTATTCCATGCGCTCAACATATTAGTGTAACCATGTATTGCACATGTCTGACATGGCACACATATCTCTTCTAACGAACCTACTTGTTATATGCACGACATATAGTATCTACTCCAAGCCATCCTGTCATTGGAGACGATGCATGATGCTTCCCTGCTTAGTATCGTGTGTGTGTGCGCGCGTGCGTGTGTGTGTGTAGGGGAAACTTCCAATAAGGTGGACCTTTCTTGGATGCATGAAAAGCCACGCCAATTTATGTATTTTTCATATTTATTTTACAATTTCTAACTCAATGTATTTAATAATAAACGTAAACATAATATGTATATTGTGAAAGACTCATGAAATTATTATTTTATTTGACAAAAATTGTTAGTTACAATATGGATGCTATATTTTACAAAACACTATGATCATTACTATCTTGCAATGTGCAATTTATATTTTACAAAATTGTTTACAATTTTAGTAGCGACTTTTTGAATTTCAGGAAAGGCCCACCTGGGCCTGTGCGTGTGTGTATGTGCGTGTGTGTGGTGGGCGTATGTGTGTGTATGTGTGTGGAGGGGGGTTAGACGGGACTGCCTCCGCGCTATTTTTACGCATTTTTTTAAATATCACTATATATATTTATCTATATATCCTACCAATATGCCATTCGAATTTCGTCAGAAACAAGGACTCCTATGTCCTCCATCTAGAGCAGGTCGATTACAGGAGTGTTAAGACCGTTAAAATTACATGCTCTAGATGGAGGGCACGTGAGTCTCCGGTTCTGGTGAAATTCGAATGACATAATGGAGGGATATGTATATATATATATATATATATATATATATGAATATACATGATTATATTTTGCAAAAAAAACTGTGGAAAAAGATTGGAGAAGTCCTCTCTTATGGAAAAAGGAGTATCCTTCGTAGGCGCATGTAACTTACATACCCACATCCTTTTTTCTCCATTTTTCTGGAATGAAACCCAGTAGAATTTAGATCGCAATATGCCATGATGGTATCATTCAAAATTCGTCTTTATTCAAGACTTCTATCCCCTCCGTCAAGACGGTCAATTCTTAACGGCACCATAAATGCTGAAATCGACCCCCTTCAGATGGAAGTATTAGGAACATTTGTTTTACACCATATTTGAAACACATATTCCACTTATTATTGTAAGTAAATCCCTCCAGGTTTCATTCTAAAAAAAATGAAAAAGGAAAGAAAGTTGAGAGCATACTCTTATATGTGCCCAGGGAGCATACTCATTTAACCATATGCATGTTTGCTTGTCTCTCTTCTGTAGTAAAATACATAACTTTCCATGTTTTCAAACTTTAAAACGTGTGTGAATTGTCGTAATTAAAAATATTCATCACCGAACCAATTCAATTTAGCATGTTTGTTTGGTGTGAACATGAATCAATCATGCACAAAGCTCTCAAAATAAGTACATGGATTAGACAATTGTGAGTAGTAGTGCGAAGTGGCAACATAGACAATTGCGAGTAGTAGTGCGAAGTGGCAACATGTGTCTTCCGTGCCGAAAGTCAGAACCCCCAACTTCGCAGTGCTATCAGGGTTGTGAATAAAGTGGTCATGGAAGCAAATATGAAGTGCAAAGCTGGAAACATTTATAAGAAGCCTATAATTTAGTTGTGTGAATCAAGTTTGAGGGTACCTAATGTGATAGCAAGGCAGACGGTCTAGAGCGTGAGGTGTGTTTTTGTAGATGGAGTTTACCAGTTATATGCATATAAGCTTGCCTATTCAACTCACATTACAAAAAACGCACTTCGAAGTTGCTTTCCCGAATTGTCAAAGACCATCGAACCATGAGAGGAGACCTAGATAAATGCATACGAAACTCAAACTGCCGTTGCCACGCGAGACGCGAGATCTAAATCGAGCCACCACAGAAAGAGTCCTTCTGAATAGGTTCATAACGAAGAATATGATAATCAAGAAATTGATTTACTTCAACTTGAAAACTCAACAGCAACATGTAAGATTTAATTATCTGATCATGTTGTTTCTAATTAACCGAGAAATTGATCTGGTTAAATTCGAAAAACAACAGCAAAAGTTATGATTTCATTACCAAACCATGTTATCTTCTATGCAATGTTGATATACTTTGATTCATTTTTTAACTGTGATGGTCACGATTCCTTAATTGATTAAATTTTATTTACGAATCAAGAATACGTAAAAATACGAGGAATGAACAAAGAACACGCTCAGAATGTGACAAACACAGTGAACACGCGAAGAACGTGAATAATATGAACTCTCTCAAGATTTCGTCAGAGTTTTCCCCGACATCGAGTGATATTTCAAAGGAAATTTTGATAGAGACTTTCATGTATAAAAGCGAACTCATAAGAAAAACAAGGAGTCTTTCAAAAGAATGTGTCGAAAAAGAGAATAAGAAAATCTACTTACCTCCTACATGAAGTTGTGGATGAGAGGATATCACACCTTCCTCCTCGTTATCATCTTATCAACATTATTTTGCTAGTGCTTCTCCTCCATTTTGCTCTCTTTCTTGAAGAATCTTGACCCCGTCATTGGGGGTGGGTATGTAGATGGATCGAGAAAGAAAGGGTGGGGTATTTATATGTCTTCACCATGCCTGTGTGTCATCTCAGACAATGCTCAGTCATTATGGTCAGTGAATCGTTGTTCGCCTGTTGTACATGACAGTCTCAGTCAATCATCATGCCAGCGTCAAAGCCACGACTATCCAGCTCGTGTTCTTGCCTATTTCTATCCTGAAGCCCGTGATTTGCTACTGATGATGCGCTAACTATGATTAATTAACACCAATCACGAGTAATTGTTCTTAACTTAGATCATCATCCACTATTCTACCATCAAATAAACATCAGTATCCTTGATCGTGCTTAATTAGTGCCAATTAGGAGTTAACGAGGCTTAGCTTACGTCAACCTCCATCGCTTTCAAAATAAATAACAATTTGTATTGACATTAATTGACATGAAACGAGTTCCATTGGACTTGTCTCAATGAACTAGATATGAGGACTATATGTGAGGCATTATTCAGGAATGTTGAATTTAGGACCTTACTTATACTTCTTTATTTGATTTTCACATTGACTATCCCATGATCTTGAAGCGTAATTTACGATATCCTCTCCATCGTTAAGCATGATTATAGCGAGAAACATTTTTAGCTGATCTACTTGATTCCGAAGTCTATGAAATACTTCGATATTTATGCTAAAGATACAATTATCTAGAGCTAGTAGTCTATGGATGGTCATGCTCCAAGTACTGTTTTTTTAATTCTTTACAAATGACCACAATTTGGAGAATTTATCCTTGAGTTGAGAGACACCTCCATGTTTATCCCATCTTGCCAGAAAAATGAATTTTCGCCCGATTTAATAAGCTTATGCTAGGATATCGCTAAGTTTTTCGGAACACTTCTTAATACACTATTGAGTTTCTTCCATTGTAAGTGGTTTTTAATGGAATATGATACTTAAATTAAGTATCTGTCTTGACTCTTCCCTCACTCCGTAATGGAACTCATTTTTTGTACCATCGAGTTTTGAAGCTTTCAAGGTCCACAAATATCACATTCATCATTTTCTTTGGAATGACAATTTTGTTACATGCAACCATATTTCTTTTTTTTTGTGAGAGTGATTCCAATCCACAAGAGGTTTCATTTGAATTTATCAGTTTCATCTATGACATTTGTCGGGAGTTTTACAGTGGACAGAAGATGATACATAAGTCGGGTGAGGCGATGATTTAACGGGGTACCGCGAGTTGGAAAAGCTAGTATACGAGCCTTCGACCCAGTAAGTTTGATTGCGAAATTCACGGTTAACGATTACCAACTGTACGGTTACAAGATTTCCCGGAAGCTGCAAGGTTTGGGCAATGTATGGACGACCTATTGGTATTAATTTTCAAGCTATAAAAGAGGGAGAAGATCCACACTATAATAGCCAAGATTTTTTACAAAGAAAGTTGAGCAAGTCATCGGCAAATTGAACATTTGTGATTTCAACCTCCAATCTTGAAACCAAAAAACCTTCAATAAGTCGATGAGACGCTAATTTTTCAAGCACTCCATCGGGTATATTCAATGTGTTTATGAATATAAGTGGGGTGATGATCACCTCTGCGCATATTTTAGGCTGGAAGAAACCAATTGAACTATGATTAACTTTTAGATACATTTTTATAAGGGATTTTTACCCGGCAGACCCTGTAATCTTTTGCAATTACCGCTACGACCTCTGAAACATCCTAATTCCTCCCGCGACTCTGTAAAGTTGCTAACCCTTACCCTACAGACCCTGCGGTTAAGGCTCGTTAATTGACCCGTTAAAATTAACCAGATTCCGTTATATTCATTTATTTTATACCCATTTTGTTTATTAAATTTACATGGAGTGCCACTCCCCCCCCCCGACCTGCTGCTCCCCTCAGCCGAATTGCTCCTCAACCCAACACCCTTTGCCTTTATTAAAACACGCCATGGAGGAGGCATGAATTTGCTAGCTTGCAGACCTTTTGCAACCAGGAATTTGTATGAAAAAAGGAAGAAGAGATCAATAATAAGAATTACTCAAATTAAGAAGCATGTAGCCAACTCAAATCTTAACAACTATTTAGAAACCACCACCCAAAAGGACACAGATACCACGATCTTGAGATCTTCCCCACAAGCCATCCCTCCAAGCAAGCAGAATTAAAGGCACAGATCTCCACAACCCAGAAGTGTTACGGGATCAATTTGGGTTAGTTCTTGTTCGACAGTGTGTGAGGGATTTTTTTCCACACCCCCATCAGCCGCCGAAGCGCAGGAGCTCGCGGTCGTCGCTGCAGTGGGGACACCGGGGGGCGCCGGCATCCACCATGAAGTACGTCAGGCACAACCTGCACCCCACAACGACCAGGAAACGCGTACCGGTTCCGGAGATAGCGTCCGCATATGACGAGCAGCAAGAAGAAGAGGTGACCTCGTCGCCGTCCACGGTTGCGCAGCTGGCGGAGGTCGAATCAGAGGTACCCACCTCGGCGTCTTCGACGGTGGAGGCGTTGTCACCCCCCGCACTGCTGCTCTCCCCACTCCCCCTCCCTGTTCGCGCCCCTGCCGACGATGGAGCCCCCGCGATGGAGTCCCCCCCACCCCACCTCCACCAATGGAGCCGACGGCCGCCGCCACTTCGCCCCCCACCCCGATGGAGCCGCCCCCTCCCACCTCGTCGACGATGGAGACCCCCCACGCCCTGCGCCACCGGCCAACGATGGAGCCCCCGGCCACCGCCGCTTTGCCCCCCCCCCCCCCCCCCCCCCCCCCCCGCGCTGGAGGCCCTCCTCCCTGTCGTTTTACGATTTTGATTTTTTTTCTTATTGTTTTTTTATTTCGGCGAATCCTAACCGTCTGATGGCAAATTAGTTAGGTTAACTCAGGATTAACTCGTCTTTGACTCAGATATAGTTAAAATTGACGGCAGGGTTTATTGGGTAAGACGGAGCAAGTTTACGAGGTCGGAGAAGGAATTACGATGTTTTAGAGGTCGTAACGGTAATTGCAAAAGATTACATGGTCTGCCGGGTAAAATCCCTTCTTATAATTTTCAAAATTGTAATCACTGTAGTTATAAAATATATCCAGGCAACTAGTTATCTCGAGGGTCCTTATCATGGGGTCTCATTTCAATGTGTTAAAAGCTTTTCTAAATTTAGTATTCAAGATGGCTATTTTTTGTTTTTATAAACCCAATGTCTCAGGATCTTTGGAATTGTGAAGAGACAAACCCGAGTAGATATATTTTTTTTTTTCAGGAAAGCACATAGAGCAGAAAAGATGAGATTTTGCAATTTTGTAGCACAGTGATCTGCTTTCTCGATGGCATGTATGAGAATGATTGTCTATAATTCTATAGTTTTTTATATCAATTGGAGACGATGAAGCTATTTATATGTCTGATGTTTTCCATGTCTGAAGTATCATCTTGCATATTATTTAGCATTGACAAAAAGTCTTTTTTTTATGAGCCAAAATGCTATAAAATTTTCAAACACCGTTGTGGGAACAAGGGCCTTGTGAGCTTTAATTTTTTCAAAAGTCATCTCTAGTTTGGGCAAGGAGAAGGGTACAATCAAGTCCTCATTGTCCTTTATTTGGCCAATCATATATGTCCCATATATGTAAATAAAAAGAGTTCCCTCGTCTGGATCATCGTAAAACATTCGGTAAAAGTTGATCGTTATCCTAATGGAAGTAGTCGTCTGTAGAAGTATGGTGTTTTTGCCCCCATTCCTGAGCCAACGAATATTGTCCCTTTGATTCAGTTTCTCAAATCCATCATTTGAGATATCACGTGGTCTCTCATAAAGGATCCTCACCCCCCCCCCCCCCCCCAAATCCTCAAAATCATTTTTCATGTGAAGAATCTTAATTATTGGACATCCTTTCATTGGAACTGGGAGGGTACCACAAAGTTTGGCATCACTCAACTACCACGTGGAGATTTTGATACCTGTTTGTGTTATAGTAATTATATTACCAAAATGTATACAATACAATAATTGTCTTTTCCTTTTTTGGTGTAGCACAACAAGGCTGCCTCTTTGGGGTCCACGGTTTCCTCTCTTTATAAATAGAGCACTAGTGCATATAATAAACAACTCATCATTTTTCTCCACGTGGTATAAGAGCGGTGGTCTTGGGCCATAAATCCAAAACTCTCTCCATGTCCTACTCCCACTATAGTCCGCCTTCTCTCTTTTGTGCCTAGGCGCTCACGCAGTACCTAAATGCGTCATTCATAACCATCCAATATAGGTCATGCCACTCAACCGACCCCTCCCCCCTACCACCATAACCACTCAGCGGCAGCCACGAGTAGCTACCATTGTTGCTCAACAAGACCAATTGTCTCCATTGTTGAGTGTACCAATGCAACCTGAGTCCCATCGCACTCGAGACACCTCTCACTGGTGACCATGTAAACTCTGATGCGATCGTGATGGGCCTCTCCAACAAAAGAAAAGGTGTTTTGGGGGATTGTTGGGACATTCCCTTTCACTATATAAATATGATTCCATAGCACTAGAGTACCTACAAAGATAATGAGAAAGTTATGTATCTAATTATACGCATGAAACCTCCCTTCCATGTCAGTGTAAACCGGTATTGGTTTATCACCCAATGTTCTCCTTTTGTGCTTCTTTCGTCCGTCATGGTATAGAGCAGGGTTGATGTTAATCCATCTCCTCAGGATATCAAGGGTTCGTGTCCCATCGCCGATATGGATGGGACGAACTATGAGTTGTTGGTGATGCAATTCATGAGCATCATGGAGAGTCACGACTATGAATACATTCTAATGAAGACGGAGTTTGATGACATGTTTGGTGCCAATAGTCCACGGAAGCATGACAATGCATGTGCCCGAGTGCAGGTACCAAGCACTAAAACAACAAAAACAACTAACACTATCATGCACCAACACATTGCAAGGACGATGCGTGCACATCCTTGCAACTCTCATACAAAGATGAAACAGAGATTCTCCATCTTCAACATGACATATACATGATTAAGTAGGATGGTTGTCCGCTTCACACCTTCTACTTCAATATGAGGGTATGTTGGAGAAACTGCATATTTACACGTCCCTTATGCTATTTATCGGGCAACAATTCACGTACGAGAATGCCATGATGGTTGGTATCTTCCTCGTTGGTCTTGATCTAGTATGCGATGTAGCACTTAGTCGGCCTATACCTGATGTCTCAATTCCACACAAGGATGATGCATACAATCGTCTTAGCAAAATCTTTACGCCCTTTAGTCATGCTCCTCAAATCTCCTCCGCCATGGTTGCTTTGTGAGGTAGAGGTTTGCCGAGTTTAGAGGACATGGTACTGTAGTCGACGAGGTCGTCACCCTCATCCGCAATGCACTTATTGCAATATCTTACGGAACTTTGAGGACATGTACTATTAAAAGCATGGTCATTCTCGTTCTATTCGTGCTATTTAGCACCTAGAGACTACCATTGCACCTTTTCGACTAGAAGTATGAAGTTCTCCTATCATGTATGAGGGAGATCATGGGACATACCTCTATTAAGACTAGTCCTCCTCTACTATCATTTGACTCAAGTACCTCTACTAGTACCTCAGGTATCATTCATGTTCTTACCACATATCATGCCACAAACTTCACCAACTGGATGATATTTTCGTGAGCTTTATCATCATCTCTATAGCAATAGAAAACTTCCTACAACATGATTCCTCTTAGTCGATCTGTCATCAATGCTGATAGAAGACATCTCCTATCACCGGGCATGAAGAGATCTGCTTGATGCTCTTCGTGCATTTGTAGAATGTCTTGCATGCTCTAGATTTTTCTATTAATTTATTGTCCATTGGTCAGTTATCAAGGAACTCAATTGAATTGTTGTTTTTTTCATTTCCTCTTGCGTTCAGGATATACTTACAAGCAGGGTGCTTGGATGTGATCATGAGCAAAGGGGTCCTTATATATTGGTATAGTCTCCTTATGCAAGAATATTGTTTATCTCTATTTGATCGATTTCCTCCTACTTATGTCATCTTTAGACCGGTTATTTACCCATTCAAGATTGTGTAGAGACCTTCCTCAGATATCTCCTCAGTCCAACTTCCATTATAAGTCCTGGCAACTTGATAAATATCATTGTTATCACTTCCAATCAGCATGGTCACAGTTATAATTCCTTATTTGAGTTAGTCTATTTTTACATTCGAAGGCCAGTCGTGTTCCTAACCATCTAGAGGTACCATTTTTGTATTGTGGTTGTATATTATTTCGCTGGATTATGTTGGGTTTTTTATGAAGCATAAATCAAAGCTCAATTATATTACGTAAAATTTCACCATAGAAATTAATAATCTTTTTATACTGCATATCAAATATGCATGTTCTGATGATGCCCTGGAGATTTGCACTAGCCACCTATATATGTTTTTCGATCTTAGCGGGATTCTGCATCAAATCTCACGTGCATGCTGATGAATCTTGTATACATCATGTTAAAATCTATTTATTATTCTACTTGCTTAACCAATTCAATAAAAATCACAATTAAATCACTAATATTAGCACGTATTATATTGTGAATAATATGTGTATAATTACCCGTATTTTTCTCACCCTTATTTATTGTATTTAGTTACTAACCATTTTTCTTTGTTATCTATTTTATTAACAATCCTTAAAAATCAGGTTAAATATTGTCTATATTTATCCTGGATCCTAAAAGAAATAAAAAATACAAAAATATCAAAACCATAAAACACAATGTTTTTACCTATTAAAAATGCTTGCAGAAATTTACTTTTGTACAAATGACTTCTTTTAGCTTTTCGACCAACATGAAACTTGTAGATCTCATTGAGATCTACAATTTTGACTTTTTTTATGATTCAGCCTCTTATTATTTCTTTTTTATTTTTTATGATTCAGCCTCTTATTATTTCTTTTTTATTTTTCTTTATTTTCGTGTTTGCTGATTTTTCTAGAGCTGCCATGCAACCGCCTCTCCTCACGCCACCTGATGAATCTCCGTTCATCAACTTTATTCTATCATTTTGGCCTTAACAACCCTAGTAAATGCCTGTAAATATGCTTAATTTAGGCATTTTATCATTCATGCATTATTGTGTTAATATTGTATGAAATACGGTTTTTAAAGACCAAATTATAGAATAAAGAAAAGAAAAGAAAAAGAATAAAATATTGTAAATATTTTATGACCTGAAACCCTGAGACCTAGGCATATCGATGACTAGGTCGACAATGAATAAAGTAGGGGGGATAAGAGCCAGAAATGAATAAAAATCCCTTTTATTTAATTCAATTTTTATTCATTTTGGAATCTATTTTTAGTTCCACTTTTTATACTTCAAATAAAAAAACTTTGTACATAAAAGTTGTAGATAATTAAATATAAAAAATACAAAGTTGATTTCATACAAAAATAACATACAGATAAGAAGTTATGATCTGAATAAGTTTCCAAAATCCCAACTTCCCAGACTTGTATCTCTCAAATAAAAATTTGAAATGTATCAAAATCACCTTTAACTGTATATAATCTTTAATAACCTATTTAATGAAGGTGGTTTCATATTTTTTGGAGTTACGGTTTGAAAGTTAGGTTTTGGACCCCTAGTGTATACGTTACCCGATTAAAATATTCATTTTATTTATCATTCATTGTTTTTATAATTTTATATTTTTATAATTTTGTAAATATTTTTTTATAATATATGTGTATATTAAAATAGGAATAAAACACTACAGAAAACATAAAAATAAATTACTTGTATAAAATACACAGGTAAAATACCTATACTTATACCTATATAGATTATACATCTATTTATTTAATTATATAAAACACATCAAAAATATAAAATAAAAATATATATAAGTTTATAAAAATAAGCTATAAATATATAAAATAATAAACAAAATTACTAAAATTAAAAATACAAAATAAAAATAAAACATTAAAATATATAGACGAATATACTAGTATATAACCCATAAAAGGTAACTTATAATTTTAAACCTTGAAAAAATAAATAAAAATCATAATAAAATAATTTAATAATAATAATAATATTTTTTTGTTTAATAACCTAAAATTAATAGGGATAATTACACCCATAACCCTGAGTAATTTCGCAATAACATTCATAACCCTATATAATAGCGAATTACATGGTAAACCTTGAGTAATCACTCCGTCTCACACTCGTGACCCTCCGTTAATTTTTCCTTTAACCAACCATATCATTGGGTTATTCCAACCCTTGTTGTATCCAACGACTGAAAAAAAATTATCCTCCATCTTCTTCCAGCTTAGCCGACCCCCTTCTTCCTCCTCAATCTCTCTGCCTACAGCCACCCCCTCCGCCGCCCCTACCCCCGCAGCCACACCCTCCTCCCCTCTGCCCCGTCTACCCCCTCTCCCCGCCGGTCGCGCGTGCCTGGGAACCCCACGCAACCTCGTACGTGCCTGCAAGCTTCGTCCCGGAGCCCCCCGCCAAGCATGCCTCTCGGTCTGCAACCCCCGACCCCCCTCCCCACACCGCCTGCGCGTGCCTCCGCCCCAGGAACCCCCCCCCCCCCCCCCCCGCCTGCGCGTGCCTCCGCTCCAGGAGGCCCCCCCTTCCCCGTGCCTCCGCCCCAGGAGCCCCCCCGCCTCTCGGCCTGCAACCCCCGACACCCCCTCCCTTGCGTGCCTGGGAGCCCTTCCTCCCCAAGCAACCCCAGGAGCCTCCCCCCGCGCCGTGTGTGCCTGCAAGGTCCGAGACAGGCGAGCAGGAAGGAGCAACTCCGACAGGGTTCGGTTGCAGGGGGAGGGGGCGGCGAGCAGGGGAGGTAGTTCGATTACGGGGGGATGGGGGCTCGGGTCTGGGGGGGTCGATTGCAGGGGAGGTGGGGTGGGGGCGGTTGCGATGGGTTGAGCGGCGAGCAGGGGAGGAGGGGGTGGGGGCGGTTGCAATGGGTTGGGCGGCGAGCAGGGGAGGGGGGGTTCGATTGAGGGGGGTGGGGGCGGTTGCGATGGGTTGGGCGGTGAGGGGGGGGGGGGGCGGCCGCGGGGGCTTTCAACTCGGCACCAGCGGGCAGCGAGCAGGGGAGAGGGGTGGGGCCCGACCACGATGGGCTTTCAGCTCGGCAGCAGCGGGTTGCGGGGTGATGGGGGCGGTGAGCAGGGGAGGACAACTCGGGTGGAGGGGGACAATTCTGCTCGGCGACCAGGGGCTTCAGGGGAGCGGAAGTTCGTGCGGAGGTCGGGCGCGGGCGGGTTCGGGGGTCGCAGTCGGAGCTCGGCATGCAGGGGGGTCGTAGTCAGAGCTCGACGCGCAGGAGCACATGATGAACCTGGCACAGAGCTCGGCGCGAGGAAGCTCCGCATGGTGGTGGAGGGGAAACTCGGCCCACGGGAGAGGGGGGAGGGAGTAGCCTGCGAGGGAGGGGGAGGGGGGAGGGAGTAGGATGGCATGTTTTGTAAATAAGAATGGATGTTACGGGTAGTTTTGTATTTTTTAACGGAATCCGTCAAACACAACACTCATCCCAAACGGAACATGACACAGGGTTGTGTCATGTAAGAGTTAAGCATTACTTAGGGTTTTCCATGTAATTCGCGATTATACAGGGTTATGAATATTATTGCGAAATTACTCAAGGTTATGGGTGTAATTATCCCAAATTAATAAAATCGTTTATTATTTTTAAATGAATTAACAAATCTTTTTTCCAGGCTTTTTCCTGGTTGGTCCACGTGGACCAACCAGGAGAGTCGGAGAGTTGACGCGCGGTCAACTCTCTGATCCACTACCTGCATCTCTGACAACTTGTGTTTTTGCCTCGTTTCCAAGATTTTTGGGGCTTGATCCTTTCACCATCTCGCATCGGGCCCTTCTTGACTTTTGTTCCTCTAGTATCGAGGATTCACGCGACATTTCTCCTTGGGCCATGCATCGTTGCCTCGCCTAATTCACCTCGTTCTTCTCGCCCGTTCACCACGTTGTTCAAAACCAGCCCGTCACATTCCTTCGAGCTTTGAACCCCTTTTGCCCGTTTTTCCCTCTCCTTCTTGCGTGCTGGGGATCGAGGAGATGACAACGATCTCTCCTCGCCGTCAGGAGGCACGATAGAGCGGCACGGAGGCGGCTCCACCTCCCATCTCCGACCAACATCCGTGAGGACCTATCTTGCTGCTCTGCGGCCGAGGTCCCCTTTTCGGTTCCATTTTCCGCTTAGTTTTAATTTCTAGGTTGATTGCATTTTTTTCTTTTCGATTTTGGTGTATGATTTAGCTGTAACTTCGATCATCGAAGTTCGCCGGAGCTTGCTCCGGGGAACCCTCCATCCATGCCATTTTCACATCTACTCCACCCTGAGACCCATGGAACCCATATCTGGTCGTGTTTGAGTCTTATTGTAGGTCCCGGGAGTCAAAGGACCCCCTTGGGGGTCGATTTTGGAGGAAGCGTGGTACCTGGACCCCATCATCTTCTCCGGTCTTGTCGCAGCGCACCGAGGCTCATCGAGACATTTTGGCACCACCGGCGAGTCAGGGGTTCTTCTAGGCATCGAAGGAGACCATCTGTAATGAAGGAGGTGGCCGGAGCAACGCCATATTATCTCTTGAAGCTCGAGCCATGCCGTGTTCTTCCTTGTTCTTACCAGGAGACCCACGACCGTTGGATCGGGCCTTGGCTTCAGAATGCCCAGCCACCGTCCGATGTTTTGAACCAGCACCGTTGATCACCATCCGTAAGATCTGATCGCTGCCATCGATTCCGAAGCGTCATCGGCCATCCCTGATCTGACACGTGTTTAAGTGAAAGCACGTCGGCTGTTGGATGCCCAGCGCTGGGTATTTTGCACTTTAACCCTCATGTATTTTTATATATAATATTCAAGACCTAATCTTTCAATTATCGTTCTAATGTTTTTGTAATAATTATAGACAGACCCCTATAGTTCTCATTATTGCATTAAGGTCCTCGGCTACGTCAACTCACGTGCCTGCGCGCGTGAGGTCCGTGGCCATTTTGCAGGGGACCCCTTGTGGATCTGGTTATTTCGATTCAGCCTTGGAACCTTTTATTTAAGTATTATAAATTTTGTAAAATTGCAAGTCCGTCCCTGGGATTTTTGTTATTTACTTTTCGGTCCCTGCCAGTTACGTGACTGTTCACGTGAGGTTTTGGGAAATTTCCAGAGAAGCCCCCTCGGATGCTTTGATATTTGTATCCAGTCCGCGAACCTTTTAAATCGGTTATAAATTTTGGGTAATTTTGTAGTAAGGCCCCCAAGTTTTTATAAATTATTATCAGGTCCTTGCTAGGCATGTGTCCGTTACTTGAGAAATAGGAAATTTTGCTGGGATACCTCTGGGGTTTTTGGTATATGTGATTGATCCTTAAATATTTTTATTTGGTTATATATTTTATGGGAAATTTACAATCAGGTCCTCAAACTTTTGCATATTTACAAAAATACCCTTGCTAGAGTATATTTTCTTTTGTTTCTTCTAATTATTTCATGCATCTATAAAATTCAAAAAATCCCCAAAAAATACGCATAAGTTCCTGTTGCATTGCTCTATCACGCCATATTTTTATTTTATATTTTTTGAAGCATTTTAATGTTTACAAAGAATGAAAAACTTGCATTTTCAGCCTTGTTTGCATTATAAGATCAATAAAAATTATAAAACCTTTTTGAAAAAAATCCAAAAAATATATTCAAGTATTTTACAACTTCTGACCAAAAATCACTAAAAAATATAAAAGAAAAACCATAAAAATTGTAAAACCCCTAAAATCTTTATAAAAATATTAAAAATTCTTAAAAAATCATAAAAATCTATTTTCTATCTATAAATTTTCTCTTTTTTATTATCTTTATTTTAAAATTAATTTGGAGAATTTTGGTTTCTATTTAATATTTTTCATCTCCAATTTAATTACGGATTACTGTTTTATTCCCTATTTTGAATATTTTAGATTTTAAAAATACCAAAAAATAGCAAAACTATAGAAAAATCACAAAAAAATAGTAAGAAGATATAAAAATCCTAAAAAATATTTTATTCCATGTATTTTAACTATTTTTACTTGTATATATATTATCTCTCTCATCTATATTGTATATATATATATCTTATTTGATAATTTAAAATAAAAAAAGATTAAAAATATATAAAATATAAAAAAGAAAATACAAAATCAGAAAATTAAAAATCAAAATATAAAAATATAAAAATCAAAAATCAAATTAAAAAATTAATTAAAAACCCACAAAAAATAGCACATATAGATAAATACATCACATTCACTTTTTAGCATTCATTTGCCCTGATCTACCTGCTTGCTCCATGTGTTCGACCTCTACATTACTTGCACTATACACATCTTTTTGTATAGTTATACTAAATTTTAACTACACATCTTGATTATCATTGATTGCTTCTGACTTGTGGATTAATTATTATTTGAATCAGGGTTTCGTGCGGGGTCAACTCGACGACTGGATTTCTCGTCTTATCAGACGTATTTTAGACCCATGAAAAATCATGTTCAACAAATGGCGTCGTTGCAGGGGAGCAACAACGCTTAGATTGGGATTATTTGTGCTTGTGATTTATTTGTCCATTTTTGTGCTTTATTTATTTGTTTTTGATATAATTTCTTGACTTGTCTAATCACCCTCTCTTGTTGACTTTGTGCGTGGAACTGCGGATCGAGGGAGGCATTTCACCCTAGGCGCATGCGCACCCACGTGAAGTCGGCTTCTGCTTGCCTAGCACCAGAGGAGACGTAGAGGGATTTTTGAAGACCGAGCTCCATTGTTATTGTATTTCCTTTTGTAATTTGAAGTGTGAGAGAGAGAGACAATTATTGTAATAACTTAAACATGACTGTCAGGACTCTACCACACTTCACGAGGTCCAGTGCCCGAGGGATTGTTCCCTTGGGGGCCTCGGTAGTTTTGTCGCGGTTTTTATCACCTTTTTCCCTTTGTTTTCCGATTTTGTTTTCTTTATTTGTGTGATTGAGCCCTTAGTTTTAGGAATTACTTGTCGATAGCATTAGGTCCAAACACTTAATATATTTGCATGTGCCTATAGTGGCGTTTGTACTTAGTCAAAATTTGAAATTCGGTTCTTCACGATAATAGTAGTTTCTCATCCTAGGGCAATTTCATCGGCTTGCATTTGCATTTAGTTAAGGTTTCAATTCTACTGAGCATATTTTGCATGTAGAGTGCTGGAGGCAAGTGAGCATTTACGCTTTAGCATTCATCATCGTTTGTCGCTTGAATTGCTTTTCCGCCTCTCCCCTTGATTTTGATCACCTAGGTGCTTAAAGGAATTGATTCCTTGTTAGGCTCATGCATTTCTCACTAAAAATCCAAAAAAGTGATAAATAATAAAATTGGGATTGCTAACATTGCTCGACCCTAAAATTTATAAAAAAATGTCATGGGGGAGAGTAATCCCCTCATTGTCTTCGCTTTTACTTGCTCGCGCACACCTTAAGGACTAGTGCCCAAATCCTATTCAGCCTCCTAAGTGTTTGCGCAATTTTTGGACTTCTCGCCTAACTCTAAAACAGACAAGATAAAAAGACCGCATTTGCGATCTTCACTGAGTTGAGGAGGTGAATTGAGGGTTTGTCTTGTTTTCATTTTTGTTTGTGATTGTTTTGTGTGTATCCTAGATCGTCCCTGCATATTTGTGCCTTTTTCTTACTTTCTCTTGACTTGACCTTCGTGCTCTCCCGAATCATTTTCCTTTTGTTTTTGAGATGGACCCCTGGAGCGATTTTTATCTGGATTTTGCGAATCCTTCGTACCCTCTAGCTGGTCCACCTCCCTTTTATCAAGAGGATCCTTCTCCTATTTTTTATGGTTTTTGCACATACCCGCCTTAGCCACAGTATCAGGACTCAGACTTCTACCCACATCCACCACCACCTCCATATTTTCCACCTTCATATCCACCCGAGACTGAGCTGTTGAAGTAACCTTTCATGGAGTCCACCCTTGAGCACTTGACCCAGATGATGGATCACATGAAATAGAGGATTGACAACCTCGCTAGTCTAAATAAGAGTGACAATGATATTCCACCATGTGATGATATGGGTTCATTCGAGGATTTCCATGAGAGCTTACAATCGCCCAAAATACAAAAAAATGAGAAAAACTTAAAAACGCAAAAAGAGTTCGGGAGACCTTTGGTTGAGTCAGACTGCGAGGAGAGTGCCCACTTGCCAGAGCACTTGACCACACATCCATTCACACTCTGTCCCACCTTTGACCTCGAGGATGCCATTGTACAGACTACGCTTGGCATGCCTCGTGTAGATGCTGATTCCAACCTTCTCCCTTGTATGGAGGAGCACCAAAAATTAAAAAAAATTATTGATTGAACCCGAAGTGGTGGCTACTATTCATGAGATCATTCAGGCCCCACTTCAGAAGGCCATGATTGATTTATCTGCTCCACTTCCCAAGAAGAGAAAGTGGAGGAGCATATTTGAGCATCACATATTGACCATGGCCACTGCCCACGCCATCTCCCATTGTCCATCTTCCAGGAAACGGAACACTGTCACACCTCTTGTGAGTTGCACCATCTCTGACCATTTATGTGATAACACTCTCCTCGACGACGGTGCATCGATTAATATAATACCCTTTTCGTTGGTACAGTTTATTCATCTTAGACCTCTCAAGAAAACCAGGATGATAGTACAATTTGTTGATGGATCAATAAAGAGGCCGAAGGGTATTCTTGAGAACATCATCATTCTGATTAAGGGCATGAGCTTCATGACATATTTTGTTGTTTTGCCCATGGAGACCTCCACTATGGAGTGTCCTCCAATCATCCTGGGACGACCCTTTCTCCCCTCTGCAAGTGCCGTTATTGACTATGTATCTGGAGAGATTCACTTCCGTTCTGATGTCGGGAGCGATGTGTTGATCACCACACTTGCCACAGACCAGAGACCCGCATCCCACAAGAGTGTGCCTGTGTTAGTCGACCACGAGGCCTATAACCTTTATGCGGATATTAGAGAGACTTTCTTTATGACCGATGACGAGATCCGAGAATTCCTCTCCAAGGAGGAAGACTCGGAAAGCACAGACCTTGGAGTTTCTGCTTTCTGTGATTGGCGATGCGTTGATGACATCCGTGAGATTTACACGATTGACACCCTTGAGCGGAGGGCAGATTTAGAGACTGGACATGACGGATATGATTCTACTATTTTCAGTGATGAGTCCGTGCCTGTTCATTTAGATTCAGATGAGACAAAGGCCGAATTTGATTTGGTTGCTTTTATTTGGGAATTCGGGTCTTTTGATGAAAAAGATGACCCGGTTGAGATTCTTGAGGACGAACATAGTTCGACTACTTGCACCGACGAGTTCGTTCCTTTTGGTTTTGACCTAGATGACACCTCGCAGGGCGACTCTGACTACACTTCTTCCGATGATGATGAGTTCATTCCATTCCACTTTGATATCAACGAGACTCCCAAGGCCAGACCTAGGCTCACTTCTTCCACTGACCCATCTGTGCCTCTTCACCCTAGGGCCATTGAGGACCTACAACCTGTTGACCCTGATCGGTTTGTGTTATCTAAGGACCCCAATATCGACTTGCACAATACCGGATCCATTTCTCAATGGTCCAACAAGAAGGTTCGCTTTCGACCTTCTTGATTCTCTGTACATCCATCTCTGTTGTATGTCCACTCTCGTTTATCTCTGTCTCTTCATCGTATTTCTCATCCATCCATTCTCGTGTTTGCCTTGCTTAGGACGTACTTTGTCCTAAGTATACGGGGGTGGATGAGCCGAGTGTTCTTTCTTCGTTCTGTTTCATCCCTACCGTCGTTGCCTATACTTAGGGCTTCTTTTACCCTAAGTATAGAGGGAGTGGTGTGTTTATCCTCTGGTGTCTTCTTCCATCTTCATCTCTTTTCTTCTTTTCTTCTTTTCCTTTTCGATTTTCTTTTTCTACCGAAAAGGTGTCGCCCTTGTTGTCAGCCTTCTATACTTAGGACGTACTTTATCCTAAGTATAGATGGGTGTGCACCCTGAGTTCTTCTATTCTTTGATCCTCTCCATTGCCTCTTCTTCTTGTCTATACTCAGGGATATCTTACCCTAAGTATAGGGGGAGATAGTCTGAGTACGATATGTTCATTCCCGCCCTTGACCCTCCCTACTTTGTGTACAGTCTGCTATACTTAGGATTATTTGATCCTAAGTATAGGGGGGGCGGTCAACTTCCTATTCGTTCATTCATTCCTTCATTCGGATTCTTTGTTCTTTAGGCTTTCCTATACTCAGTACGAGTTATGTGTTCTCTTTTTCTCTCTGATCTATGAGGACATAGCTCAAGCTAAGTATAGGAGTGTCGTATATACTACGTATATACTTTAGCCATAACTCGTACTTTCGTACTTTTATTAATAATTATGGCTAATAATACTATTAAAATTCAATAAAAACCTTAATAAAAAAGATGTTATTATTCCTCAAATTCTTTTTGTATTTATTGATTAATAAATCAGGTGAAAATATTTTTTGCAAAATGTTTGAAAAACAGTTTGAAAATCATGTTGAAAAAATCTTTTGAAAACTATTTGGGACACGTTTTGTTACATATTTTCGACCTTTGTAAAAAATATTATGTTTGAAAATTTTATTTTCTTTGTGTGAAATAAAAATATTTGAAAAATGATTTGCAAATGTTTGGAAAATGGTTGCAAAAACATTTGAAAAATCTTTATATACTGTTTGAAAAACCTTTGCAAAATGATTTTCAAATATGTGTACATGTTTGTAAAAATATTTTTGGACTATAGTTTTCAAAAATTGTTTGAAAAACCTTTTCAAATAAGTTTGAGGAATATAAACATCACACTAAAATTCTTTTTTAATTATATATACTTATAAAATTGATCACTTATCCTTTTTAAATTCTTAAAATCTACTTCTTGTAAATATAAGTTGAATCCCCGTGTAAATATTTGTACCTAGTTATTATCCAAAATCTTTTGTTTTCAAAAATCCCAAAAACATTTGCAAAAATAAAAAAATACCAAAAACATTTGTAAAACCTTTTTGAAAATACCCAAAAAATGCATATGCATCATCCTTTTCAAAAAAAGCATAAAAAGTTCAAAACCTTTGAAAATTGCATCACAAAAATATTTTCTGCATTCTGCATAGCATTTGCATAGCATTAGCAGTTTTCAGATTTAGTTTGATAGTTGAACAAGTATAAGTAAAATCTGGAGAATGGAGCTTGGTTGGACCTTAAAATCTACCTAAATAACAAGAACCTTATAGGAGCTGGAATTGAGGTACTTCAGGTCTAGTTGACTTAATTCTTTGAGGACCACGATACCGGTTCAATGGATTCTTGACTTCCTAAGTAGAGTATTTCGGATCACACGCATGACTCTTGTTGATAGTGACCTAACTTGGACACCTGCACCTTTCACTTGGCTCAACTCAGCTGGAGTGGTGAGGGGTTGGATTTGCCGGAATGAGACGTACACAAGTGGAAACATTTGTCCTCCTCTAGGGAGGGAAGTGCGACCCAACCCGTCCAGTGATGGGGAATTCTAAAGGCAGGAGAGTGTGGGTTGCAATAAAGCTTCAAAAGAGGGATAGTCTACTGGGTCAAGAGGAAAAACTCCTTATGTAAATGCTGTTGTATACAGTATGTCAAAAAAATCCAAAAAATGGATAGGCCTGTATAAAAATAAAATGCATGCTGGAGTGTAAATATGTTGTATAGAAAATAAGCAAGCTTGAGCTTCAAAGTCAAATTATGTGAGCCTACAGCTGGATGACTTGACTACAATGGTCTTGCATCCTATGATAGGTAGCTACATTGGCTACCGTCCATTCTTCTATTCACCCCCTCCTCTTGTATCGGTTGTCACTTTAACTTAGAAGGGAATACCCTGCTCCTCGAGGAAGGAGTTGTTGGATTGGGGAATCATTGGGTTGTCGCACTGGAGAAGTCAATCTCTTCGTCATTCTAGTTGGGGAGAGCCACTATCACTTACACTGTACGAATCAGATTCATAGTCATAGGGGTTTGTGTATGAGTTGAAATATTATGACCTGGCTATTGAGGAGACTTGAGCAGAGTTTTGGGATTCTCAAAGGCTGTTGGATTTCAAATCCGATTCCCATTAAGGTTTCGCCCGCGCTAAAAATTCAAAGGTCCGACTTAAGCTCCAAACTTTGATTTTGTGAAGACAAGTTTGATGATTAAACTTAGTCCACTTTCTTCTTTTTCTTTTCTTTGTTTTTCTTTTTCTGCACTTATTGCATAAGTGTTTGCTAGGGACCAACAAAGGCAAGTATAGGGGATGATGAATCTTATTTTCATCATCTTTATTCTATCATTTTGGCGTTAAAAACCCTAGTAAATGCGTGTAAATAGGCTTAATTTAGGCTTTTTATCATTCATGCATTATTGTGTTAATATTGTATAAAATACAGTTTTAAAGCCAAAATTAAAGAATAAAGAAAAGAAAAGAAAAGAAAAAGAATAAAATATTGTAAATATTTTATGACCCGGAACCCCGAGACTTAGGCATCTTGATGACTAGGCTGACAAGGAATAAAGTAGGGGGGAGATAAGGGCCCAAAACCAATAAAAATCCCTTTTATTTAATTCATTTTTATTCATCTTGGGACCTATTTTTAGTTCCACTTTTTATACCTCAAATAAAGAAACTTTGTACATGAAAGTTGTAGATAATTAAATATAGAAAATACAAAATTTATTTCATATAAAAATAATGTACAGGTAAAAAGTTATGATCTGAATAAGTTTCCAAAATCCCAACTTCCCAGACCTGTATCTCTCAAATGAAAACTCGAAATGTATCAAAATCACCTTTAGCTGTATATAACTTTTAATAAACTATTTAATGAAGGTTTTCATATTTTTTGGAGTTGCGGTTTGAAAGTTAGGTTTTGGACCCCTATTTGTATACTTTACCTGATTAAAATATTCATTTTATTTATCATTCATTATTTTAATAATTTTATATTTTTATAATTTTGTAAATATTATTTATAATATATGTGTATATTAAAGTAGAAATAAAACACCAAAGAAAATATAAAAATAAATATCTTGTATAAAATACATAGGTAAAATACCTATACTTATACCTATATAGATTATACATATATTTATTTAATTATATAAAATACATCAGCAATATAAAATAAAAATATATTTAAGTTTATAAAAATAAGCTATAAATATATACAATAATAAATAAAATTAATAAAATAAAAAAATACAAAATAAAAATAAAACATTAAAATATATAGATGAATATACCAGTATATAACCCATAAAAGGTAACTTATAATTTTAAACCTCGAAAAAGTAATAAAAATCATAATAAAATAACTTATAAAATAATAAATATTTTTTATTGAATAACCTAAAATTAATAAAATTGTTTATTATTTTTAAATGAATTAACAAATCTTTTTTCCATGTTCTTTCCTAGGGTCGGAGAGTTGACCCGCGGTCAACTCTCTGACCCACTGCATGCGTCTCTGACAACCTGTGTTTTGCCTTGTTTCAAGGATTTTTGGGGCTTGATCCTTTCACCGTCTCGCATCGCGCCCTTCTTGACTTTTGTTCCTCTATTATCGAGGATTTACGCAACATCTCTCCTTGGACCGCGCATCGCTTCCTTGTCTGATTCACCTCGTTCTTCTCACCCTTTCACCACATTGTTCAAAACCAGCTCGTCACCTTCCTTCGAGCTTTGAACCCCTTTTTGCATGTTTTCCCTCTCCTTCTTTCCTGTTGAGATCGAGGAGGTGATAGCGATCTCTCCTCACCGTTAGGAGGCGCGGCGGAGTGGCGCGGAGGTGGCTCCATCCCCCATCTCCGACCAACGGCTGTGAGGTCCTATCTCGCCGCTCTACGGTTGAGGTCCTCTTTTTTGTTCCAGTTTCTGCTTAGTTTTAATTCTAAATTGATTGCCTTCTTTTCTTTTTGATTTTGGTGCGTGATTTAGCTGTAACTTCGATCATCGGAGTTCACCGGAGCCCGCTCCGGTGAACCCTCCATCCACGCCATTTTTGCATCTACTCCACCCCCGAGACCCCTGGAACCCATATATGGTCGTGTTAAAGTCTTCTTGCAGGTCCCAGGAGTCAAAGGACCCCCTTGGGGGGTCGATTTTGGAGGAAGCGTAGTACCTGGACCCCATCATCTTCTCCGGCCTTGCTGCGGCAAAACGAGGCTTATCGAGCCATTTTGGCTCCACCGACGAGTCGGGAGTTCTTCCAGGCATCGTAGGATACCTTCTGCAACGAAGGAGTTGGCCGGAGCAATGCCATATCGTCGCTTGAAGCTCGAGTCCTGTCGTGTTCTTCCCTGTTCTTAGAGGGAGACCCACGACCTTTGGATCGGGCCTTGGATCTAGAATGCCCAGCCACCGTCCGATGTTTTGGACTAGCACAGTTGATCGCCATCCGCAAGATCTGATCGCTGCCGTCGATTCCGAAGCATCATCGGTCGTCCCTGATCTGACACGTGTTTTAGTGAAAGCACGTCGACCATTGGATGCCCAGCGCTGGGTATTTTGCAATTTAACCCTCGCGTATTTTTTTATTTGATATTCAAGGCCTAATCTTTCAATTATCGTTCTAATGTTTTTGTAATAATTATAGATAGGCCCATGTAGTTCTCATTATTGCATTAAGGTCCTCGACCACGTCACCTCACGTGCCTACGTGCGTGAGTCCGTGGCCATTTTGCAAGGGACCCCTTATGGGTCTGGTTATTTCAATTCAGCATTTGAACTTTTTATTTAATTTTTATAATTTCTTTAAAATTGCAAGTCTGCCCCAAGGATTTTTATTATTTACTTTTCGGCCCCTGCCAGTCACGTGAATGTTCACATGAGGTTCTAGGAAATTTGCAGAGAAGCCCCTCGGATGCTTTGATATTTATATTCAGCCCGCAAACTTTTTAAATCAGTTATAAATTTTTGGTAATTTTACAGTAAGGCCTCCAAGTTTTTATAAATTGCTATCAGGTCCCTGCCAAGCACCTGTCCGTCATGTGAGAAATTAGAAATTTTGCTGGGATACCTCTGGGGTTTTTGGTTATTTGTGATGAGTCCTTAAATATTTTTATTCAGATATAAATTTTGTGGGAAATTGATTGACCAAGAATCACATGGGTCTAAATGTCTCACACAAGGCGGAGACAAAAGTCGATGCAGCGACCCTCGGTAAATCCCGATTAAATCATCAATTAACCCACAATATCAAATCAGACATTGACTAGCAAAGGTGGAGTTAAGATTTATTATAACTCTACATAATATGTGCATAATGCAAATACGTGTAGAGTGTCGAACACAGGGAGCAAGCAAGATAGAACAAGCAAAAATGCACAAAATGTGATGTGTGATCAAGTGCCTACAAACAAGCAAATTTTTGTGGGTTTTTAATTTTATTGTTTTTTATTTTATTTTGATTTAATAAATTTGTGTTTTGATTTTTAATTTACTGATTTTATATTTTCTTTTTTTAATAGAATATATACACAATATAAGAAAAGAGAGGGATATGATCTTATAAAAATATGTAAAAATACTCAAAAAATCAGGAAGTGAAATGTTTTTGGGCTTTTTATAATTTTATGATGTTTTTGTGATTTTTAGAGATTTTTCTGATTTTTTGGTATTTTTAAAATCAAAAATACTGAAAACAACGTAGAAAATAAAAGGCTGGGACAAAAATGGAGAAATAAAATATCAAACAGTAACTAAAATTCTCCAAATTAATTTTAAACTAAAGATAATACAACAAAGGAAATTTAGAAACAAAGATTTTATTTTTAGGGTTTTTGTAGAATTTTTAAGATTTTTTTTGAAGATTTTTGGGGTTTTATAATTTTTCTGGGGTTTTACTTTTGAAATTTTTAATGATTTTTTAATAGAATTCAAAACACACAAAAATACACAAAAGATTTTTTTTGGATTTTTAAAGAAGTTTTTATAATTTTTTATGGATTTTCTAATGCAAATAGTACTGAAAATGCATGTTTTTGATTTTTAATAAATATGCAAATGCAATAAAAATGCAAACTAAAAATATGGCATTAAATTATAATGCAACATGAACACATGGCATTTTTTTGGTAATTTTTTGAATTAAAATGATGCATGAAATAAATGCAAACATCCAAGCAAAAATACAATATTAGCAAGGGCATAAACAAAAATACACAGAAGTCCAAGGGCCTACTTGCCATTTTTTCTAAAATATTACAACGTTAAAAAGTTCATGGACTGAAACAAAATAGACAAACCCTCAGGGGGTCCTTACAAAATGCCCACCACCCCATGTGCACGGGTTACGTGACGTGACGTGGACTGGACCTAAGTGCAAATAATGAAACTACGGGGGTCTGGATGCAAATATTACAGAGTTATTTAAACTAGAAATAATAGATTCGAGACTAAAAATAAAATGCAAAATTGGCGAGGGTGTAGGTGCAAAATACCCACGCCTAATATCCTCGTACGTGATCGAACGGTTGTGGAGCACCCTCTTGACACGTGGTGCTTCGAGGTTGCACGATGACGGTTCGCGCTGGACGGTGGAGATTAGATCTTCGACTGAAGATCTGACAGTGGTGGCGCGGCGTGATCCAACGGCTGAGATCAGAACTGGAGCTGCAGCCTGATCGAACGGCGGAGGAGCAAAGGGGAAGAACGGGGAAGAACGCCAGCGAGGCGAACTTCCCCGAGCTCGATCTCGGGTCTCTGGCGGTCTGGAGGCGTGAAGAATGGCCGGGCGTGCTCCTGGAAGGTCAGGCTATGTGCTAGAGGTCTCGGATTCGTCGAAGGAGTGTTGTGGCGCTGGCGCGAAGGCGACGGAGCTTGGAGCTCCAGGTAGCTCCGACGAACTACGTAAAATGACCTCCAGCCGCTTTGATGGTGCTTTGACCTGCAAAAAGGGGTGAAAGGGTCCAGGTCAAAATGCCTGGACCCTGCGGAGGCGAAATGGTGGAGAGGAGCGACAACGCAAGGTGGTGGTCGGAGCAAGCTCCGACGAGGTACTCGATGGGTCGATTCGATGGATGGATCTCGAAGATGATTGGGGGAAAATGATCCTACAGCTAAGGGAATTAAAAAGCGAAAGGAAAAAAGGGGGAAAGGGGGTATATCTCGATGGTCGGAACCAGAGGAGGGGGAACCTCGATACCGGAGGTCAGCGGAGATGGTGGAGCCGATTCGAGGCTTCCTTGACTCGCCTGAGGGTATGATTGAGGAGCTGTCACCTCCAGCAATGTGAAGAGCACAATAGGGAGGAGGATTGGTGGCCAAGAAGGGTTCAAACTGGAGCTCAAAGATGGTGGGTCGATTATGTACAAGATGGTGGCGTCTCCTTCAAGCGAGGGCCACGCACAAATGATGGAGATTTTGCGTGATCTGCAGGCATGGCGTGGCTGAGGGAAGATCAAGGAAAGATCTTCAAGAAGGAATCGAGGCCAGAGGATGGAAGGATGAGGCTCCAAAATTTCTCGAAACGGGGCAAAAATCGCAATTGTCAGGCCTGGCAGGCCTCGGTTAGGGAGTTGACCGAGGTCAACACTTGACCGCTCCTAGTTGGTCCACGTGGACTAACCAAGAAATTCCAGGCAATAATTATTTGTTAAATCAAAAAAAATAATAAATGATTTTATTTATTTTAAGTTATAAAATAAAAAAAAGTTTCTTATTTTACAAAATTTTTTTATTTTTATTTATTTTTATGAGGTATATAATTACAAGTTACCTTTTATGCCCTATATAGATATGTATATATATATTTAATTATTTAATTTTTATTTTATGTAATTACTTTATTTATTTGTGTTTATTATTTTGTAAATTTATAGAATATTTTTATACATGTAAATATATTTTTATTTAATTTTTCTGATGTATTTTGTACACTTGATAAAATATAAATAGCAATTCTATAGGTATATGTATTGGTATTATACCTAGGTATGTTATTTATATCATTATTTTATTTTATGTTTTCTTTGAGTTTTTGTTCTGATTTAAATATAAACATAAATTCTAAATAATATTTACAAAATTATAAGAATGTAAAATTATGAAAATAATGAATCAATAATAAAATGAATATTTTATTCTGTACAAGTATACAATAGGGGTCCAAAACTCAACTTTCAAACTATAGCTCTGCCAAATGCGAAACCATCTTCATTAAATAGATTATTTAAAATTATATACAATTAAAGTGAGTTTGATATATTTCAAGCTTTTATTTGCTAGATACAGGTCTGGGAAGTTGGCATTCTGGGATTTTATTCAGATCGTATCTTTTTATCTGTACAGTATTTTTGCATGAAATAAATTTTGTATTTTTATTTATTTAATTATCTACATATTTCATGTACAAAGTTTCTTTATTTGAAGTATAAAAAGTAGAACTAAAAATAGGTCCCAACATGTATACAGGATGAATAGAATCTTTATTGTCTTTTGGCCCTTATCTCCCCCTACTTTATTCATGGCCGGCCTATTCATCAAGATACCTAGGTCTCGGGGTTTCAGGTCATAAAATATTTACAATATTTTATTCCTTTTCTTTTCTTTTCTTTATTCTATTATTTTGGCTTTAAAAACTCTATTTTATACACTATTTACATGCACATGTATGGATGCTAAGATGCTGGAATTAAGGGTATTTACATGCATTTGACAGGTTTTTTTGAGGCCAAAATGATAGAATGAAAATGATGAAATGTGGATTCATCATCCCCATATACTTTGCCTTTGCTAGTCCCTAGCAAACATGCAGTAAGTGCAGAAAGAAAAAAAAGAAAAGAAAAAGAAGAATGTGGATTTAGTTTAATTATCAAACTTGTCTTCACAAAATCAAAGTTTGGAGCTTAAGTCGGACCTTTGGAATTTAAGTGCGGACCTTAATGAACCGGAATTGAAATCCAACAGCCCCTAAGAATCCCAAAACTCTGCTCAAGTCTCCTCAATAGGCAGGTCAGAAATATCTCAACTCATACGCAAACCCTTACGACTATGAATCTGACTCGTACAGTGTAAGTGATAGTGGTTCTCCCCAACTAAAATGACAAAGAGACTGACTTCTCCAGTATGACAACCCAATGATTCCCCAATCCAATGACTCCTCGAGGAGCGGGGTATTCCCTTCTAAGTTCAAGTGATAACCAGCTCAAGAGGAGGGGGTGAAGAGAAGAATGGACGGTAGCCAGTGTAGCTACCTATCCTAGGATGCAAGACCAGTGTAGTCAAGTCATCCACCTGCAGGCTCAAATATTTGACTTTGGAACTCAAGCTTGCTTATTGGCTTTACAACATATTCACATACTTTTGCAGGCATTTTATTTTTGTACAGGCTTGTCCATTTTTTTTGAAATACTATACACAACAACATTTACATAGGGAGTTTTTCCTCTTGAACCAGTAGACTATCCCTCTTTCGAAGCTTTATCGCAACCCACACTCTCCTGTCTTTAGAATTCCTCATCACTGGACGGGTTGGGGTGCACTTCCCTCCCTAGAGGAGGACAAGTGTTTCCACTTGTGTGCGTCTCATACCGGCAAATCCACCCCCCTCACCACTCCAACTGAGTTGAGCCAAGTGAAAGGTGCAGGTGTCCAAGTTAGGTCATTATCAACAAGAGTCGTGCGTGTGCTCCGAAATACTCTACTTAGGCAGTCAAGAATCTATTGAACCAAGTCTCGTGATCCTCAAAGAATTAAGTCAACTAGACATGAAGTACCTCAAACCCAATTCCTATAAGGTTCCTATTATTAGGTAGATTTTAAGGTTCAACCATGCTCCAATCTCCGGATTTTACTTAGACTCGTTCAACTATCAAACTCAATACGAAAAATGCAGAATGCAGAAAATATTTTTGTGATGCAGTTTTCAAGAATTTTGAACTTTTTATGGATGATGATGCATATGCATTTTTTGTATTTTTTTTCAAAAAGATTTTTCAAATGTTTTTGGATTTTAATTTTGCAAATGTTTTTGGGGATTTTTAAAAACAAAAAGATTTTTGGCGAAAAGTAGATACAAATATTTACACGAGCATGCTTCTTATATATACAAGAAGTGGATTTTAAGAATTTACAAGGGTAAGTGATCAATTTTATAGGTATATACATAGAGAGTTTTAGGTGAGATGTATGTATTCCTCAAACTTATTTCACAAAGGTTTTTACAAATAATTTTGAAAACTATAGTCCAAAATAGTTTTTACAAATATTTTACAAACATGTACACACATTTGAAAATCAATTTGCAAAGGTTTTTTTTTCAAACATTATATATAGATTTTTCAAAATATTTTTGCAACCATTTTTCAAACCATTGCAAATCATTTTTCAAATATTTTATTTCACACAAAAATAAATTTTGCAAACTAAAATATTTTTACAAAGGTTGAAAATATGTACAAAATATTTTCCAAATAGTTTTCAAAAGATTTTTCATACAGGTTTTCAAACTATTTTTCAAACATTTTCACCTAATTTATTAATTAGTAAATACAAAAAGAATTCGAGGAATAATCAACATCTTTTTATTAAGGTTTTTGATGAATTTTTATACGTATGATTAGCCATTTTATTAGTAAGAATACAAAAGTACGAGTTATGGCTAAAGTATATACGGAGTATATATGACCCCCCTATACGTAGCTTGAGCTATGTCCTCATAGATCGGAGAGGAAGGAGAAGACATAACTCGTACTGAGTATAGACAATCCTAAAGAATAAATAAATAAAGGAATAAATGAACGAATGAGAGGTTGACCGTCCCCCCTATACTTAGGATCAAATAATCCTAAGTATAGCAGACTGTACACATGCAGGGAGGGTCAAGGGTGGGAATGAACAAATCGCACTCCGATTGTCTCCCCCTATACTTAGGGTAAGATATCCCTAAGTATAGACAAGAAGAGGAGACAATGGAGAGGATCAAAGAATAAAGAAGATAGAATAGGAAAAGAAGAAAATAGATCACATCTTAGTGTGTGCACCCCCTATACTTAGGACAAAGCGTGTCCTGAGTACAGCAAAATCATAGGATGAAGATGGGGTGACAGACATAATGGGAGACTGAATGATATAGACAAATGGATCTGTACAAAGGAAGATAGAAGTGATAATCATGTACGAGATGCGAAAGGTGTGAGTCAAAGAACACATCTCATACCAGATGAATCGGGGCAACATCAACGGTCGGCGGATCATGATCTAGATATGGTTTCAAGCGCTGACCATTGACTCTAAAAGTGGAAGATGATGAAGGTTCGGATATATCAATGCTACCATTATCATGCACCTTCCGGACCACATATGGTCCTTTCCATTTACTTTGTAATTTCCCTGGGAATAATTTCAACCTCACATCAAATAACCATACTTGCTGATCGGGCTCAAACTGTTTATGGATGATTCGGGAATCGTGCCATATTTTTACTTTCTCCTTATACTGTAGGCCACTTGAGAAGGTTGCATCTCTTAATTCTTCCAGGGCTGCCAACTCTGCTTTCCTCTGTTCTCCTGCACTCTTATGATCCAATAATAGCTCTGTAACTGCCCAAAGTGACTTATGCTTTATCTCCACTGGTAAATGGCATGGCTTTCCATAGACGAGGTGAAAGGGAGATGTCCCTAATGGTGTCTTGAAGGAAGTTTGATAGGCCCACAAGACCGAGTCCAAAAGTTGTGACCATTCCTTTTGGTCTGAGCGGACTACCTTCTGTAAAATTGTCTTAATCTCCCTATTCGATACTTCAGCATGACCATTAGTCTGAGGGTGATATGGCATGGCAACACGATGGTCAATACTGAACTCGTCTGCAAGGGCCTTTACCTCGTCATTAATAAAGTGAGACCCCCCCATCTGAAATCAAGACTCTAGGTACCCCAAACCGTGAAATAATATTTTTCCTCAAGAAACGATATACGATTTTAGCATCTGCGGCTCGGGCGGGGATGGCCTCAACCCAACGACTCACATAATCCACAGCGAGCAAAATGTACTCAAACCCCTGACTCTTAGGAAATGGGCCCATGAAATCAATCCCCCATGTGTCAAAAACCTCACAAAAGTGAATGGGCTGCACGAGCATCATGTCTCTCTGTCCGCAAGTACCCATCTTCTGACAGTCAGTACACCTTTTCACGAACTCATCAGAATCCTTGAAAAGGGTAGGCCACCAAAGGTCGGATTGGAGCACCTTCTGTGTTGTCCGTCTCCCAGAATGATGTCCTCCTGCCTCAAACTTGTGGCAGTAGGTGAGGATGCTATGTTGCTCATCTTAAGGAATGCACCATCTCCAGATAATGTCCCCTCTTCATGATAAAGGACGTGATCCTTCCAATGGTACGATTTTGCCTTCGCAAGGAAGATCTCAAGCCGCTGTCTGGGCCAACCTTGTGGAATAGTTTTGACAACAAGGTAATTCACAATGTCGGCATACCATGGGAGAGAGGTGATAGCAAGGATTGTCTCATCTGGAAAAGTCTCAGTAATAGGTGCTATGGGCTCAGATTCCTCAAGGTTCTCTAGGCGGGAGAAGTGATCTGCCACAACATTCTTACCTCCGGGTTTATCCTTAATCTCAATATCAAATTCATGGAGGAGAAGGATCCATCTGGTCAAACTGGCTTTGGTATACTTCTTCGACATCAAATACCGAATGGCAGTGTGATCTGTAAATATTGTCACTCTAGATCCAAGAATGTAAGATCTGTACTTATCCAAAGCAAAGACTACCGCTAGCATCTCTTTCTTAGTCATTGTATAGTTCCTCTGAGCTGCATCCAACGTCCGGCTAGCAAAGTGTATGACATAGGGTAATCCATCCCTCCTCTGTCCAAGCACAACCCCAATGGCATAATCAGAAGCGTCCGTCATGATCTCAAAGGGAAGAGACCAATCGGGTGGCTGAAGGATAGGAGCCTCGGCAACTAAATTCTTGAGAGTCTCGAAGGACTTAAGACACTTATCATCTACAAGGAACTCGGTGTCTTTAGTCAACAAATCTATAAGCGGTCAGGCAATTCGACTGAAGTCCTGAATGAACCATCGGTAGAAACCGGCATGCCCCAAAAAAGACCACATCTGTCTTAAATTGGACGGTGGTTTGAGTTTTCTAATGATATCCACCTTGGACGAATCAACCTCCATGCCCCTGTTGGAGATGATATGACCAAGGACCATCCCCTAAGTCACCATGAAGTGACTCTTCTCTCAAGATAGTACAAGGTTTACCTCTATGCAGCGCTGAAGCACTCAGTCTAGGCAGTCAAGACAAGCATCAAAGCCATCGTCGTAGACCGAGAAATCATCCATGAAGACCTATAAGCAATCACCTATCATATCCGAAAAGATGGACAACATGCACCTCTGGAATGTCGCCGGAGCGTTACATAGACCAAAGGACATCCGTCTGAAAGCATAAGTCCCAAATGGACAGGTGAAAGTTGTTTTATCCTGGTCTTCAGCCGCAATGGCCACTTGATTGTATCCGGAATACCCGTCAAGAAAACAGTAATGACTCTTCCCAACTAGCCTCTCGATAATCTGATCAATAAATGGTAGCGGGAAATGATCCTTCTTGATGGCCTCATTCAATCGTATGTAGTCCACACAGACCCTCCAAGAAGTGGGTATCTGGGTGGCGATCTCCTCTCCAGACTCATTTACAACTGTAGTGACACCCGTCTTCTTGGGTACCACGTGTAAAGGACTAACCCACTTAGAGTCGGAGATGGGGTAGATAAAATCGGCGCTCCACCATTTAGATATCTCCTTCATTACTACATCTCGAAGGTTCGGGTTCAGCCGTCATTGGAACTCACACGATGGCTTAGCGTCCTCTTCGAGGTAGATACGGTGGGAGCACAGGGCCGGATCCCCTTGAGATCAACCACACTCCATCCTATTGCCTTGTGGTTGTGTTCAAGAACCTCCATCAAATGAGATTCTTGTTCTCCTGTCAAATCTGCTGAGATAATGACTGGGTGCATATCTGGGTCTCCTGCAAGGAATCTATACTTGAGCGGCTGCAGTAAAGGCTTCAATTCTAGCTTGGTGGGAGCTGGCAAATCTGGCTTCTGATATGTCTGCGTGAAAGCAACCAGGTCTGCATGTGAGAACTCTCGCTGTACCTTTGATTCTAACGAAGGGAACCATGTTGGAGTGTCTATCATCTGTGCTGGCTCTCTCTCCGTTCTCTCTGTCGGCTCATCGGGAAACAGACATGGCAAATATGTATCAAAGTCCTTCCAATCAAAGTCTGCCTCTGAGGGATCTGAATCTGAACAATCATCAGTACTTCCACTCATCACCTAATTGCCAGCCTCTATAGTGTCATCTGCCAAGGGTGTGCTCTCTGAACTCTCGTCTGCCTCAAAAGGTGGGTACTTTGAGTCTGCAGACACGGCGAGGGCTTGTACTTCTGGATCTTCCAAACTGCTTCGTCATCGGTCATCACAAAATCACACTCTTGGTGGACGTCTAACTCTGCATCTGTCAGCTGCACTGTGCCACTACTTGGCACTGAACAAGCTAAATCTCTTGCTCGGATTTCGTCAATCATCTCTATTTGTATACTCTCACCCTCTACGCAAAAGTACACCTTCCCACTATCATGGTCGATCACCGCCTTGGCTGTGGCCAAGAATGGACGTCCTAGTATGATGGGGGTATCGGTCACCGATTCAGGGATCTCCATGTCCAATACAACAAAGTCCTCGGGGAATTTCAGATACTGAATGGTGACGACCACGTCTCTCAACAACCCCTTCGGCCTTTTAATAGACCTGTCAGCAAACTGAAGGATTGTCCGACTCCGAAGGAGCGGGCCGAACTCGAATCGGTCGAGTAAGGTTGCCGGAAGGAGGTTAATAGAAGAGCCATTGTCTAATAGAGTACGATCGAATGGTTGCTCACTAATCTGGCATCTGACATATGGAGCTCCTACATCCGGTCGTTTGGCTGGCAACTGTTTCTGAATGGCACAACATGTGGCACGGGTGAGCACATGGATCTCTCCTCTATTGTTCCGCCTTCTCCTGCGTATGATGGTCTTTTCTCTCAGATTCTTTTGGAAAAGGGGGATGTGCTCAAGTGCTTCCTGTAGAGTCAGCTATATCTGAAATCTGTCTATCATCTGTTGGCTGAACTCTAATTGTTCCTTCTTTTTGGGATTTTCTGTTTTGTTCCCCTTCGCCGAGCGAAGTGCTTGAGGGAAGGGTATGGAGGGGCCCTCCTCAGACAGAGGGTTAAGAGAAGGTTTCAGGCCCTGTGAAGGACTGGAATCAATGCAAACATCATCATTCAACACACATGGACTCGGAATTGATGGAGAAACCTTTCCTTTATTCATTTTTTGGTCTTTTTCCTGGTGTCCAGGGATACAGAGAATGGAAAATAGACGATTGGAATAAAGATGGACTCAAAATGGGGGCATCAGCACCACCCAAAAGATTCTCCTTCGCGGCCTCAGCACCGCGCTCAGGCTCATCATCAGAAATGGTGGTCTCAGCACCACCGTCTGCATCTGGTATCACGACAGCCTCAACACCATCATCTGGAAGGTCATCCTTGGTGGCATCAACACCGCCGTCATCATCATCGTTGTTGTTAGCGGCATCATCACCGCTTCTCTCCTCATCTGGGGCTCTAGAATCTCCATGGTGTTGTCCCTCAGATGTGCCGCCGTCGGCTGGTTCCCTACCGCTCTAAGTGACACGAAGTGAGTATCAAACATAGAATGCATGTCATTCAAATAAGCACTAGGAGTGGTATCCTCTATAAACTGTACCTGCTCAGACTTCCTCTTCAAGTTATTCGGATTCGGCTTACTCTGTGCAGGTATGGCGGCTCTCCCTTTGTTTATGTCCCTCATTTCCCATCGGAACTCATTCATTTCTCGCTGGAAGGATGCTTGCTGTTCGGAGAGCAAGCGGGCGAGATCATCAAGTGTTGGGTTCTCCAAGATGGGTGTGGAAGAACCGGGAGTGTTCCCTTGCTGGAACTGAGGTTGCTGGTGAGACTGGGAGTACTGCGGCTGGTAAGGCTGCTGCCGCTGCTCCACTGCTGTCCCTGATAGGTGTGACGAGGATTCTGCTGATACTGTTGCTGCTGTTGTTGGGAGTATTAGAGCTGCTAGTGTCGGCTACTCTGATTGCCCTGAGCTGGAGGCTGCTGCTGGGATGAGGCACCTCCGGTGGTCCAACGGAATCCTGGGTGATCACGGCAAATTCCTGCCTGCTGGGGGTACTGGTCGTACCATATCCCGTTGACTTCCATCAACGGCTCCTGCTCAAAGGGTGGAGGTGGTAGTGTTGCCAATGGCTGATCAGGCTGATAGACCACCATCTGCATGTCCTGAGATGGTGGCTGCTGTGAATAGTGCGACAACTGCTTTACCGACACCTCTTGGACATGGTGGACTTGGCGGTATGCGGGAGGTGGTGGGGTAGAACGACTACCTCTGGACTCAGCCAGTGACCTGGGAGGCGGATATGAAGATGATTGTGCCTCTTGAATACTCAAGATGTGAGTCTTCAGGTCACTCATGGTTTTTGCCAACTGGTCTATCTGTGCCAGACCTTGGCCTTGCTTCTTCTCCAAAATCTCGATGTGGTCCAATTTTTGACTGATTATGCCCATGTAAGCTACTGTTGATTCATCTTGTGTTGCTGTTGCGGATGAAGTATGGTTCCCAGCATCAATCCTGGCAATGCGGTGGTAAGAAGTAGCTTGTGGCGGGACCTTGGAGTTTGTGTAGATGCGGCCCAGGGACATTACTGTGGAGTTTTCTGCCATCTGTTCATAGATGGCCCAGATCGCTTCTGCATCCTTGGAGAAATGAGATCCCCCACACGAGGCGTTAACAAGCCCCTGCAGCTCCGATGTCAGCCCACAAAAGAAACTTTACACCAGATTGGGCTGTGATATTTCATGGTGAAGACACCGGTCAATGAGCTCTTTAAAGCGATCCCACGCTTCATGGAATTGTTCATTGGGGATCATCGTGAAATTGCTGATCATTGTCTAGCTGCATTTGTCCGGTCGAGTGGGTTATTGTTCAAGTACTCTTTCCGGAGTTGCTCCCAAGTGTCGATGTACCTTCCCAAATGTTTAAGCCAATAAGCGGCTCTATCAACCAAGGAGAACGGGAAGGCAATCATTTTGATGGTATCCTCAGTCACGAACCTGTCATGGATCGTACTGCATATCATTTCGAACTCTTGCAGATAGAGGTGAGGTTCTTCAGTGTCCAGCCCGTGAAACTTGGGCAGTAGCTGAATGGTGTGTGGGCGAAGCTCGAAGTCACCAAAGATGGGAGGAAGTCAGATCCATCGGTGTGTGAGGGTTGCACCAAGGTTATGCAACTGCCTCATGGTCCTTGGAGGCGGCCTCTCCTGGTTGGGTTCTCCTCCTTCTCCCTCTGCGTTTGGTATTTCACCGCCCTCGTTTCGTTCTTCTCATCCTTCACGCATCTCCCTCATGATTTCGCCCATGACAAATCCCTGGTCTTTGATCTATCTCTGTATTGTTTCCCGAGAGGCTAACAGTGAATTGTTGATGGCTGCCTGATCATATACGTATGGTGGTGGTCTTGGATCATCTAGGTTTTCTCTTTGCCTTCCATTTCTGGTGTTTCTGTAAAGTCAAAAGAATCCATATCAGGTGTCGTCAAATATTCTGAACTCTGTTCTGTACTAAATTCTGACACCACTAGACTGATAGAAGAAGAAGGGTGGTCGAGGGGGAACAGGGTGGACGTAAACTCAGGCTCGGAGAGTGGGTCTGGACTCCCTGAAGATGACCTAGATGAAAAAAGAGGAGTGCTCAATAGCGGTGCCACCAGACGTGGCCTAAGGGATCTCCTTCCCATCATCTTGATCTAGAGATAAGGGTGGATGAGATCTAAAATGCAAACAAGATGGTCAATCAAACCCCCAATTCACCTACACAACTCTTGAGCTGATGACCGTGAAAGTTCGGTCTGTTATCTTGTCAAATTTTAGTAGGTGATCATTCAATCTATCAGAGCGTTAGAGTGAGCTGTTAGGTACCCTACTTTCCTAGCCGACTGTCCCTATCCACATTAGATTTTTCCCAGCCAGTATGAATTGCGGACCGTAACCCGGTTGTTCCCGCAAATTCAATCTGCTAAGAAGTCGCGGTCTGCTTTACCGTTTACCGGAGAGATCCTCACTGGAGAACGACTAACCACGATCAGTGGTCAACAATAATTTTAGGTGTGGCTCTATCCTAGTGTCGGGTCACTCTCTCGCAGCAGATAAATCAAACAAGGAGGGGGTTACTCTCCCCAAGACAAAGTTTTTGGTGGGATGAGTTTTAAGTCAAGTTTGCATTAGCAGTCCCAATTTTATGATTTTCACTTTTTATGTATTTTTCTGAACAATCATCGTCTAACGAATTTTCCAATTTCCTTGTTATTTAAAGTCCAACAAAACTGAGGAGGGAAAGCGGAAAAGCCGATGCGCGGTCAAAATCTATGATGCATGCAAGGATAGGGATGTGTACCTTTTCGCCAGCACTCTACATGCAAAGTGATCCGCGCATAAATTAAAGACAATAAGTAAAACTACCTAAATGCATGCACGAGGAAATCGTCCTAAGATGAGTAACTTCTATTAACGCGAAGAACAAGTAGCTATGACTACGAAGAGAGTCTGGAGTCTGGTCTTGGGAGCCGATCGGTGTCCACCACAGTGGATCCTGCACGCGCTGTATACGACTCCTCTCGGCACGTGGTCTCTAGTCCAAGTCAATAGCCTTTTAAGTTGATTTTTAGCCAAGTCCAATTACGATCTATAGGTGCAGGAAAGATATTAGGGATTGGGCCTTAGCTTCTTAAGTCGTCACAGTCAACAAAAATTCCTATATCTAGGGGCTAAATCCTCAGGAAACAAAATGAAAATAAAAATGATAGCCACGAAAAATATAAAACCGTGGTGAGCCCCCAAGTGAACAAACACTTGGAGATTAGGCCCGAGTGTCCTAGAGAGTCCAAGTTATTACAAATTAAGTCTCTCTCTCTCTCCCTCTTACTTCAAATTACAAATTTTTAAACTACAAAAATTCTACAAGAAATGATGGTCTTCTCAGGCCTCCAAGTTCTCTTTGGTGCTAAGCGAGCCTTCACATGGGTGCCCAAGCGCCTAGGATGGAGCGCTCCCCTTGCTAGGCGATACCTCGCACAAAATCCAATAAAAAGGGTGATTAGACCAGTCAAGCAATATAATCAAACAAATAGGTAAAAAGATAGGCGAATATCCACAATCAATCACAAAAGAATGCTCTATACGTTGTTGCTCCCTAGCGACGACGCCATTTGATTGACCAAGAATAACTGGGGTCTAAATGTCTCACATAAGGCGGAGACAAAAGTCGCTGCGGCGACCCTCGGTAAATCCTGATTAAATCAACAATTAACCCACAATATCAAATCAGACAATGACTAGCAAAGGTGGAGTTAAGATTTATTATAACTCTACAGAATATGTGTATAGTGCAAGTACGTGTAGAGTGTCGAACACATGGAGCAAGCAAGATTGAACAAGCAAAAATGCACAAAATGTGATGTGTGATCAAGTGCCTACAAACAAGCAAATTTTTGTGGGTTTTTAATTTTATAGTTTTATTTTATTTTATTTTTGATTTAATAATTTTGTATTTTGATTTTTAATTTACTGATTTTATATTTTCTTTTTTAAATAGAATATGTACACAATATAAGAAAAGAGAGGGATAAGATCATATAAAAACATGTAAAAATACTCAAAAATCGGGAAATGAAATGTTTTTGGGCTTTTTATAATTTTATGATGTTTTTGTGATTTTTTAGAGATTTTTATGATTTTTTTGGTATTTTTAAAAGCAAAAATAATGAAAACAGTGTAGAAAATAAAAGGCTGGGACAAAAATGGAGAAATAAAATATCAAACAGTAACTAAAATTCTCCAAATTAATTTTAAACTAAAGATAATACAACAAAGGAAATTTAGAAACAAAGATTGTATTTTCAGGGTTTTTGTAGATTTTTTAAGATTTTTTTGAAGATTTTTGGGGTTTTATAATTTTTAGGGGTTTTCTTTTGAATTTTTTAATGATTTTTGGATAGAAGTCAAAACACATAAAATACACAAAAAGTATTTTTTTGGAATTTTTAAAGAAGTTTTTATAATTTATGGATTTTCTAATGCAAACAGTACTGAAAATGCATGTTTTTGATTTTTAATAAATATGCAAATGCAATAAAAATGCAAATTAAAAATATGGCGTTAAACTATAATGCAACAGGAACACATGGTATTTTTTTAGTAATTTTCGAGTTAAAATGATGCATGAAATAAATGCAAACATCCAAGCAAAAATACAGTACTAGTAAGGGCATAAACATAAATACATAGAAGTCCAAGGGCCTAATTGTAATTTTTCCAAAATATTACAACGTAGCTAAAAAGTTCATGGACTGAAACGAAATAGGCAAACCCCCAGGGGGGACCTTGCAAAATACCCACCACTCCACGTATACGGGTCCCGTGAGGTGACGTGGACTGGACCTAAGTGCAAATAATGAAACTACAGGGTCTGGATGCAAATATTACAGAAATATTTAAACTACAAATAAAAGATTCGGGACTAAAAATAAAATGCAAAATTGGCGAGGGTGTAGGTACAAAATACCCACGCCTAATATCCTCGTACGTGATCGAACGGCTGTGGAGCGCCCACTTGACACGTGGCGCTTCGAGGTTGCACGATGACGATTCGTGCTGGACGGTGGAGATTAGATCTTCGGCCGAAGATCTGATGGTGGTGGTGCGGCGCGATCCAACGACTGAGATCAGAACTGGAGCTGCGTCCTGATCAAACGACGGAGAAGCAAAGGGGAAGAACGGGGAATAACACCGGTGAGGCGAACTTCCCCGAGCTCGATCTCGGGTCTCCGACGGTCTGGAGGCGTGAAGAATGGCCGGGCATGCTCCTGGAAGGTCAGGCTATGTGCTGGAGGTCTCTGGTTCGTCGAAGGAGCGTTGTGGCGCTGGCGCGAAGGCGGCGGAGCTCGGAGCTCTAGGTAGCTCCAGCGAACTACGCAAAATGACCTCCAACCGCTTTGACGGTGCTTTGACCTGCAAAAAGGGGTGAAAGGGCTCAGGGCAAAATGCCTGGACCCCGCAGAGGCGAAATGGTGGTGAGGAGCGACAACGCAAGGTGGTGGTCGGAGCAAGCTCCTGCGAGGTACTCGATGGGTCGATTCGATGGATGGATCTTGAAGATGATTGGGGGAAAATGATCCTACAGCTAGGGGAAATAAAAAGCGAAAGGGAAAAGGGGGAAAAGGGGTATACCTCGATGGTTGGAACCAGAGGAGGGGGAACCTCGATGCTGGAGGTCGGCGGAGATGGTGGAGTCGATTCGAGGCTTCCTCGACTCGCCTGAGGGTACGGTTGAGGAGCTGTCACCTCCAGCAACGTGAAGAGCGCAACAGGGAGGAGGATTGGTGGCCAAGAAGGGTTCAAACTGGAGCTCGAAGATGGTGGGTCGATTATGTACAAGACGGTGGGGTCCCCTTCAAGCAAGGGCCACGCGCAAATGATGGAGATTTTGCGTGATCTGCAGGCATGGCGTGGCTGAGGGAAGATCAAGGAAAGATTTTCAAGAAGGAATCGAGGCCAGAGGATGGAAGGATGAGGCTCTAAAATTTCTCGAAACGGGGCAAAAATCGTAATTGTCAGGCCTGGCAGGTTTCGGTCAGGGAGTTGACCGAGGTCAACACTTGACCGCTCCTGGTTGGTCCACGTGGACCAACCAGGAAATTCCAGGCGATAATTATTTGTAAAATCAAAATAAAATAGTAAATGATTTTATTTATTTTAGGTTATAAAATAAAAAAGTTTCTTATTTTATAAAGATTTTTTGGTGATTTTTATTTATTTTTATGAGGTATATAATTACAAGTTACCTTTTATGCCCTATATAGATATGTATATCTATATAATTTTTTATTTAATTTTTATTTTGTGTAATTACTTTATTTATTTTTGTTTATTATTTTGTAAATTTATAGAATATTTTTATACATGTAAATATACTTTTATTTAATTTTTCTGATGTATTTTGTACACTTAATAAAATATAAATAGTAATTCTATAGGTATACGTATAGGTATTATACCTAGGTATGCTATTTATAATAGTATTTTATTTTATGTTTTCTCTGAGTTTTTGTTCTGATTTAAATATAAACATAAATTCTAAATAATATTTACAAAATTATAAGAATGTAAAATTATGAAAATAATGAATCAATAATGAAATGAATATTTTATTCTGTATAAGTATACAATATGGGTCCAAAACTCAACTTTCAACCCGTAGCTCTGTCAAATGCGAAACCACCTTCATTAAATATATTATTTAAAATTATATACAATTAAAGGTGAGTTTGATGCATTTCGAACTTTTATTTGCTAGATACATGTTTGGGAAGTTGACATTCTGGGAATTTATTCAGATCATATCTTTTTATATGTACAGTATTTATGCATGAAATAAATTTTGTATTTTTATTTATTTAATTATCTACATCTTTCATGTACAAAGTTTCTTTATTTGAAGTTTAAAAAGTGGAACTAAAAATAGGTCCCGAAATGTATAAAGGATGAATAGAATCTTTATTGTCTTCTGGCCCTTATCTCCCTCTACTTTATTCCTGGTCGACCTGTTCATCAAGATGCCTAGGTCTCGGGGTTTCGGGTCATAAAATATTTACAATATTTTATTCTTTTTCTTTTCTTTTCTTTATTCTATTATTTTGGCTTTAAAAACTCTATTTCATACACTATTTACATGCACATGTATGGATGCTAAGATGCTGGAATTAAGGGTATTTACATGCATTTGCCCGGTTTTTTTAGGCCAAAATGATAGAATAAAGATGATGAAATGTGGATTCATCAGAAATTTACATTCAGAACCTCAAACTTTTGCATATTTTAAAAAAACCTTATTAGAGTGAATCTTTTTTTTATTTCTTCTATTTATTTCATGCATCTATAAAATTAGAAAAATCCCCCAAAATAGGCATAAGTTCCTGTTGCATTGCTCTATCGCGCCATATTTTTATTTTACATTTATGCATCATTTTAATATTTTAAAAAAATCAAAAACTTGCATTTTCAACCCTATTTGCATTATAAAATCCATAAAAATTATAAAACATTTTTGAAAAATTCCAAAAAATACATTTCACATATATTTTAGTATTTTACAACTTCTGACCAAAAATCACTAAAAAATGTAAAAGAAAACTTATAAAAATTACAAAACCCCTAAAATTTTTATAAAAATATTAAAGATTCTTAAAAAATCCTAAAAATCTTTTTTCTATCTATAAATTTTCTTTATTTTAAAATTAATTTGGAGAATTTTAATTTTGTTTGATATTTTTCATCTCCAATTTTATTCCGAATTTATGTTTTATTCCCTGTTTTGAGTATTTCAGATTTTAAAAATACCAAAAAATTAACAAAAATATAGAAAAAATCACAAAAATAGTAAAAAATTATAAAAATCCTAAAAATGTTTTATTTCCTAAATTTTGATTGTTTTTACTTATTTATATAGATATATATTATCTCTCTTATCTATATTGTATATATATATATATTTATATCTTATTTAATAATTTAAAAGGAAAAAAATTAAAAATATATAAAATTTAAAAGAAAAATACAAAATCAGAAAATTAAAAATCAAAATATAAAAATATAAAAATTAAATATCAAATTAAAAAATAAATTAAATACCCACAAAAAAATAACACATATAGACAAATACATCACATTCATTTTTTAGCATTCATTTGCCCTGATTTACCTATTTGCTCCCTGTGTTCGACCTCTACATTACTTGCACTATACACCTCTTTTGTAGAGTTATAATAACTTTTAACTCCACATCTTGCTTTTCATTGATTGGTTCTGTTTTGTGGGTTAATTGTTGTTTGAATCAGGATTTCGTGCGAGGTCAACTCGACGACAGGATTTCTCGCCTTGTGAGACTTCTAGACCTCCGCAAAATCCCGTTCAACACCACCCGCCAAGCTTCTTGGCCGTCTGATATGGCCTTCCCCGCCTCCATCTCGCACGTTTATTTCTGCTTGATCCTCAGTCACATGATCAAGTCTTCTGATCGAATCTCATCTACTCCCTTCCGCCTCTTCCTCAACCACACGATGCTTCATGATCCATGGGCTCTCAAACCTCCACGTCGCCCCTTCATCCTCGACCATCAGATCACCCTACATCACATCAGGACCATCATTTGATCCGATCCTAGCCCCTCGTCCACACCCTCGTTCTGGCCGTTGGATCACAATATCCAATGGTAGACGAGCCTTCTTCCTCCTTCAATCTCCCCATCCCCCAGCCGTTACGCCTCGCGACAACAACGCCCCCATCATTTTGAGCCACCACTCCTCATCACGCATCCACTCCCTAATGGCCCCCGCATGTAGCTGATAAATCTCAGATTCATCATGTTCAATTCCATATATTAATCTCCAAGCTTAAAATAATCAAGAAAAATAGATTAAATATTGTATATATTTTGATTTTAAAATAAATTAAAAATACACAGAAAATACAAAAAATGCAGTGTTTTTAGCCCTTAAAAATGGTTCAAAAAATTTTCTCCCCTTGTTTGATTTATTTTTTATTTTTGGTCAACATGAAACTTGTAGATCTCTTCAAGATCTACAACTTTCATGTTTTAAGTTTTTCCTAGTTCATCCTTTTTTTATTTATTTTTGTTTTCCCTTTATTTTTATATATAAATAAATCTCAA